>OX456527.1:78990883-79342217 GCA_949748255.1 Eustalomyia histrio
CATACATACATACATACATACATACATACATACATACATACATACATACATACATACATACATACATACATACATACATACATACATACATACATACATACATACATACATACATACATACATACATACATACATACATACATACATACATACATACATACATACATACATACATACATACATACATACATACATACATACATACATACATACATACATACATACATACATACATACATACATACATACATACATACATACATACATACATACATACATACATACATACATACATACATACATACATACATACATACATACATACATACATACATACATACATACATACATACATACATACATACATACATACATACATACATACATACATACATACATACATACATACATACATACATACATACATACATACATACATACATACATACATACATACATACATACATACATACATACATACATACATACATACATACATACATACATACATACATACATACATACATACATACATACATACATACATACATACATACATACATACATACATACATACATACATACATACATACATACATACATACATACATACATACATACATACATACATACATACATACATACATACATACATACATACATACATACATACATACATACATACATACATACATACATACATACATACATACATACATACATACATACATACATACATACATACATACATACATACATACATACATACATACATACATACATACATACATACATACATACATACATACATACATACATACATACATACATACATACATACATACATACATACATACATACATACATACATACATACATACATACATACATACATACATACATACATACATACATACATACATACATACATACATACATACATACATACATACATACATACATACATACATACATACATACATACATACATACATACATACATACATACATACATACATACATACATACATACATACATACATACATACATACATACATACATACATACATACATACATACATACATACATACATACATACATACATACATACATACATACATACATACATACATACATACATACATACATACATACATACATACATACATACATACATACATACATACATACATACATACATACATACATACATACATACATACATACATACATACATACATACATACATACATACATACATACATACATACATACATACATACATACATACATACATACATACATACATACATACATACATACATACATACATACATACATACATACATACATACATACATACATACATACATACATACATACATACATACATACATACATACATACATACATACATACATACATACATACATACATACATACATACATACATACATACATACATACATACATACATACATACATACATACATACATACATACATACATACATACATACATACATACATACATACATACATACATACATACATACATACATACATACATACATACATACATACATACATACATACATACATACATACATACATACATACATACATACATACATACATACATACATACATACATACATACATACATACATACATACATACATACATACATACATACATACATACATACATACATACATACATACATACATACATACATACATACATACATACATACATACATACATACATACATACATACATACATACATACATACATACATACATACATACATACATACATACATACATACATACATACATACATACATACATACATACATACATACATACATACATACATACATACATACATACATACATACATACATACATACATACATACATACATACATACATACATACATACATACATACATACATACATACATACATACATACATACATACATACATACATACATACATACATACATACATACATACATACATACATACATACATACATACATACATACATACATACATACATACATACATACATACATACATACATACATACATACATACATACATACATACATACATACATACATACATACATACATACATACATACATACATACATACATACATACATACATACATACATACATACATACATACATACATACATACATACATACATACATACATACATACATACATACATACATACATACATACATACATACATACATACATACATACATACATACATACATACATACATACATACATACATACATACATACATACATACATACATACATACATACATACATACATACATACATACATACATACATACATACATACATACATACATACATACATACATACATACATACATACATACATACATACATACATACATACATACATACATACATACATACATACATACATACATACATACATACATACATACTATACATACATATATACATACATACATACATACATACATACATACATACATACATACATACATACATACATACATACATACATACATACATACATACATACATACATACATACATACATACATACATACATACATACATACATACATACATACATACATACATACATACATACATACATACATACATACATACATACATACATACATACATACATACATACATACATACATACATACATACATACATACATACATACATACATACATACATACATACATACATACATACATACATACATACATACATACATACATACATACATACATACATACATACATACATACATACATACATACATACATACATACATACATACATACATACATACATACATACATACATACATACATACATACATACATACATACATACATACATACATACATACATACATACATACATACATACATACATACATACATACATACATACATACATACATACATACATACATACATACATACATACATACATACATACATACATACATACATACATACATACATACATACATACATACATACATACATACATACATACATACATACATACATACATACATACATACATACATACATACATACATACATACATACATACATACATACATACATACATACATACATACATACATACATACATACATACATACATACATACATACATACATACATACATACATACATACATACATACATACATACATACATACATACATACATACATACATACATACATACATACATACATACATACATACATACATACATACATACATACATACATACATACATACATACATACATACATACATACATACATACATACATACATACATACATACATACATACATACATACATACATACATACATACATACATACATACATACATACATACATACATACATACATACATACATACATACATACATACATACATACATACATACATACATACATACATACATACATACATACATACATACATACATACATACATACATACATACATACATACATACATACATACATACATACATACATACATACATACATACATACATACATACATACATACATACATACATACATACATACATACATACATACATACATACATACATACATACATACATACATACATACATACATACATACATACATACATACATACATACATACATACATACATACATACATACATACATACATACATACATACATACATACATACATACATACATACATACATACATACATACATACATACATACATACATACATACATACATACATACATACATACATACATACATACATACATACATACATACATACATACATACATACATACATACATACATACATACATACATACATACATACATACATACATACATACATACATACATACATACATACATACATACATACATACATACATACATACATACATACATACATACATACATACATACATACATACATACATACATTAGAGTGCTGCAAAACAACATCGTCCCTTAAAGTTTTTATTTATATATTTTATATTTAAATAAATAATAGTTATAATTTTACATATTTAAAAGAAAATTTTTTACTTTTATACATATTCAATATATTGATATAGGAGAGATCTATGGAGAGATCTCAGGAATCACATACCACATTTGTTTTCCCATCACCCTCAGCATCTGTGTTCAAATTTTCATTAAAATTACTACGTACTTGTTTACATTTGATTTGTTTTACCTTTTCAAATTTTCATTAAAATTACTACGTACTTGTTTACATTTGATTTGTTTTACCTTTAACTGGTCTGGTTTCTTTGTCCTTATTATTTTTCTGGGCGAGAGGCGGGGTCGTTTGGGAATCGGGACCTGTCCCGTCATAGGTGAAAAGTGGACAGGTTCCGAAAATACATATAACGAGATAGGTGAAAAGAGGAACGGCTCCTAAAGTACCTACCACGTGAACGGTTTAAAAGTCTATATCACGTGATGGAAAGTACCAGTCCCTTGGTGGGCAAAAACAGGATCGGATTCTAAAACTGTTAGGTGAAAATAGTACCATTTCTCAAAAAACTCACCACATGCTCAGTTTAAAAGCCTCTATCTCGTGATAAGTTTGAAAATACGTGTCCTGTGATATATTCTGTAGAGTAAGTTGTGTGGCATGTTCTTTTAGACCAGTCCTGTGACATGTGACAGAAGGCAAGAGCTGATTTAGCTCTTGGGGGCTTGATTTTCAATGTAGATTGTGCTTAAGTCGATGGTTTAGGAAAATATAGATGATTCTCAAAAGTCGGTGACATTGAAGATGCGCTAATTTTAATTAATGATGTAGCGCATATAGGATTTTCCTTAAATAAGTTTTTATTTTTAGTAATAGCGCTGTTGATTGATGAATTTTAAGAAGCAAGGTCAAAAGATTGAACTGAATTGTCAACTGTATCTACAGTTACTGACATCCAAGCCGTGCAGTTGTCAGATTGAAACGAGTTGTTATTATTATTCGTAGTTAAATTTGTAGTGCCATTTCATTTATCTCAATTTCCAAAACTCCTTCCGAATTAATCATGTACGTACCAGGCTGAAGCTTGACATCGCCTAATATTTCGACATTTTCATTATTTTCAAGTTTTTTAAAGTATCGATCCCTTTAAACAATAAGTTCCCAATAAATTCTACGCTCTCAAATAAGGAGCTATCCTGTAAATTACTCGAATAGCTATATCAAAATCACATTCTTTTAAAGGTTCATTAGCTTCGTGACGATCTTTGGTTAATATTTCTAATTGATTTTTAACACACTTAGTATTATCTACATTGTCGGGATTGAAAGAGTTCAAATTACCGTTCTTAATAGTATCTGGATATTCATGTTAGTAGTAGATTTTGAAAGAACTTTATTGATGTTATCAGTCTTCATTTGCCAATCCCTTCCATTTCTATTTCAGTGGTTTAAATACACTCACAACGGCTGGTTGTATTATATGTGTGGTATTTGGAGAAAGTGCGTACAAAATAATTACATTTTCTTAAAAAAATCGCTTAACTCCATTGTGATATATGATTTATGACCATTAATAACACTATGGAACATTTTTGGGATTATTGTCTGGGGGGTGAGAAATTCCAAGTCAGGGTGATGGTACTAGGTCAGTATAGTAAAACCCTCAAAGGGTTTGGCGTTCGTATGTGTCAGTTTTTTTTTATGACCTTTTAAATTTTTTCCTTATCTTGATGTTTTTTCGCTTAGTTGTAACATTTTGGCAAAAACGTAGTTTAACATAACTCGAGAACCACTTGTCCGATTTTGCTAAAACATACTCAAAAAAATTTAGAATTACAATTTCTTTAATCCGTTCATATAACGTTTTTCTTTATAATCAACAGTTTTGCCGGTAAAAGTAAATTTGTGAAAAAAAAAATATTTTTTTGCCTAAAAATTAATTTTTTTTTTAAATTCATAAAAAATCCAAAACGGAAAAAAGGATCAAGTGTTATTAATTTCATGTAAAGTCACATAACCTATAAACAAAATGCGACATAGATCATAGAAATCGATTAACGCGTTCTGTTTTTATTTACAATTAAGTGAAGGTATCCCATTTTGACAAGAATATTGATATTTGTTTTTATTCAAAAAAGTGTCATTTATCGCCTTTTTTTATAAATCTTCCCCAATAACTCCAGACTTCTGGCCATAAAATACTAAAAAAATTAATTAAACATTTTTATAATTTTTATAATTTTTTATTTTAATTTTATTTATTTATTTTTATTTATTTTAATAAATATTGCCTAGACTTTTTCGATGGTGGTTGTTCGGGACTAGTGGCATCGCATTCATCGCTATCATCAGTTTCTGAACCACACATAATGTCAATGTGTGACTCCACTGTTGGCCCTTCTGCATCTCCTGAAAATTCTTTATCATCAAGATCATCCTTGTCTTGCCACACAAGCTTACTCCACCAGCAAATTTCCGCAATTATTGCACTCGGCGACTTTTTGCCTCTATATCTGTAAGTTTTTGTTTTATTAAAATGAGTTTGAAAAAATAAAAAATCAGTATTACCTCATTTCAAATGGCATAGCAACTTGATGATAGCGTTCACCTTGTTCATCAGATTCGGTAGATAATTGTTTGCTGAAGTAGTCCAGATGATGATGTAAATAATGGATTTTCAAGAGAATGCTCTTAACATCCTTGCGACAGAAACATCGTAGTTGTTAGAACGATGCTTTCCCAACAAGCCTTCTATTACTTCTTTGATTGCCTGCCATGCATTCAATTCAGCGTCAATCAAAATATTGTTGAATGCGTCACTTTTAATCAGCTTTCGTATATCTGGACCATTTACTACGCCTGATTGGAAAAAATTAATTTGTTAAGATCGAAAATCATGGGAAATGAATGTGATATTATAACTTACCTTCTTTAATTTTACTTTCGCTGAGTCTCGGGTAAATTAGTTTCAAAAACAAGAAAACTTCATCTCTTTTGGCGACAGTTTTGATAAAACTCTTAACAATTCCAAGTTTAATATGCAGTGGAGGCAGCAATATCTCTATCGGCACTAGAGGCTCACGAATAATATTGGCCGTTTGTAACCTGCTGTGCTCTCTGAGTTTCGTGTGTCCCAATCGCACAAAAAGGACATATATTTTATATAGCCGCTTTGAAGACCGCAAAGCATTGCTACAACTTTTAAATCGCAGCATATGCGCCACATATGTTTGGCGTAGTTAACCATTTTTAAAATATTTTCCAGTGCATCATATGTTTCTTTCGTTTCTGTACTATAGGCGATTGGAACTGAAGGTTTTTTATTGGTCTTATGCAGTAAAACCGCCTTCAAGCTGAGTTTTGAACTGTCAATAAATAATCTCCAGTCATCTGCTTCATATTTTATTTCCATTGAGTCCATCAATTTTCCTACATCCGGGCAATATGTAGAAGTTTTTTCATCATTCACAAGGAATAAACTTTGGAGTGTTGCCTGACGACTTCGATAAGCTGTGACTTTCACACCGGGTGCCAACAAATTGTTTGATTTCAAAATGGAAGCCAGCTCTTCCGATTTATGCTGTGTTAATTCCAACTTGGCAACAATTGAATCAAGCTTATTTTGATTTATTAAAATTGGCTCATTGGATACTGATGACTCATATGGGGGATCATCACTGGGCTAGAAGCTTTTGGCACAGGAATGTGGTCCGAATGAGGCAATGGTGTTGAGGCTCTTGCAACACCAACGTAATTATACGATTTTCTTATCCTTTTTGCGGCTCCTTTATTCGCACATGCATAGCAGTTCAATGGATTGTGACCTTCGCCAGGATAAGTCCAAGTCATTGGGATACCGAATGGCATACTTTCACGTCTTCTATTTTTCCAATCCATTAGACGGTTGTAGCAGCTTTTACACACTATATTTGGTACCCAATTTTCGTTCACTATAACATTTTGGTTGAAGTACATCTCGTATGTTTGAACAAAATCAGTACTGAAATTTCCCCTTTTTTTAATGTGCTGAGACATATTGACCACAGCAGTAGCAAAAGCTATTTATATCTGGCTTGCACAGTTCCATATTCTGTTCAGTTTTGTTCACTTTTAAAAAACTGGAGAAAAATCACTTTTACTGTTCGCGTTCGTCGGCACTTGTTGAATGACAAAAATCACAGAACCAGTGTGAGAAAGAGAAGAAGTATAATGACAATGCATGTTTTATGTGAACATTACAGAACCAGTGTTGCCACATCAATATTTCTCTTTTAGTACAGTAGAAAAATATGAGAGAGTTCGGCTTGTGAGTGTCAATGTTTTCTCCAAATAATGTTGTGCATATCTGGAGCAAATTTTTGAAATTCATACATTTACCTAATTGTGAATAAATGAGAAACGCGTGCATCGATTTTCATGATCTATGCGTTTTTTTGCTCATGAGTTATGTGACTTTACGCGAAAGTAATTAGTTTTGGCACTTTTTTCCATTTTGGATTTTTTATGAATTTAAAAAAAAAATATTTAAATTTTTAGGCAAAAAATACTTTTTTTCCTTCATACATTCATTTTTAACTTCGAAAGTGTTGCACATATAGGAAAACGGTTAAGAAACAGATTAGAGAAATTGTAATTCTTAATTTTTCTAAATTTGTTTCATCAAAATCGGACAAGTGGTTCTCGAGTTACAACTAAGCGAAAAAACATCAAGATAAGGAAAAAATTTAAAAGGTCATAAAAAAAACTGACACATACGAACGCCAAACCCTTTGAGGGTTTTACTATACTGACCTAGTACCATCACCCTGACTTGGAATTTCTCACCCCCTAGATTGGCTGTGGTACTGTGTAAACAGCAAAATTGGCCGTTGAACATTGTTCTATTAAGCCGTTATGTACTCCGTTCGCGATATATTCTAAAAATGTTTCTCTTACCATCTATCCAGTCTCTGACTTTCCGAGAAATCATTTCTCGAGTAGGCTATTAACCACTTCTTTTGGTGCTCGCACATACAAGGTGGCGTAAAAGTAATCCTCCTATCAGAAAATGCTATAAATTTTGCGATTGGCCCCTAATGTCAGTTCTGTTTTGACATTTGTGTAGTAAACACATGCGAAATACACGTTAATAAACAATGTTACGCTGCACTGCTCCAGAACGCGGAATATTGGTGACTATTTATTTGAGCAATAATGAAGATGACTTTTCATCAAAAATAATCATGAGTGATGAGGCCCATTTCCATCTTAGCGGGTACGTAAATAAGCAAAATGTACGCTTCTGGGGCACTGAAAATCCGCGTGTAACCCACGAAGAGCCATTACACCCGCTCAAAGTCACTGTATGGTGTGCTGTTTTCGCTGGAGGAGTCATCGGACCTTTTTTCTTCGAAGACGTCGCGGGCCAAACGGTTACTGTGAATGGTGAGGGCTACAGAGCATTGATCAACGAGTTCTTTTTGCCGCAACTTGATGAATTGGGATTGGAAAACATGTGGTTCCAACAGGACGGTGCAACGCCACACACCGCACGTGCCACAACCGATATGCTGAAGGATGCATTTCCCGGGCGCCTAATCTCCCGTTTTGGCGATTTGCACTGGCCAGCAAGATCGCCTGATTTGACCGCTCCAGACTTCTTTTTGTGGGGATTTTTGAAGTCGCGGGTTTATGTCAACAAGCCTCAGACTCTTGCAGCTCTTAAAGACAACATCCGTCAAGAATGTGAGGACCTATCGCCGGAAGTTTTGGCCAAAGTGATGGAAAATGCCACAAAAAGGGCTCAAATGACAATCAACTGTGGCGGCGGCCATTTACATGACGTCATATGTTCGACTTGATGTAAAAAAAACTAAAAGACCAAATAAAAATAATCCACAAGAAGAATCAAAGTTTTTCATTTTTTTTTTAATTACAGCCGAAAAACATCGGAAGGTTATTTTTGCGCCACCCTGTATGAAAAGACAACCATTGAGACTACTGTCTTTCCATTTGCTAAAAAAAACGGGGGACATTGCGATATCCCTTCGAAGCCAGAACTTTTCCTGTTTTAGGACACACAAAAAAAGCTTGTCTCATCTCCATTAAATATTAGCCATGGGTCATAGAAATGGAGTAGTTCGCTCATCTTCTTTGATGATTACTTGAAATGTGTTCAGCAAATCATGAATTTTGAGTGGAAATCCATATTTCGCAAGATCGTGACACCATTTCACCAATCGATTTTCTTCTGCATTTGGTAAAACTGTTTGTGGACCAATTCTTCCAGGACCTTCCTCAACGCGACTATGAATTCGATCTAATATAATCGAATATGGAACACCATATTTTTCGCTAGCTCCTTATGACCTTTATAGCGCTTTGTAGGGATTCTTAGGAATATTAGTACATTGGTCTTTTTCCATTAGTGGTCATATATTGAATTTACAAAATTCCTGAAATGCCAAGATATTATAATAACCTCTACAGATCTTAAAATGTCATCTCCTTTCGGGACCTTTAGGACTAGAGGTGTAAATTAAATAAATAAAATCCTAACTTATTGTCCCTAACTTATTGTCCAGTACTCGATATAAACTATGCCGACTACTGGTAATGTGCAATTTATACTCATTTTCTTTCTAAACACAGAGAAGCAGGATGGTTAATATACCATTTTCGATTATTTGAGCTTTATCATAGAAAATTGTTTATTTACTAATGCAGACGATAGAAAACTATGAAAACTAATAAAAAATAAGAAGAACAGTTTTTTTTACAAAATTTACCAGAAATAACTATTATTATTTTTAAGATATGCAATAGGTTATGGAAAAAATAACTGAAAAAAATTGGTCCTATAATAATAATTATAAATTACTCAGAAAATTGTAGTCCTGCCATAGATTTGATAACCAATATAAAAGATTATTATTTTTTTTTTGGTATTTGGTAACCACTATGAAAGATTTTTATTCTTATTGGTCTTCTATAACCATTATAAAAGATTTTAATTTTTTCTGTCTTCTATAATCACGCTAAAGTTCGTTACTCACAATGAAAATTTCTCTGAATACAGGAAGACCGAAAAAAGAAAAATCTTTTATAATGGTTATAGAAGACCAAAAAAAAAAATAAGTCTTTTGTAATGGTTGCGGAAGACCAAAAACAAATTAAATCTTTTGTAATAGTTATGGAAGCCCAAAAAATCAAAAAGAAACTATAATTGTTATCAAAGACCAAAAAAATATTGATTATTTGTAACTATTATTCAGAGAGCAGGTTTTAAAAATTCGCGGCAAATTATTATTTTAGGATTTTTTCAAAACAATATTTAAATTAATGTTTATCCTAAGAAACTTTTATGGATAAAATAGAACTTAAATAAATATCATTACTTTCCTTTTAAAAGTTGCTTGTTCCCTAAAAAAAAAGCACTCTTGCATGTGTCGAAAAACTGTCCCAGAATGATAATAAAACGAGCCCAAACTACTCATGTCAGTCCAATTTAATTATAAGAAAAAGAGAGAGGAGTATATTTTGAATGCAAACTTGATTTTATTTAAATATTTATCTGCATTTATTCTTATTTACATTTCATATCAAAAAGTGACGACTATTGGTACATGCCGAATTTAAGCATGTTTACACAATTTTTTTTTGACATGCTTTTAAGTTTAAATTGTAAATTAAATAAACTAATAGGAATGGAACTTTTAAATGTATTTGTATGGTATCGCTCTTTTTTTCCTTAATACAATTTGGCTTAATATAGTTGGGCCTTAAGATTTCTTTCATCATTAATTTGCATTCTCAATATTATAAATTTTTAAAATATTTTGGAGATCAAAGCTATACTTTTAGGCAAAGATATACTTATAGGCTTTTTACACTGAACAACATCTTTGTGAAACGCGTGGAAGATGTTGAAAACGTGAAACATGTATATACATTGGCAACATCTTTCATCTGCCATTTATTCAGATGTCAAAAAAATAAAAGAAAAAGACGCATATTTTTTGTTTAAAATAAAAAAATGGATTTAGAGAAAGCATTAATCATTGGAGTAGTTGTTGCGTTGCAAAAACAAACCCGAATTTTAATGCAGTACATTAAAATATTTAAGGTCATTCTGGAAGAATTTCTTGTTTATTTTCTGCAATGTTAGTTTGCTAGTGATGGCACAAAGAAAATCGATTTTTTTTTGTCATTTTTTTAACACTTAAAATAACGAAAGATGTAAGATGGAACAAAATGAGAAAGGATCATCTTTTGTAGATGTATAAAGATGTATAATTTTTTACCTGTATAATTCTTATGGGAAGATGTTAACATATTAGCAAATTGATGAAAGATGTAGCTCAGTGGAAAAAGACTATTTGGTATATCATTATTTTTTCAAAAACTTTCCATTGCAGAAAAACGTATTTAACACGAAAGTAGACATTTATTAAAAAACAAAGAAGTTTCTTAATAGCTTTCTATGCCAGTTTTTTTTATTAATTTTCCTCTTATCAAGTCAAGGCAAAGTACATCAACCATACCTATTATTAGCTTAATTAAGCATTCTCTTTGGCATTTTCTTCGTAGTCTTAAAAACTTTGTTTTGTTAAGCTTACATTTGAAATTGACAAAAAAAAATACTCCACAAAAAGTAAATATATGGATAAAAGCACTATATTTCTGTTTTTTTTTAATCTGTAGACAAATTTAAAAGTTGTGACAAAACGAGTAAAAAAAATACTCTTACTAACTTAATACTTGTGGCCCATTAAGCGCGGAAATTATCCCAATTTTGGACATTTTAAAAAAAAATTATTAAAAATATTTACGGATAATTTTTATCAACAAAAAAAATTTTACTATATACATTAATACCTGATGTTGAAGGTTCCATTATAAAAGATTTACTATTAATAGATTTAACACTAATAATAATCGCTTGAATTGTAAAAATTTCCAATTTTTTCACTTTTTTAAAAAACAGAAATAATTTGCTAACTTTGACCGCTCACTGAAAAGAAAGTAAACAACTAAGTTCATTGATTTTGACAGCTAGTGATGCAGAATTTTATCTACTTTCACCTTATACCAAAATTTATTATAAAAACTTTATTTCTAAATTTCAATTAATCGCCACTTTGATACCATTTGAACCCAATGTGCGATTCTTGCAATTTATAAGAAGATTCCATTACGTTATCAATCGATAGGATGCAGGTATCATCGGCAAACGTTGCCATGTTGCTGTTGTTTGGTAAAGGATGTATATCTGATGTATATAACATGTATAAAATGGGGCCAAGAATACTACCTTGTGGCACTCCATCTCCAATTATTCTTATTTCTGAGAATTATTGCTTATGTTCGACTCTGAAGTACCTATCATTAATATAGGACACTAGCATAGAATAATATTATATTGGTAGTTGTGTTTTTAGCTTATGCCCTTTGTGCCAAACCTTATTGGAGGTGCTTACTTTCTTTTGTTTCAAAGCTTCTTCAATCGTATGAGCAATTCGGTAAACTTGGTCAATTGTAGAATGGCTTTGAGAAGGTAAAAATTGTTTAGTTGAAATTATTTCTTTTGAAAACAGTTTTTGAAATAGTTTTCCCATCACGGACAGTGAAAATATCGGCGATACGATGAAATGTCATTGGCGTTTTTACCAGGTTTTTGTATCTTTATAACATCGGACACTTTCTAGTATAGAGTAAAATATTTTAGGTTTGTATTTCCACAATTCATGTAAAGAACTAGGTATATTTAGGCCTTATATTATATCATAGGGTTGGAAAGTTTTATATAAATGTTAAGTAAATACTTCTGCCTTTTCAGCATCAGATTTTTTCCACTGAACATTTTGCTTTTTGATTAGTGGATTCTGAAGGGTTGGGCGTTTTAAATACGTTGTTGTTTTTCATAAAGAAAAGTCATTTATTTTCTCTGATGTGACGTGAGCTTTTCGTTTTCATGTTTCATATTTTCAGTGGTTTCTTAAAATAGGGCATGATTGATATTGTTTTAAATCTAAAATATTCCTAATCGGTTAATTTATTTGAAAGATAAAAATCTTCCTCCAGATTTTTCGGTTTACTATCAATTTATAAATAAATAGGTGTATGATCAGAATTAAAATCTTCACTGTCTGTAACGTTCTATAATATTTTGTGGCATATGTTTCGTTATAAAAAAGTCTATGACATCTGGAACATTATTGGTGTCGGTTGGCCAGTATGTTTGTTTGCATGTTGGAAAAATTTCGCATCCTAATTTCTTTGACACTTTTCACAAGTTCGTCCTCTCGTTGGGCTTAAACGTGCGCCCCATTTTACATTTTTTTGCGTTAAAGTCTCCTCTAATGATGAATCTACCTTAATGTTTCTTGAAAAACACTATATATTTTTCTTCTGTAATTTTGTGTCTTGGTGGGCTATATAACGCGGTTATGAATAGTTCTGAACCATATAGTTTTGTGGTTATTGTAGTAGCCTGAAATTCTTGGCACCATATTTTTTTATTTATATTTAATATTGTTGACCTTTGGTGTTGTTATATTATGAAATTATTTGGCTTTAGGTCATAAATTTTTTTATAAAATAAAAATCCAAATATTTTGTATTTTAATTTTAATATTTTATTTTTCCGATATTTCGATTTGCATCGCAAATCATCTTCAAGGGATCTGACAAAGATACATAAAAATATAATTTTAATAATTTTGTTGGTAAAACAAATAAATTAATAATAAACAAATAAATTAATAATAAATACAACAATTTATCCACAACAATAATTAAATTTAAAAATATATTTCACTGTCACTGTGAGTTGAAAAGCTCTTGCTTTTTTATAAGCTTATTAACAACTAAACTTTCCCTAGATCGTCTATATTTGTCAATTGTATGTTTGTATATCTGTGCGCATTTATCTGTGTCACTCTTATAATTTAATATCTTATGCGATGGAACATTGATTATATGGAACATTTCTAGCATGTATCTAGAAAACTCTTACTTCCTTAAAGTTTGGTATATGCCCAGTTATAGAACAGTGGGCTGCTAAGGCCGTTTTTTGCTCCATTGGTTTATCAAGTGATTTAATGTCCGATTTATGAGAAGATATTCTTGTTTTTAACTTCGTCTTTGTTGTACCAACATATACTTTGTTGCATACGTTGCACCCCTCATAAACCAAGTTGGACTTCTCCCCATCATCAAGTTTTGTAAAAATTTTATACCATATTTTGCTGGCTTGGATGGTATGTATTGCCGAAATGGACATCTTCCTCTGAATGCTACCTGCTGTTCATCTACAGTTACATCTTGAGAAGGATTATAAAGTTTAGGCAATATATCAACCCATTGATTCCACAATTCATCGGTGCAAATTTGTCTAGTAATCGTCGTTCGCTTCGTGTGTCTCTATTATCAAATCTTATTACTCTCGATAATTTTTTGAATCTTTTTATTGACATGGTTGCTCCAAATATCGGTCCACCTTACTCAGAATCCCATAAACTTTCTGTACTTTCATTATTCGATCGAAACACTCCAGCTTATAAAAGTAATCCAATAAATACGAACATTTCGTCATCGTCAACATCACTCCAATCATTACCAAAGACACGTTTACCCTCAATATTGGTATATTTCATAATAGTGTTCATTACGGGAGGTGGAAAAAATAATTGAAAGCTAGATATCTCTTCCTCTGTAATTCCTGAACAAGAATAACGTATCAAACCGGGCATCATGCTGATAACATTCTCCCTCAAAATTCTTCTTCCTCGCAGTATCTTATTTGACCATTTTTTGATGTTATTGTCGGAGCAGCTTCAACTTCACCATCACTTTCAGTAGAACTATCAGATGGTTCAGCATATTCTACATGATCTTCGTTTTCTGAACAAGGTTTATCACCGTCTGATAATTCATTTATCATGCTTCCTATTTCACTATCCCTTATTTTGCGATAAAAAAATAATGAACACTAATTTCAATCTTAGACTCGTCTTATAAGTTCTTTGTTTACTCTACGACTATAGCAATGTTGCGGTAAACACAAGAAAGAAATTTGATACCACTATCTTATTACATCCAAACCAAAAGCACGGGATTCCCCTTTTCAAACAAATGTATTGACATTTGTTTACTTTACGACTGCAGCAATATTGCGGTAAACAAAAAAAGTAATTTGATACGTAGCACTGTCTTTTTCCATACAAACCAAAAGCACAGGTGTTTCCCTTTTTCAAACAAATTTATTTCTATCAAAGAATAAAAAAAGGTCAGTGTAATGAAATGAAAAGCGACAGATATGTAGCTATGAATGTTTATGTAGAATTTACTGAGGTCAAAGTTATCGTAAAAATCGATTAACGACCAATGAAGCATCAGAAAAACTAACTTTTTTACTCCGGTTCAAATTTGATCCGAAGACCTTGTGTGTAAAAAAACTTGTAACTGAAATATTTTTAAAAATATTCATTCAAAAACATTAAATTTCTATTTAGTTTTAAAATTAAATAAAAGTCACAAAATATTAAAAATGAGAATCACTCCCCTGCGGAAAAAGGACTTATCCGCGTATGCGTCACGTGACCGGTTCATTGTGATAGGGAACGGTCACGGGCTTGTCTTAGAAAGGGGTCAAGCCCTCTGTGACATGTCACAGGACTGCTCTAAAAGAACATGTCATGACTTCTAAACCGGTCAAGTGGTACGTACTTTAGGAACCGGTCCTCTTTTCCCCTATCTCGTGATATGTATTTTCGGAACCGGTCCGATTTTTACCGATCACGGGACAGGTCCGAATTCCCAGCTGACCCCTTTTTTCCCGCAGGGTCATTCGTAGAAAAAATCAGTTTTTCTACTAAAATGGGTCAAATTTGACCCATTAAGTTAAGAATAACTACTTACTTTATTATTGTAGGTAACAACTTATTTCTTCACTATGTGCTACTTACTCCCTTAATTACTTGGTAATGTCTGTTTTTGCTGGGAAGAGACCACTTAAACCAAAGTTCGAAAAACTATGAATACATATACTCGAATACATATACTCGACTTTACAAAGTGGGTATGTACCCCTGAGGCCTTCGTATACCTCGATAGCAAAGGTTTTATACGAAATGAAATTGGCATTCCTATATTTTACCATATTTATAGACGAGCCAATACTAAAGCCATATACAGCAATCAATTAACAAATGACAACCGCAGGTTTGATACTAGCATTCACCTAATATATAAGAATATAATTCCAAACAGCGATGCCAACTAAGTCCCTTTTCGTGCTATATTCAGCCCTTTTTGATTGCTTCCACCCGGAGAACCAAGCCGACCGGCTGAAAATCTGCGGCTAGCCGCCGCCGGTTAATTCCTGAACATTATTGCCGCCGCCGGCTCGTTTCGGCTTAAAATATTAGCCGGCTTAAAAAAGCCGCCAATTTTATCAGCTGTGCGGCTAATTTTTTTAACAATGTGCCAGTGTACATTGTTTCACACCCTTGTTTTTAAAGTAATATATAGTCACTAAACCAAACAGAATACCTTTTTTGTAAATATGTATGTACTTTTAGAGAGAAAAAAACAAGTGCCGTTAACTTTTTTCAAAGCAAATACAAGTGTGCTTCGAAAGTGTTTGAAATTTAGAGAAGAAAAAAATGCAAAAATCTTTAAAAGAATATTTCAAAAGAAATGACAATGAATCGAATTCTGATTCAGTTGAAAAGTATAGTTCGGATACTGAACAATTTGCGGGAATATCTAAGGATATTATTTTTATTATGTAAAAGAAAATGTGAAAATAGTGACTAATGTGATAGTGCAGAGTGCTGGACATTTTTTGGCCACCTATATGTTTCCAACAAAAAAGTCCTAGAGAAATACAAATTTTGTAAAATTTGCTTTGAATCCGAAGAGATCATTTTAAAATGATATGTATATATTTTATGTATTACGGACTACTCCATCTTGAGTAGTGTCTGACCGGGAAGACTGAAAACCTGTGTTTTTTAATTAATGATTCCATTAAGAAATTAGCAGAACACAAACTGGTCTGCTCTGATTTCTTCCTAGGCGTTTAACAAGCCTTTGACAAGGTATAGCATAAAGGCTTGCTATTTTAAATAAATAAATTTTTCCATCTCTACACTCATATCTTACTATCAGATATTTCTATGTAAAGCATGGAAATGAACAATCTAATAATAAGAGCGATGTGGCCCAAAAAAGAGTTTTTTGTCCACTTTTGTATCTAATTTACACCAACGACATGCCTATCACAGATAATTGCACGATTGCTATCTTTGCCGACGACACCGCAGTATAATCTATAGACAAATCTGTATAAGAACTTCAATCCGCTTTAACTCTGATTACTGATTGGACCAAGAAGTGGGAAATTTTGTTAAACAGCACCAAATCAACTCCTACTGATTTTACAAATCAAATAACATAATGCTACACTCGAATACTGCAATATACTTTGGTGTGATACCTGATATTCACGCCTGTGAACAATGGTAACCCTAACACCTTCAACGCCCCCTATATGTCAAATATGCTGTTGGCATGCGCAATTGCAGCCAACTTTGCTAGGAGTATGATGCTAGTTGACATTGTTTATTGCGCGAACTGTTCAACTAACCCGAAGGTTTTTTCATCAAGATCACCGCTCTCGAAACTCATAAAACTAACTTTTATATTTAAATTTAAACTCTGAACAAAAAGTACCAAGTAGTACCAAGAGTGCCAACGCTAACTCTTCTCTCCCAAAGACGTTTGGCACAAGAAACTGCATCTAACTTCATCATCAACCGATAAAAAAAACAGTGTTATTCGTCAACAAGGCCACTGTAATGTTAAACTGTAATGTTAAAAACTAATTCTAATGCTTAATTCTATTGCTAACTTGAGGCTAATGTTAAAAAACTTGAACCTACTGCTAAAAACTTAAATCTAGTGTTAAAAACTTAAATCTAATACTAAAAAACTTTACTCTAGTATTGAAAACTTAAATCTATTGTTAAAACTTAAATCTAAGGTTAAAACATTAACCAGTTCCTACATACAAATCAAAATTTATAATTTATATTTAGACCCTAATTCTAAAACTGAATTGTATAACCCAAACGTGAATTTGTAACCAAAGGTTAAATAAATTTATATAATTTATAACGTTACCAACGCCATCTTTCTTTTATATGTACAATTTCTCGCTCCCTTTAACCCGTAAATATTCACCTGATATAAAACTTAGATGGAAACCGGATGTAAAAAAGCAAAAAGACGAATTGGACAAAAAAAAACCGTCAGGTGTACAACTCTGGGGTTGTGCGAAATTAAGTTTTAAGAAATGCTCTTAATGCACGATACTATATTAGTAACATAGATATTCACAGCACCTCTGTTCATACCACAATAAGCCAAATTGCTGAATCATATAAATATGTTAGAAGCATCATCCTTAGACTACACGTCGATTAGAAACTACGAAAATATGTTATATATAAATTAACTGAAGTCACGATTCTGTTTTTTTTTTTGTTAATACAAACCATAATGAAATTGCTCGTTAATTTTAAGTAACTAGTTGCAGTGTAACAAAACAATAGCCATGCGCAATTGCAGCCGCATCGAGTATTTTTTTTCTCTCTGCCTAAGCACCTGTGGGGCATAAGAGGTATGTTTAAATAGTGAACTCTCGTTTTGTACTTCATAAAAAATATTTCAAAGCCGATCCTTTTATTTTTCCATAATTATCTGAGAATTATTTTACTAATGCAAATTTGTTGTCTTTTCTTTGTGCTTGTTGAATGTTGTATTTTTTATATATGTAACTCTGTAAATATGGCTTAATGTAGACATTTTATATCGTTGTTTTTATTATTTCAGATATATTGCTGAATTTTCGGACAACATTTGTCTCCAACAAAGGCGAAGTCGTTTCGGATTCAAAGTTAATTGCAATAAATTATTTGAGAGGATGGTTTGCTCTGGATTTACTAGCTGCCTTGCCATTTGATCACTTGTACGCTTCGGACTTGTATAATGGAGAGGTGAGCATTAGGGTTTTTCTTTTCCCGAACTTTCTTATTGCACAGAAAAGCAGGAGTCATAACACGTCAAGTTTCATAACATGTCAAGTTTCCAATTAATTAAAAGTTTGGATGAAATGCACTTTGTCGGGCGTTGTTAAAAAAAAATACATGACCCCCCTCAGGATCTCAAATATGCATTTTGTTTCACGATCCATGGTATGTGACTCCCTCTAGGTCCAATTAAGACCCCCCTTTGGGGTGCCAAAAATGTTTACTTTATTTAAAAAAATGAAATAATAAGAATAAGAAAACTTTTTTATCTTCCATTTTTAGGGACAGGGCTTGTAAGGCCCTCCAGGACCCAAAAACTGGTACGCGTAGTAACATACACTGGCGATCATAAAAACCGCACCATACAGAAATTTGAAGAAAAGAAAAAAAGGAAAAGGTGGTCCCTAATATTTTTCAGCGCTCACGGTTCCGTGAATATAGAATAAGGAACCCCGGATAAAGTGGGAAAAACAACCCCATACCATCTGGCTTTCTGGAAACAACGCTTTTAACTACACTGTTATCCGTGTAACTTTCACCATCTGAACGACGAACATACGGCAGATTATCTGTACATAGCAAGTTGAATTTGCTTTCATCAGACCATAAAAAAATTCTCCAGTCGTCGATATTTTTGACCCAAGCCAAATGGCGTGATTTCATCCGCTTCGGCTTTTAAATCGGTCGTCTTCCATATAATCCGCACTCCCGAAGCCTTCCACACAAAGTTTCCGCGCTTAAATCCACATTGCGGTAGCTCTTCATTTCCGCCCTTATTTCCACTGCACTTTTGAAGCAATCTTTCAAACTTATTCCTCGTATCATGCCGTCTGTCCGGGTGTTAGTTTTCCGAGGTCTTCCTGATCCTTTCGTCCTTGCGAACGGGTCTAAATGATTTTTTTTCTTGTGAGCCTTACAACGGTTGAATGTGAGCATCGCACTTTATCTGCTATTCGGCGATAAGGAACTGCCATATCCTTTAAAACAAAAATTTCTACCTTTTGGTCCCGGGTCAATTGCTTATACCGTGTAGAATGTAAAAAACATTCTTACAAAAAGGACTTATAACCAAAGTGATGCGGCAAAAAATTGGTGGACTCTGCTTAATTCGTTACATAACGGTAAATAGGCAAATACCCATAATAAAAAGAAAAGAGGGTATGCGGTGTTTTGAACTTTTATCGAAATTGCTGAAGAGTTGCCAAAGGTGCGGTTTTTATGACCGTCAGTGTACAAGTGTGGATACTCAAATAAAAGGAAATTTTCGCAGAATCTCAAATATGCATGTTGTTTCACGATCCATGGTATGTGGCTGCCTCTAGACCTATTTAAGACCCCTTTGAGACAATTTTATATTGAGTGTAAGGAAACAAATTAACAAACTTGTAAACATGTTTCTTTACAATAAAAATAATTAAAAAGAATATGATATGATCTTAAAATCCTACTATACTATACACTTACAATATTAAAAAATTTAACGAAAAATTGCGCGACATCGTCCCCATTTTTAAAATCGCGCGATTTTTAAAACATGTCTATTTATTTGGGGTGGGGGCCTGTGGGCCGAAGTTAGAAAAAATATTTTTTAAGATCCTGAGGAAATTTCCTTTCATTTGAGTACCCACACTACAAGTGCCAGTTTTTGGGCCCTGGAGGCCTCACAGGCCCCGGCCCCAAATGGCAGCATTACTTTAATTTTTAAATTAGGATGTGGATGTTGGTGCCTATGCCCAGCAAACAAAAGTAGAGAAAAATAAGCAGTGATTTTGATTCCGTTGTTATGAAAATTTAGATCAAAACCAATGATATTATTTTATAATTATTTTTCATTGCATCTAAAGCAGTTTTAAGGGTTAAGTGAAAAATAAGATTTTTTGATCTTCCCAAGTAAATTTTAACTTTAACAGAACATCAGTAATCAAGCTTTAGCCTCATTTTCACAATGTCCCTGCAAATTCTACCTGGGAATTCAACTGACACATTCGTTGTTGCTGTTGTCAGTAATTGGGGCTTATTTGTTAAATTACCTCGAACTTCTTGCAATTTTTACTATAATACATTTTTTACGTTTTTTATTGATAACTTTGATTTTTAGAATTTAAAATCTAGTAAATTACAAGTTAAAAATTTATACAAATCACTCAAACCTGATAACTTGTTTAAAAATAACTAAAGTTTTGTATTTTACCAAAGTTATAAATGTCATATTTATATGTAAATATATGTGTTTAATGTTGTTTTTAAAATAAGTTTACCGTCATAGATTTGAAAAGTGTTAATTTTATTCAAAATCACATTTTTGAAGTTGTGAAAAAAACTGATTTGGAAGAGGAAATTCAGTACTAAATGATACTTTGGAATCAATGAAAAATTGATTCCTTAAGCCTTCTGAAAGACCAGTTTTACTAAGTATTTTAAAGCAACTTAATTTACTTATTCACCAAAATGTCTCTAATGACTGAAACAAAAACTGGAATGATTTTCTACAAAGCTTGCCTACTGGTAAGAAAAAATTTTGGAAGATTGCAAAAGCAATCAAAGGAAAGGGACAAGCCGTTAGTAACTTAATTGTGAGTGGTGTAGAAGTTCATGACAATGTTAGTAAAGCAAAGCTCATTGCAGACATTTTCGAAAACTCTCACCAAATAACTAACAATTTAGTTTCATCGGCTGATCGATATGTAAACAAAAATGCTAGGTGGTTAGATTTACAACAAAAACACAACATAACAGAATAAACGAGCAAAGAAGAGGTAAAATATTATGTCAAATCCAGGCAAAACAAAAAAGCCCCTGGAAAAGATGGAATCAAACCAATTATATTTAAAAAGATGCCAGATGTATTGTTTAAATTTATTGCTAAGATTTTTAATTGGTGTTTGTGTAATGGATACTTTCCAAAGCAATTTAAAGAAGCTAAAGTTATTCCGATTTTGAAACCAGGTAAAGATAAAAAATTACCCATAAGCTATCGGCCTATAAGCATGTTAAACGTTATCGATAAAGTATTTGAAAAGATTATATTGAGCAGGTTAAAAGAATTCACAGAAAGACATCATATTTTAAAAAAAGAGCACTTTGGTTTTAGGAAGGACCACTCTACGGTACACCAGCTGAAAAGAGTTGTTAATATAATTTCAAATAATAAAATCAACCGAAAAAGCAACGGAATAATTTTCTTAGATATTGAAAAGGCCTTTGATTCCATATGGCATTCTGGATTAATTTTTAAACTCAATAAATTTAATTATCCAATATATTTGCAAAAGATGATAAAAAGTTTTTTGTCAGATAAATCTTTTAAGGTCTATGTAGACGGAGGAGTTTCCACTCAAAGAATTATCCCTGCTGGAGTGCCTCAGGGGTCAGTTTTGTCACCAGCATTGTACTTTATTTTTACGTCCGATTTCAAAACACCTAGAGATCAATCCGTTGCGTTTTATGCTGATGACTCTGCTATTATAGAAAGTGGAAAAGTTTCTAATACCATTGTTAGAAAAATTAAGAAAGGCCTGATAGATTCAGAAAAATATTTTAATAAATGGAAAATAAAAACAAGTAAGAGCGGCTAAATTCGGCTATGCCGAATCTTATATACCCTTCACCATGGTTGGGAAAAAACTGAAGTTTATATATGGACATATATGGAATGGACAGAAAATAGGTATTTTAAAAAAATGTATGTTTTGAACATAACTTTTTTGTATCTGAACCGATATTTCCGAGTTTTTCAGCAAATATGTTATACTAAAGATTTTCGATCTTCTGCTATATAAGACGTATCCATAGGTCATAATACAGCTCTAGAATAGTGTTTGTTGTTTGTGTATAAAAGGCGAAGAGGTGAAAGAAAAGAATTTCAACAAATCGTTAAAAGAAATCACTAGCTGCATGTGTTTTATTTCTACAAAATAGTTTGATTTAGCTGGCAAATTTGAATTTGAGATTTTATTTCGCTTTTTTATTAAAAATATTTGTAATTTCTTTAGCTTAGTTTTAAAAATTTGAAGGAAAATAGTTAAAATTTTTTTTTATAAATTATTATAAGTTATGACCTAAAATAGTTGCACTCAAAGGTAAATTATGTATAAAATTTTCTTAATATGTGAGAAATACAATGGTTTAAAAATCTTTTTATAAATTCTTTTAAATCGGAGCAAAAAATAGAAATAAAACCGTTTTTATTTTGTTTGTATCAGAGGGTTTTTATAAAAATTTTGATGTTTTTAGCCTATTTATGGATTATTTAATTATTAATATAAAATTTTATTTAAATTAATTATTAAATGTAAAAAAAACAAAAAATAAACAAAAAAAAATCTTAAGAAAATAAAAAAAAATGTACAAAAAAAAGTGAATTGACCGGCATTCGAACCCGCGACCCTTCTACCTGTGGTGAAAGGTATAAAAACGTTTGTATTTTGTTTGTATCAGAGGGTTTTTATAAAAATGTTGATGTTTTTAGCCTATTTATGGATTATTTAATTATTAATATAAAATTTTATATAAATTAATTATTAAATGTTAAAAAAAAACCAAAAATAAGCAAAAAAAAGTCTTAAGAAAATAATAAAAAAAATGTACAAAAAAAAAAGTGAATTGACCTGACCGAGAATCGAACCTCGAACCGGCGGCCTTAGAGAAAAAAAGTATTTGTGACATAGCGTCTAGACAACTGAGCTCTTGAAGCTCACACAAAATCATCGTCAATAGAGGTACATATATAAAAGTCTTCGTTCATTAGAGATTTGTTTAGTTTTTATTTAAATGACAAATCTTTATATGTGTGTTGTTTGTGTATAAAAGGTGGAGATGAAAGAAAAGAATTTTAATTATTAATATAAAATTTTATATAAATTAATTATTAAATGTAAAAAAAAACCAAAAATAAGCAAAAAAAAAAGTTAAGAAAATAATAAAAAAAAATGTACAAAAAAAAGTGAATTGACCTGACCGAGATTCGAACCTCGAACCCGCGGGCTTAGAGAAAAAAAGTATTTGTGACATAGCGTCTAGACAACTGAGCTATTGAAGCTCACACAAAATCATCGTCAATAGAGGTACATATATAAAAGTCTTCGTTCATTAGAGATTTGTTTAGTTTTTATTTAAATGACAAATCTTTGTATGTGTGTTGTTTGTGTATAAAAGGTGGAGATAAAGGAAAATAATTTTAACACATGGATGTGTTGTTATGCTCAAAATTCTACATACATATTAAACAAAGGGATTTTACTGGAAAAATTAGAGGTAGTGCTGGTTTTTTGCTAATATCTCAGCCATTTATTAACCGATCTGTCTGATTTTAATAGCAAACAGAAATGGATCACATGTAACAGAAATAAAAAACAATCAAGTCCTCATCATGTCTGGGTTCTTCGGAAAACCCATTTCAACACACAGACGGACAGACGGGCATCGTTAAATCAACTTCGCTCTTCATAAGGACCCAGAATATATATACTTTATAGGGTCTAAGATCAATATTGTAGAAATTACAAACGGAATGACAAACTTATATATACCCTTCCACCTGTGGTGAAGGGTATAAAAAAAGTCTTAAGAAAATAATAAAAAAAAATGTACAAAAAAAAAGTGAATTGACCTGACCGAGATTCGAACCTCGATCCCGCGGGCTTAGAGAAAAAAGTATTTGTGACATAGCGTCTAGACAACTGAGCTATTGAAGCTCACACAAAATCATCGTCAATAGAGGTACATATATAAAAGTCTTCGTTCATTAGAGATTTGTTTAGTTTTTATTTAAATGACAAATCTTTGTATGTGTGTTGTTTGTGTATAAAAGGTGGAGATGAAAGAAAAGAATTTTAACACATGGATGTGTTGTTATGCTCCAAATTCTACATACATATTAAACAAAGGGATTTTACTGGAAAAATTAGAGGTAGTTCTGGTTTTTTGCTAATATCTCAGCCATTTATTAACCGATCTGTCTGATTTTTAATAGCAAACAGAAATGGATCACATGTAACAGAAATAAAAACAATCAAGTCCTCATCATGTCTGGGTTCTTCGGAAAACCCATTTCAACACACAGACGGACAGACGGACATCGTTAAATCAACTTCGCTCTTCATAAGGACCCAGAATTTATATACTTTATAGGGTCTAAGATCAATATTGTAGAAATTACGAACGGAATGACAAACTTATATATACCCTTCCACCTGTGGTGAAGGGTATAATTAACCAAGAAAAAACGCAGGCAATAATATTTCCCTTTAATAAGTCACCAAAGAGAATACCCAGTAACACGCCTACTATTAATGGAACTAAATATAGTATTTGGGGTTGATACTAGATAGAAAGTTAACTTTTAAGCAGCATATTCTCCAGACTTTAAAAAAGCTTTATTTTGTGGACGGGCGCTTTTACCACTTCTTAATAGAAAATCAAAACTTAATGGCAATAATAAATTGTTACTGTATAAAACGTGTATTCGTCCCATAATGACATACGGTTGTCGGGTTTGGTTTCCAAGAAGTGCCAATACGTACCTTAAAAAACTTCAAGTCATCCAAAACAAAAATTTAAAAACAGTTTTTTATTTACCACGAAGATATTCAACCAACCTTTTACATAGTAATTTTAATCAGACTAAGCTTAACACCCTATTTAGTGAGTTAACACTTAGATTTGAAGATAGATGTAGATCTTCAAGTTTTGATACTATAAGAAGTTTGTTAGATTAATCAACTTCACAACTTCTAAAAAAGAGGTTACTGAAGAGGGTTAATATAGAATTTCTTAAAAATTTAAAGGTTTTTTCTATCTTTTTACCTTAATTTGTAACATTTCCATAATTAGATATTTTATTGTTCTTAATATTTAAGTTTTAAATTGTTGTAATACTTTTAAGTAAACTCTCATACATTGTAAATATTAAATATTATAATTTTAAAGAGACTGATAATAGTAAATAAATAAAAAAAATGGATCACGGACTGGCAAGATGAATATATCGGCGCCTGTATTCACGAGGAAATATTTACCTACTGATTTGTAGTACATAAAAATGCCATTGGTTGCGATTTCCTGATCACTTGTCGCCTCTAGTGATCGATTTGTAAGTTTTCCGATTGTGTACCAACAAATGAGCATGGAAGACGACACCTACGGCGATGGTAATAACATATACCACCTGCATATAAATTTCGATTAGAATTTCTGCTTGATTCTCTAGATCTGCTTCGGGATATATTTCGAGATATTTTAAGATTACGTATACGGGGTGAATGCCTTCGATCTGTGCTCTGATTCCTGAGAGCTCGGACGGGGAATTTACTTCAGAGCTGCTTGGGTATCTTGCAACTGGAATATCACCGATTTTATCAGCCATTTTTGCGAAATGGCTCTGAAGACGTTGCGAAGAGTGCTTGTGTTTGAAATGGTAAACGTTGTAACTACATTGTTCATCTCCATAAGTAGAGCGCTGGGTTTTCGAACTCCAATTTCCAAATTCGTATTACCAACACATACTCCGGTTCGTTTGTAGTACGAGGCATATTTATAACGTCGAAAATAATATTCAGTATCGGTGTCACCAATTGAAACGGTTGTGTGAAATAATTTGTTATTGTTTTTATTAAAAAAAAAATTATTATATTTAATATTTATTTCTTATGAAAAATTAGTAATTAAAAATCTAAGGTAATTAATTGTAAAATTTCAAAAATTATAAAGTATTTTCAGCCCACATATGGATTTTTGTTTGAAATTCACTTTATTTTATATTTTTAAACCATTTTATTAGACAGGATTTTCTTAAGAATATTTTATGTTTAGCCAGAAATCGATTTGAAATACGATTTAAGACTTATTTCATACTTAAGTAAGTCAAAAATATTCCTCAGAAATCTTGTCTTGACAGAAATAAGCCGGTCGCAAGCTCAGGAAAAATAGCGATTGTGAGGTAAAGGAGTGGTCCGATCCTTAGCAAAATTTGAAAATACATGTGAGCGTACAACAAGCAACTTTCTGGATATGACTCGATAATCTTCTCTTCTGATTCTTCTTTTTCAACCTAACCTAATTTAATTATAATGGAAAATCAACCTGTAAAATATGTTAATGTTGTGAAAAATCTTGGATTTGTACTTAATTCTCATCTTAACTGTAAGGATCACATTAATTACACTATAATGAGAATTTACAACGTTCATCGAAGGCTTTGGTATTCTTCTACATATATTTCAAGTGTTATCAAGCTTAAACTTTTGAAGACATTAATTGTACCCATAATAACATATGACGCTTTTGTATTCGGTGAACTTGATTCGACTTCAATGAATAAATTACAAAAGACCATAAATAATTATTGCCAGATATGTATACAACAAAAGAAAATATGATAGAATATCCCAGTACTCCATAAGTATTTTGGGGTGCAGCTTTAAATCTTTTCTATTACACAAAGTTACTTTACACAAAGTTATTTTTTCGCAAGAACCAGAGTTTTTGTTCAAAAAATTATTTTTTTTGTCAATCTAGTCGCACAGGTAATCTGGTTATACCTCGTTACAACTACTTATCGTCCTCAAGAATGTTCTTTGAAAGTGCTGTGAATATGTAGAATGATTTACCTAATCACATTAAAACCGATCGCCGTATTTTGTTCTTTAAAATGGCAATTGTAAACTATTTTCAATAACTATCAAGTTTAGTTGCCTTTTACATCTTATTGTTTTATTTTATTCATTTATTCGAAATTCAGTTTTTAATTTAGGTTAATTAAATCCGATTTGTATGTGTTTAAAGTACTTTTAAGTAAAAGTATTTAAATTATACATATTAAAGTAATTGAATTTATACCAATGAATTTTATATCCCTCTAAATAAATATAAGACATATATGAGTTTAATGTAGTGCTCCCAACGCTGGATTAAAATATCAATAAAATACCCAGTATTTGTATTATATTTTTTGACATTTATACAATGCTGCTTTTTGTATACGGCCATTTTTTACTACCAACGGAGGCTTCATGTTAAGTCACTTCTATTATTCGGTCTCTTTTTTCCATATCTGTGGCGCATACAACAGACAGCATCAACTATAAAGCGTAAGATAAATTTATAATTAATAAAGTAAGTTACTGAAATTTGAGCAACACGTCTGCATTCCTCCCATGTCTTTCGGGCTAAATAAGCAGCCCAGGTTTTTAATAGTTCTAACTTGCCCAGAACTTTCTCTGCTTAAAATTCTAAGTAGCTCAGAATTCTAACAGTATGTATTATTAAGTTATTATTATAATTATTTTTAAATTCTGGGTAAGATTATTATGCATTCTTACAGAATTTCATAACGAGTTCATAATTTTAACTCTTTTATACAAATAATTAAATTAAATATGTGTAATAAAATTGTTAATTTAAACAAATTTAAAAAACGGTCATAAATTTGCAGAAAAAAGTTCTGGCACAGCATCTTTTTCGCAGTACTGACAAAATGAAAAACAGTGCTTTCCCAATACTGATTTATCTAAACTTTTGGCAAAAATGCACTTTGTCGGGCGTTGCTAAAAAAAATAAATATGACCCGCTCTGGAATAAAAAAGTAGTAACATATAAGTGTGGTTACTCAAATAAAAGGAAATTTCCTTAGGATCTCAAAAATGCATTTAAAATATACCATATGGATATTTATTTTAATATTTTTTTATCTTACTTTTAATATATAATTCTATTTCAATAACATTTCCAACAGAATATTTTTCTGAAAAATTCCATAAAACATTAGGCTCGAAATCTGTTCTGCGACATAACACACTGCGATTGATATGTAACCAGTTTTTTGTTAATTACTTGTCCTCAGTGCATGTACATTTGAGCCAGTCAAGTACGCCTCAATTTCGACTAGTTCTTCTACACATCACGTAGTGTCTAACATGAGAGCAGTTATGTATGCCACAAAGATCCGGTCAAGCAACCAACACTGTGACTGGTCCATTTCCCGTAGGGAACATTTCAATTAATAAACAACACAAGCAAATCAAGCATTCGATAAGTGTACGATGACTGGTTTTCTCACAACTGATGAGTTTTAAGGCTCTCTTCAAAAGCTCATTAGGGTTGGTTTCGAAAACGAATTTCGAGAATTACAAATATATGGAAAATTACCAACTAATAAACATCTTGCTCGTTTATGCCCATTTATTGACTCCTAGAATGTATTGAGAGTCGGTGGCCCACTACAAAATTCGAATTTGCCTTATTCTTTTAAACATCCTATTTTACTTAAAAATCAAATCCTACTCACACTCCTCATATTTACAGATGCACATATAAAAACCTTACGTGGTTCTCTTCTACAGATTCAATAATGGATTCTTTATGGTCGAAATGTCACAATGGTCATGTGATTAAATGATTTTAATAAAATGCTAAAGCATCGCAACAAATTATAGGTAGCTTGCCAAGTGTACGTTTATTCTCCTACGTATCCGTTTAAGAACAGCCGAGTCGATTACGCTGATGGCACTTCAAAGCAGTCAACAGCTAGGAATTCGGTTACAACTAAGGGCTATATATGCTTATTTAAATATATGTATGGTTACCAAGGCATTGCACCTAGAGGCGGTCACAAATCTCTCTACAGAAGCTTTTTTAGCAGCTTTCTGTAGGTTTGTTTCACGGTGTGGTAATTGTACAGATTTTTACTCTGATTGCGGTACAAACTTTACAGGAGCTTGTAAAGGATTACAAATACTCTATAACCGCAACAAATCATCATTACCTGAAGAGTTGATGAAAATACTAGCTACTGAGGAAACGCAATGTCACTTTATCTCACCAGCAAATTCCAACTTTGGCGGCCTCTAGGAGGCTGGAGTTAAGTCAACAAAATATTATTTAAAGCGGCTTTTAAATATCAGAATCGTCATGAAGAATTAAGCACTTTTTAGCTCAAATTGAGAGTTGCTTAAACTCAAGACCTCTGTGTACCTTAAATAATGATCCAACTGATGCTAGTGATTTGATGCCTTCACACTTTATAATAGGAGAAGCGTCAAATTGTGTGCCTGAATAGGTTTAATTTACTGTAACATGGATCGTATCACCAGATGGACCAGTTTCCAATATTTTATTATTACCTTCAGATAAAAACATTCACCAGACTTGCCAAAACGATGAATCTTTGAAGCAACTTAAATGAAGAACAGCTGTTCTTGGATTTGTAATTGATATATAATCTTTATTTCCAAAGCATAATTTTTTATTCTCTTTACTATCCTAATTAGTGCTCTTGACATTTTTAATATTGAATCACTCAAATATCACAGCGGTGTTTTTAATCTTAAAATTTTTATTTATTCTTGAATTAACCTGAACTTGAGTTCTTGCAAAAATCTGCCTTGGTGCTTAAGAAAACCTGAATTTTATTATTCAAAAATCAAAGTGAAGTTTGATTCTTTCTCATACACATGGATTAATTCTTAGACTTTTTAAATTTACAAAATGTAAAACTGAAAGTAGACCAGTTTTAAAAATAAAATTTTGATATTTTATGGTAAAAAAATACGATTTTATAGATAGTATTGATTCTTCCGACCCAGAGAAAAAGATTTCTATGCCACGCCCACTGGATAAGAAGGGCAGTCTGCCGAAACAAATATTAAAGTTTTTATCTGTGGATCTCTGTGATTGATATATGGTTCATGTTTTGTATTTTGAAATGGAGTTAATCAAATTTTAACAGTATAAGTTTTGTTAAAAATAACACTTTTTTCATGGTTTTATACTTTATTTTGTCCTACAGTGTATATGCAAGGGCGATATAAAGTTCAAGATGTACAAAATGTAAAATCCTTAGCTTCTTGGCTTCGTAGCCACTTAGCCGACACCATAAAATTCTTAGCATACACCATGCAATTCTTAGCCGATTTACAGAAACACTTAGCTTCTAGCTAGTTTGGTACCGCAAGTGCAGTTATTTTATTTGAATGTATATTATAATTTTTTTTATTATTTTTTTGGCCTAAGACAACAAATAACAATATTAATTATTATAACACTTTTTCACGCGAGTTACATATAACCAAATGTACGGATTGTAGGGTTACATAAACGTAACCAGAACTTTGTCATTTGTTTGTATGTCAAAGCAACTTGATAGTATTGTTATTATGACTATTCATAATATCAAGACTGTGAGAATGCTTCTCTATATATATTACTTTGTAGACATAAGTTTATGCTGAAATGCAAAATATCTGCAATTCATAGTTTTAAGTTAATTTTAATTTTTATTTCAATAAAGAGCCAGTTTTTAAAAACCCAATGAACAACCAAGTTGTTTCAATGTAATTGGCGCAGTCGACGGCAAATATATCCAAAGATATATTAGAAAAAAAAAGAACCTAAGAAAAAGAATATAAATATTTTGTATACATACATAAGTGTGGTACTTAAAATAAAACTTTCGATTTTTATATCTGACGGGTCTGAATATTGTGCTCTAATATACATTTAAAATAAAAAATATCATCATGAATGCTGCGGAAATTTAACAAAGAATTGAACAATTGGAGTGTCTGGTCCTCAAGCAGGAAGCCATCATAAAAGACCAGCAACAACAACAGTTGCAACTCCAGCAGGAGATAATGCAACAACAACAACAGCAGCAACTACAACAACAGCAGCAACAACTACATCAACTGGTGCAACATGAGCAACTCCAGCAATATGCTTTAGGGTTAAGCCCACACCACATCCTTAACCAATTCCATCAACTAAGACCCTTCGGAAAAGGTCATCATCTTTCTTCATTTATCAAATCAGTAGAAAATGTACTAATCCTCAACGGCCAAAACCAGGATTTAATAAAATATGGTATACTGATAGTTAAGAAGGAGAAATTTATCGAAAAGGCAGCGAAATCAGTATCAATGTTGCCGGAGGATTGTGGTTGGACAGAAGTGAAAGAACAACTCAGGAAGGACTTCGCACCAAGAAAAGCGTACTCTGAGGTATTTAACAGTTGCAGAAATGTAAAAATAATTAATCTTTGAGAACTTTTTAATGTATTCATATAATCTCAGTTTGAAATTAATGAGATATTTATACATGACGAACAAAAACCTGAATTATACTTACCACAAAATGTCGATAGGGATCTAACTGAAATACTAATCACAAAAATTCACGGACAATTTAGAACTTGTATCACGGAACAAACTCCCAATATTGAATCATTATTTAATCGATTTTCACAATTAAAATGACTAGACGACACCAGAGCAATAGATTTTAGACATAAGAATAAAACTAAAATACAAGCTAATGGAAAATTTAGAGAGAAACGAACCGAAGTTGTTGAGGGCCAGAATAATTTTACAAGGCCAAAATCAAACAATTTCAACAACAAACAAAATATAAATAGAATGTCCGCAAATAGTGCTCAAACTAAATATTTTCCAAAAACTCAATATAAAGATACAGCCGTTCCTATGGATATAGGAAATTTAGAAAACTAATCAGAACATGGGGAAGTAAATTTTCTCAGGGTTTCTTTAGGTCGCGATTACCCCTAATAGCTATTACTATAGGGAGTAGAGTAGTAAGATGTCTTATTGATACCGGGTCAGAAACCAGTATAATGAGACCTAATTTTTTCAGGGAGAGTTTTCAGAAACATCATTAAGCAAACCCTTTAGATTTCGTACTTTAAATGGTACAAATCCAACGAAAACTGGCTTAATAACGCCGATCCCAAAAGAATTTCATATACTAGGCACATTTTTCTGGAAAGTAATTGATATAGGGGACGTAACTATGATGCTATTTTCTGCCAAAACTTTTTGGTTCCGCATCGAGCAAAAATAGATATAGGAAATGGATTTTTAGACATTTTCGGAAGGAAAATCCTCTTTGAAGAAGAATCCCCCTACCATATTAATACAATTCAAACTATTGATGATACAATGGAATAAATCAATTCGATTTAAGTCACTTAAACCGCGATGAGGATTTTCAAATAAGAAATATACTAAATGCATTTCAAGATTTATTTTATAAAGACGGCGATATGCTTACATCAACACAAGAAGTACAGCATGAAATTCCAACATCTAACGATAGACCACTATATTCAAAAATATATAGGTATCCACAAGTCCACGAAAAATAAATACAGAGACAAATAAACGAAATGCTTGAACAAAACATAATTCAGGAGAGTAACTCTCCATACAATAGCCCTCTCTGGATTGTACCGAAGAAAATTGACAATTCTGGTACAAAAAAATGGAGATTGGTTGTAGACTATAGAAAGCTTAACGAATTTACTAGAACTGATAAATTTCCAATTCCCAATATGGAAGGGATTTTGGACAAATTGGGCAAAGCCCAATATTTTTCAACCCTTGATCTCGCAAAGGGATTTCACCAAATTTTGGTAAAGGAAGAAGACAGGGAGAAAACAGCATTTTCAACCCCATTTGGCCATTACGAATTCATTCGAATGCCCTTTGGTTTAAAAAATGCACCCTCCACCTTTCAAAGACTCATGAATTCCATCTTAAAAGAATACATAAATAAAATTTGTATTGTGTACCTTGATGACATCTTAGTTTTTAGTACATCATTAGATGACCATTTGGTAAATTTGCGAAAAATCCTGAAGCGACTTCGGGAGGCCGAATTAAAGATTCAAATTGATAAATGTAACTTCTTACAGAAACAAACTGACTTTTTGGGTCATATTCTTACACCCGAGGGTGTCAAACCCAATCCAAAAAAGGTGGAGATTATTCAAAATCTCAAACTCCCCAATACACAGAAACGAATCAAATCATTTATAGGAATGACAGGTTTCTATAGAAAGTTCATAAGGGACTACGCAAAGATTGCATACCCAATGACTAAATATTTAAAGAAAAATACAAAGGTCAACGTGAATGATCCAAATTTTATAGCGGCCTTCGAAAAATTGAAGGATATTCTGATAAACCCTCCTATTTTAAAATTTCTAAATTTTAATAAAAGGTTTAAACTAATAACAGATGCCAGTAATTTTGCACTTGGTGCTGTTTTGACACAGGATGGGCATCCCATATGTTACGCCTCAAGAACACTCAATGTTCATGAAAAAAAATATTCGACTGTAGAAAAGGAACTATTAGCTATAGCCTGGGGGGTAAAATATTTCAGACCTTACCTTTATGGTATTGAATTTGATCTAAATACAGATCACCAACGACTTAAGTGGTTACAAGCTAAAAACAACGGGAAAGACATTAGCCCAAGATTACAGCGTTGGTTGGTTCATTTAATGGATTATGACGCAAAAATCGAATACATTAAGGGGAAGGAAAATCACATTGCGGATTTCTTGAGTCGCATCGATGTTAATGGAAATGAAGCCAATTTGGCGGATGCTGAAAGCGTTAATGCAGGAGAAGATGTTTCGGATAAAGACGACTCATCTTCGTTGGTGGTAGAGACAATCCACTCTCAGGAGGAGGACTTAAATGATGACTTCTCTATTTTGGACACAGTTGTTATTAGATTCAAAACACAGATAATAATAACAGAAAACAAGAATGAAGAGGCTGTACAAGTATTCGGAAAGAACAGAATATATATAGACAGGGCAGATTTGGGCTCTCAGAGCATCGGTAACATACTTTATAATCACCCTTTAAGGGGCCGGGTGGCAATTTTCTCGGAAGTAGATGAAAGGACTTATTATAATTTTCAGAAAGCAATTAAAGAAATTTTTCGAAACAGGTCGGATATTAAGTTTGTGAAATGCTCTCATTTTGCAAAAGATATAGAAAACCTGGAGGAGTTGAATAGACAAATAGCTTTATATCACAAGAACGAAACAGGTCACTCGGGAATTATTCCGACTTATGAGGGAATCAAACACAAGATTTACAACCCTGAGCTGAAAACAACCATTCATAGAATTATAAATAATTGCGATTTTTGCTCATCTGCAAAATATGATAGAAGTCCAATAAAACCCAAATTTCATCTTACTGAAACCCCATCTACCACAAATATGATTGTACATGTAGATACTTATGTTAATAGCCGACAATCATTTATAATTTTTATAGATAAATTCTCTAAGCATGCTATACATTTTTACCTTCCTGATAGAAATAATCAAACTATTATTCAAAAATTAAGAGAATTTTTAGCAATAAAAGGAAGAATAAATAAGTTTGTATTTGATAATGAGTTTAATACCGTAAACGTTCGCAGATTTTTGGATCAAGAAAACATAGAATGTCATGCTACGAAGCCTAACAGCTATACGGGCAACTCAGATATTGAGAGATTAAACAATACAATTTCTGAAAAAATTAGAGTCTTAAATCTCGAGGAAAATGTGCCAATAATCACCCAAATGGCTAAGGCCATCAAATTTTACAACAATACCTTCCATTCAACAATAAAATGTACTCCTTTTGAAGTTAAACAACATCATGTTGATCACAATACGATAAAAGAGCGTATAGATGCCATGAAATGTAGGTCATTAGGAAAACGAAATGAAAATCGCGAAAACTATATAGAACATAGACAAGAGGGATACATTAAAAATTACAGAAGTGTTCGACATAAGGAGCAACCAAAATTAATAAAAAGACCACTAGAAAATATCCACACTAATAACATCAAACGTCCTTTTAAATTTGCAGATTTTCATAACAATATTGATGATCATGTCACAAATAGCCCCAACCCGGAGCTTGCTATTATTGAACACGATAACTAGTGAAACGGGTTTTATTGAAATGAAAATAAGACCTATAAAAATTGCTAATCAGACTGTAACAGTACTCCATTAGATAAACCCCAATGATTTCAACATTATTGTAGAAGATATAGAGTCAAATATGAGAACCATGCAAATTCCTCCAAACGGTTTAAAAAAAAACAAATCCAAATACTAAAATCAAGAATTAAATCAATAAGTCCCTTTAATGAAAATTTTAGAAGGAAAAGAGGTTTATTAAATATCGTGGGTTCCACGCAGAAATGGCTATTTGGAACAATGGACAATGAGGACAGAACGGACATTCTAAACCATTTGGATGTGGTGAGAGCAAACAGTCACAATGCCATAGAAGGTTTAAACAAACAAATCGTATTAAACGAACATTTTCAGGACAGCATTAATGTACTAAAGGCTACTATACGATCTGACAGAAACGTAACTAAAGCAGATTTTCATGAATTGAAAGCAGATCATAATAAAATTGCAAGACAACTATTTTATTCTGATATATTGTTCAAATTGAAGTTTGTTGAAGACAGAGGAAATCAAATTCAGGACAGTATAAGCTCCGCAAGGAACCACATACTACATCCTAGTATATTGACATCGGAAGAAATAATTGATTACGATATCGATTTTTATAAACTTCAATTGACAAAGTTGGACGTTTTATACTACAAGAATGATTTACTCGTTATTGCGATTAAAATACCATTAAATTTCTTTTCGACTGATTTAAAGCTAATGCTACCGATGCCTAACTCTAAATTTCTAGAAATCGATAAGGAATATTTTATAACTATAAATAATATCTCATATAAGTATGTTGAGAATAGGTCATTAAAATATCTGGAGAGAAGCTCGAGCTGTACTTTATATTCAAATTGCAAACTTAAATATAATGATGTATTTAATATGTTGGCGATTGATGAGGAAAGTGTTATTATTAAGAACGCAAAGAATAAACAAATTATACAAAATTGTGACGACAGAAAAATCATGTTGAATGGTAATTATATACTGTCTTTTTATGATTGCGAAATAGAAATAGATTTAAATGTATTTATAAACAAAAATGATATTCTAGTTGATAAATTTGTATACGATAACGACAACACATACAATTTTACTGAGGACACATCTTTAAACTTTAAAATACTAGAAAACAGCAGCTTCCATAATCTAAACGAAATAAAAGAATTAAACTCAAAGATCTGTTATATCTCCAAATTCGGGAGAATTTTTTTTAGACTAAGGTTGAAGGAGTTACATATAACCAAATGTACGGATTGTAGGGTTACATAAACGTAACCAGAACTTTGTCATTTGTTTGTATGTCAAAGCAACTTGATAGTATTGTTATTATGACCATTCATAATATCAAGACTGTGAGAATGCTTCTCTATATATATTACTTTGTAGACATAAGTTTATGCTGAATTGCAAAATATCTGCAATTCATAGTTTTAAGTTAATCTGAATTTTTATTTAAATAAAGAGTCAGTTTTTAAAAACCCAACGAACAACCAAGTTGTTTCAATGTAATTCGCGGCAATTGTTGTTGGGCAACGGCGAGAATTGGCCGCCTGGTACGTACAACAGTGTGGCATCCTTATTCAGCTAGTAGGAATGTAGCTCTTTTTTCTCTGCTGCCGTGGCTCCCCACTAACTGAATAAGAACCACAGCAACCGGCTGCATTAAGTGTAAAATTTACAAAGAACATAGCTGTGAAATATAAAAAAAATAAATTGAAGAAAACCCTTTAAAAAATTAAATATAGTTTAAAATTGTGAAGAAAAAAGATGAAAAAACCTGAATTAAAATTAAAACGTGAAAACAAAACAAAAAAAACTTTTAAACTTACAAAAAGAAAAGAAAGTGAGTTCGCCCTAGGTGTTGATATTGATAGCCCACGCTGAACTGCGTTCATCATCTGCAAGAAACCAGGAGTCAACCGCAAACCCAAATTTTTTTCCTTCTCTCGCGAAAATCTAGTGGAAAGTTCTGGTGTGTCAATACACAAAGAAGCAAGGCATTTTTTTTCTCAACAACATAGAAAACCACGTAAGGAAACAGTGTGGAGTTAAACAGGTGCGTAAGTTTACATTATTTGCCCATAACATTTTGTTGAGAAAAGTGTGTCTCAAGTCCCATTCTTTGCAATTTAGGTGCCGTTACATTGTTTAACGTGTCTCAAAACGGGAATTTTGTTTTTCTTTTTCAACTGCTTTTGCCTTGTTGTTTTTCTTATATCAAATTTTTCTGGAATAAAATAAATATGTCGGTTTTGAAAAAATATTTAAGCGCGGCTTAAAAAGTTATTGGAACCGAGCCGCTGCTTCTAGAATAAAATTTTTCGGCGTATACATTAGATGCTTTTGAATTTGAAAAATCCGAATTAAATAAAGTATGGGGAAACTATAATAATATTTATTAGGAGTGTTCCTTGACAAATATAGAGAAAAAGAAATATTTAGTTACGGTTCAGGCAAAACACCCACAGGTCCGAAAGGCATACGTACGTTGTATAAATATACTTTCAAATGCAGGAAAACAATTCCCTAAAGAGATTTCCAATGTAGTGGTTCCCAACCAAGGAAATTTTTTTTTTGGCGATTATATATCGTGGCCCACATTTCGCGATTTATTTACTGCTATTATAATAAATAGCCCACGACTTAGCCAGGTTGAAAAATTGTCATATTTATTTCAAAAAGTTGCCGGTGAAGCTAGAGAAATAAATCAACACATAGCTATAACATCAGGAAATTTTGAGGTTGCGTGGAATAATTTAAAATCAAATTATAAAAATGAAAGGGTACTAGTAACCAAGCAGTTAACTTTTCTTTTTAATATGGTCCCATGCCAAGAGGATACAGCTCAAGAAATAAAAAGGTTGCAAAGGGACATTAATAATTTTATGTCGGTCCTATATGAATATAATATTGAATCTTGGGATGCGATTTTTGTTATTCAATGTTCAACACGTTTGGCACCACAAACTTTACACCTTTGGGAACAATCGGTAAAAGACAAAACAAAGATGGGAAGAAATGGATCCCTTTTTAACAGATCGATATCACACTTTAGAGAGTATTAATTGTATTTCTAGGAACAGAAAGGTTGATAAATTATTTTGCCATGTCATGTCATAAGTTTTTAAATATGGACTATAAAAATCGTATTTCTGTTTTGAAAAAATATCGTTATTGTTTTAATTGCCTTTCTATTGGCCATATGATTGCTCAAGTCAAAACGGTTGTTCCAAATGTAAAAGAAAACATCATACGTTAATGCATAAAGATTTTACGGAGAAAAATAGAAGGCAAAGTCAATTCAACAGTGATTTCCAATCGGTTTGTCAGGCAAATCAAATACAGTCCACTAATAGTCCAAGTGTGTATAATGCAACTCAATCGCACCAGCAAAAGAAGTAATGTTAGCAACAGCGTGGGTCAATATTTGCTCAGGTGGTTCTACTCAGAGAATACGAGTGTTAATAGATCCTTGTTCGGATGAAAGTTTTATCTCTAGAAGAATACAAAAGTTATTAAAATTGCCCACTGCTCCTCTTAAAGCCGCAGTCACAGGTCTGGGTGAAGAATTAGTTAGCATATCGGAAAAAATTGCAACTCTTAAAATTGTTTCACTTTTTAATTATAATTATGGTCTTAATATGAAAGCTCTGGTTGTTTCTTAAATTACTGGCAGTGTTCCTACGCATTCTTTTAGCCCTAAAGTGGGCGCTGAGTTACCATATAAATGCCGTCAAGTCGACTTTTGTTGGGTGGCGAATTATATCCAACGTTTCTTCTTAAAGGGATACAACATGGTGTTTTTGAAACACTTGTGGCCCAACTGTCGATTGTGACTGGTCCAACATCCTGTAATGTCCTCTCTCCATCAGCTAAATTGTCTTATATGACAAAATAATCAATTGACGATCAGATGTCAAAGTTTTGGGAGTTAGAAGAAGTATCTCGAAGTCAAATATTGTCAGAAGAGGATAAAATTTTTGAGGAGATCTATCGTTCTACTACAGTGAGGAATACTGATGGAAGATATGTTGTAAATCTGCCCTTCAAAAATAATTGTCCGTCACTTGATCCAAATAGGCATATTGCAGTTAGTCAATTTTTTAGAAATGAAAAATGTTTGATGCGTAGGCCACAATACAAAATTATGTACGATGAGGTCATAAATGAATATTTAGCTTTAGGACATATGGATGAAATTAAAGAATCATCAAGTGGTCCTGGTTACTATTTACCTCACCATGGAGTTTTTAAACCAGATGAACTACTACAAAGTTAAGAGTTGTTTTTAGTGCTTCAAGTACGTCGTCCAATGGGAAAAGTCTTAACCACATGCAAGACATGTAGGCCCAATTCTACAAAGCGATTTTGTTTCCCTTATTTAAAAATGGCAACTTTTTGAATTTGTTTTTAACGCTGATCAACTCGGAACAGGTCCCTCTTCAAAAAATTGTTTTTCGAAGCTCTAAAGATGATAAATTACAAGATTTTCATCTAAAAGCGGTCACATTCGGCGTCAATTGTGCACCATATTTGGCTCTTTGTACCCTTTTAAAGTTAGCAGATGATGAAGAGCAACCTTTTCCATTTGGTGCCAGAATTCTTCGAGAATCAATGTACGTTGATGATGCCCTTGTCGGAGCCCATTGGGTTGTGGATGCATTAGTTGCTCGTGATCAGCTGATTAATATTTTGAAAACAGCGGGTTTTGAACTACGAAAATGGACATCAAATTCTAAACATATTTTGAAAAATTTGCCCTCAGCACAGCTTCTTAATTCCTCTTTTTTGTGTATCGATGGTAAAAGTACAGCTAAAACGCTAGGTCTTCGTTGGACTATTTCTATTTTATCACGGAGAAAACTCAACACAAATCATCATTTAGCAAGGGGGAAGTACTTTCAATAATCGCACGGCTGTTTCATCCAGCAGGGTGGCTGGCACCAGTGATTATAACAGCAAAAATTCTTATGCAGCATATTTGGCTTGATAAGCTTAAGTCGGACGACGCAATAAAACCAGTTACTCTGCATAAGTGGCAGGCCTTTATCTCAAAATATAACGACGTTGACACAATTACACTTCTTCGTTGGGTCCAATATTCTCCTGATTATAATATTGAATTTCACGGCTTCTGTGACTCGTCGGAGGTAGCTTATGCAGCAACATTATACATAAGAATTGAAATTGGAGAGCAAATTGCTTCAAATCTTCTGGTGGCCAAAACAAAGGTGGCACCAATTAAAAAAACGTCATTGCCCTGTTTGGAATTGTGCGGCGTGGTACATTTATTGCCAATAAAGTTGCCACTATATTAGAAAAAATAGGGAATAAAAATTGGTTTCACGTAGCTTCTAGCAACCCGGGGGATGGTCTCTTCGAAATTAAAAGAAAGTCTTCTGTGGTGGCATGGTCCTGAGTGGCTCAAACGCGAAAAATCAATTTGGCCCACCGGACCAGTTGAATTCGAAACCCTGGTAGAAACAAAAGTAGCACAAGTTTATGTTGCTAGATCATCAGAAAATGAGAATATTCTCACTCGTTTTTCATGCAAGAGCAACTCATGTTATTTCGTACATGTTTCGATTTATAAATAGAGCTAGGAAAACTAGACGCACAGGAGTGAACTATGAAACGTTAAAAATATCGACTCAAGAGTTCTCATTACCTCAACAAATTCATTTTCCATGTAAAATTAGTTGTTTGTTAGAAGGAAAGAAAATCAACTCTTGTAGCCCTTTACTTACCCTCACCGCGTTTTTGTATAAAAATCACATTATTCTTCCACAAGTTTATCAAACAATGAACGACATCCCATTCTAATTGCTTACGGTAGTGCCCGTTATATATAGCCCGTTTATATGTCGAATTTATTCATAAATTGGTTCATCACGGTGGCCCCAGCTTAGTACTTAATACGATTCGTCAAGAGTGTTGGATATTAAAAGTAAAAAACCTGATAAAAACTGTCATTCATAACTGTCTGCGTGTTATACCGAAAAAAGTGTCAAAGGCAGATTATGGCTCCTTTACCCGATGAAAGAAGTACTTTTAGTCGCCCTTTTACAATTACAGGCGTTGATTTTGCTGGCCCATTTGAAATTAAAAGTTTTACTGGTCGATATTGCAAAATCACCAAAGGTTATGTTTGTTTCTCAACTAAAGCTATTCATTTAGAGGCTGTCAGCGATCTGTCAACCCCTGCCTTTAAGGCTGCATTGGCTCGTTTTATTTCCCGCCGTGAGAATTTTGTAAAACACTCAAAAGAGATACGCGATAACGGTGTTTTAAAATATGGTCACCAACAGTTATCGTAGCATTTTATACCAGCAGGGGCCCCTCATATGGGAGGTCTGTGGGAAGCCGGTGTCAAAAGTTTTAAAATGCACTTTAAAAAGAAATCAGGTCAGATTAAATACACGTTTAAAGAATTATTAACCCTGCTAGCTACTATCGAATCGTGTCTCAATTCAAGACCATTAGGCCCTTTATCTGAAAACGTAGATAAAGAAGAAGCGCAACCGTTTGGTAACATACTCAACAGATAGCGAAAAGTTAAGGCCATGCAGCAAGAGTTTTGTCGTCGATGGAAAGAGGATTATTTAAAAGAGTTGCACAAGCGGAGTAAATAGAAATCTCCTCAAATCGACATTCAAGAAAACGATCTTGTCGTTTTAACAAATGGCGTTTAGGTTGAGTAGTGAAAATCTTCCGTAGTTCCGACGGTAAAGTTCGCGTAGCTGACCTTAAAACTCAAAATGGGCTTATCACCCGACCAGTCCATAAGCTGGTGCTTTTGCCACGTAGCTCTCACTAATAATAATTTGTAACACTAACTCCTCTTTTTTCGCCATAAACTAATATATTCATTTCGGTAAAGCTTCAAAATGTTTGATGTGCTATTAAGTGCCAACAACAGTTGCCCACTATGCAACGGTCGCCCTGGTACTATATATTCTCAGGAAACTATTTTTGGACAAGGATATTTTGGCGAAGGAAAAGCGGTTCCACGGAACAACAGGTTAGAAAAGTTAAGCCGAAAGCTACGTGTGTCGTATACTTAAAGTAAAAATATTAAATTTATTTTATTTAACTTGAATATTAATGAAATTTTTGTATACTTTTGGTGACGTTAAATTGATGAATTTAATCTTGAAAATTTGTTAAGTTTTTCTATGATAAACCCCCTTTTTGGGTTTTGTTTATAAAATTGCATTTATGGGCCTGTTTGTTTGCATGATAGTTCTTTTTCCTTTCAAATCGGGCTTTGGAATGATATTTGACTCATTTATTTATATTTTACTACATTTGATATAATTTGCCTTCATTCCATTAAAAAATAACTGTTTCTATTTTTGCTAGAAATGTGAACAAACAGAAAATAAAATCCTGAACTAAAATTAAAACGTAAAAACAAAACAAAAAGAAAAGAAAGTGAGTGTGCCCTAGGTGTTTATATTGATAGCCCACGCTGGACTGCGTTCACCATCTGCAAGGAACCAGGATTCAACCGCAAACCCAACAACACTATTAATTATTATAACAAACAAATGTATATTTGATTTTTTTTTTTGTTTTTTTTTGCCCTAAGCCAACAAACATACAACAAACCACACTATTAATTATTATAACAAACAACAGGAGCCTGAAATATGAAGATCACAATTTTGAGTAAGAATGAGAAAAAAAACTCAAAACAACATCTGCACAACTGCACAAAATAAGACAAACAATTTAAAATATACATTAAAAAAAAATCACTGTACTTGCGGTACAAAACTTGCTAGAAGCTTAGTGTTTCTGTAAATCGGCTAAGAATTTCATGGTGTCGGCCTAATACCGTCCTAGGTATATTTGTAAATGTAATTTGCAATTTTAAGTCATGAGAGATAATGAAGTTTTGTTTTATTTACTGAAACAGATTCATAGAGAGAGAATATTAATAGGGAGAGAATAATTTGTTTAAAAATGTAATAAACCGTTTTAAGCATGAATTGACAATTATTAATTAAGTATGATGCAGATGGTAAATGTAAAAAGATGTAGTGAGTAATATTGGATACATGATGAAAGTTAATTAGAGATTATTTGGGCTTTTTGAGAGAGCCCGTTAAATGGAGGTTTTTTTGGAGTAGGAGTATTTCATTCTCTCCAGGTTTAGATTTTGATCAGCTTTTTGGACGGGTTTTCTTGTTTGATTAAGAAATATATGATTTTGTTAGGGTACATAATTCTTCGGTTTTACCTAAGTGTTAATTCTGAGAATATTGTAGAAGCAATCTGATGTTTTTGTGCGTTTTAGCTATGTGTCCGTATCTTAGACAATTTTTGCAACGGAGAGTTTTTTGCAGACAGACTGACAGACAGATAGACAGGCAGATAGACAGACTGACAGACATACAGACCGACGGACAGACAAACAGACAGACGGACATCGCTAAATCGACTTAAATTCGGATAAGGATCCTGAATATATATACTTTGTGGGGTCTTAGACCAATATTTTGGCATGTTACAAACGGTATGACAAACTGATATATACCCTCAACATATATGGTGGAGGGTATAATTATATTATAAAATCCGTTTTCACTAAAGTTGTATATCTGTTAATATGGCAAATTCCATACATTTTGTAGAATAGTCCAAAATCGTTTTAGAGCAATTTTTGTTAAATTTATAATTTATAAATTAAGCACCCGACAATGATGTTATTACCCATCAAAATTTTTTAGAACAGGTTACCTTTGAATCTAGTATAGAACAAATTCTTCTTCCGGAAGTCAAAATGTAAGGTTTCACTGACCAGTTATATAACTGGTTCTAGAACCGGTTCTAAATCAACATGTTCTAGTTTGGATGAAACGAAGTTCCATACAAAAAGTACTGGCTATAGTACATAAATTAGAACCTATGCTAATGCATAGGTTAGGAACAAATGATACGAAAAATTTTCTAAGTTTAACGTATTTGACAAATTTTTCTATATTTAAAAATCACTATAAAAAATCCTTATTTTCTTTATTATGGATTTTTTAAACAGACTCACTCTTGCTTCATATTACTCATACTTTCAATTTTATTTTAAGGAATCTCATATACATCTTGTGAAACTGACTCGACTTCTGCGTTTGGCCAGGCTATTACAAAAAATGGATAAATATTCTCAATATACGGCAATGATACTGACATTATTGATGCTACTATTTTCATTGGTAGCTCATTGGCTGGCTTGTATTTGGTATGTTGTTGCTGAAAAAGAAAACATGTTAAATGACAACGGATGGGATATTGGTGAGTGTTTGTAAGGACAAGAGAATAAATTCGGTACTTGTTTTTAATATATGGACTCGCAGAAAAATGTTTGGCTTTCTAACCATATTTGTTTCTATTCGAAATGGGTTGGCGCACTGTGGGAAATATTTTTGGGTTCCTGATCAGAAATGGTTCTTGAAAATTGTTGACTTCTGGTATAAAGTGTATATTTTTTTAAGCTAAGTATTGCTATACTATAACTGTTTTTATTATGGTCCTTTAAGTATATCAAAAAATTGACTGAATACAAGACTTTCAACTTAACGAATTTCTATGAATCTAGCTACCCAATATTTTATATATTTAATCTTCATTTTAGCCAGTGTTATACCTTTTTTACCTGAAGACTTTTTAGCATATAACCAGGCTTTTCAATACTATTTTTTATTGCCTCATTTAAAAGTTTTGAATAATAGGTGTTCATTTTCAATTTTTATCACATACCATAACAACTTTAAAAAATTGCCAGCGTATATGACTTTGTATTAACTTGATGTATAAAGTCTATTGTTAATACCAAAACTCCTAATGGACTTTGATATTAATCCCGCAAATGTATCCCGCTTAATTCCTAAAATTATCATAAATAAATGCAGCATGTTATAAAAGATAAGAGGTTATAGAAATAACGTTGTATCTGCCATTCGCATTAAAGCCTAAAAACGAACATCAAATCGTTAGAAAAGTCATGGATACTTATTTCCGTTGAAATAAGTGTACGACCTCTTCTTGTCAATTCAACCTTCGTACTGGTAAGACCTATTGCAATAAATTGTTCAATAAACATTATATTCACAAATAGTAATTTCGTCTTTGTATTTTTCTTTCTTTGGTACTATTTGGGAATATTCTATATTGAGAGCAAATCATTTGTTTTGACTCAGAAACTCTTTAAATCCATCATCCAGGAATTGTCCAACCATACCTGTACCACTAAATTGTATTTCCACATAATCATTTGGTCCCATCGAACCGGATTGGTTTAGACGCTCTGAGAGTTCAAACTTCCATTGGAGATCTTACCAGCAACAACAACATTTACTTCAGCAGAAACATTAAACTTAACAGGTTTGTTTGATTTTTGCTTATTCCCTTTACTCATTGCGTTTGATAGTGCAAGACAAATAGGCACAATCGCTGTTCGAATTTTATTTTTTTCTTTGCTAAAAAGCCAGAAAAATTGCATAAAGAAAGCATTAAAAAGGAAAAACATTTAAAATTTTTTTGAACCTAAAAACATTTAGAAAATTTTAAAAGTAAAAGCATTTAAAAAAAATTTAAAAGTAAAACTTTTAAAAAATTTTGATAGTAAAACATTTGGAGAAGTTAAAATATTTAGAAAATTTAAAAAAAAAAATCTAAATTTTCAGAAAATTATAAAAAGGAAAGTTAAGGTAGAAAAAAAGAAAAGAAAACGGTGCTTTGAAACGGTGCTTTGAAGAAAAAAAAATACCTAACAGAAAAAGCCAGCCAAGAAGGGAAGATTTCGCACGGTTAACTCTTGGTTAGTGCAGTGTTAAACTTTGAAATTTTGGTGAGTGCATTATACGCATATATTCTCCCAATTCGTTTTCATATACTGAGTTGTATTGGTTCCCCTCTTTTAAGTAAGTGGGAACAGATGAATGTATGGGTTTCCCTTACAGTTTTTGTACAGATTTCATTTACCTCATGCCTATATATATATTTTGCGAAACTTTTCTCTTCTCCTTTCCTCTAAATTATTTTCTTGCTCCTTACAATTTCCCTTTCTTGTACTTATTCTCTTAAATCTTCCACCTTTTACTGCTCCATAATATCTTCATTTCCAATTGAGATGATCGATCACATTAATATCCGTTAATTTGGTTTGTGGATTCCAACACATTTTTCCCAAATTATTTGTTGATATCCCAACAAATATTTTTCCTGTAACGAGTATTTATACTGGCTTGTCATAAAATATTCGTATTGTATATGATTTGGAAAATCAATAGTAACTCAGCAAAATTTTAAAATATTACATTTTCATTTGTTGCTGAGCAGCAAGTATTTAACATTTTATTTCAAAATTATTTTTTTACCAATTTACATCCATTCTGTATTTTGCTTCGTTCTTTTCAAAATAATACCTTGGAGAATAGCTGAAACTAAATTTTTATTGGTTACATAACTATAGTTATTTAAAAAAAATTATAATTATAATCTTCATACTTCTCAGCGTTTGATTTTGATTGTTGAACACTAGTGTTCACTGGGTTATTTACAGTTTAGACCCATGGAAAGAACTTAGTGATTTTAATACTGACATCGTATTGTTGCTTATTCTACATCAATTCAGGATTCGTGTTTCTTTTGTTATAGAATTTTCAAATATAGTTCTTTAGCAACCAATATCGTTTCTAAAATAAAATTATTTTTGATAAAAACTTATACAACTTTCATTGAATTGATACACAAATTGCGTTCCATTATTGAATCATTTAGGTTTTATTCAATCAATTCGCGGCATAAACTTGATTTTTATTGTTTTTTAATCGAGTCAACCGGGCTGACTCTGATATCTCATTGCGTCTCATCTTATAACACAAAAGTGACTTACAGTGATTATACCTTATGCAGTGACTCGGAAAATAAATTTAGGTCAATTAAATTATTTTACTCGCTTTACTTACGTACTACCTCGAGTGTACGATTCAAGTAGCTGGATTTTCACATTGTTTCTTTTGCATGTTTCTTCCAAATCCTGGAAATTTCCAAAAAATATTCCAACTGTTCCAGGTTCCATTACACACTTACAAGAAAAAATTCGATACAAAATTATTTTTTGCAAGTTGTAGAAAATTCATTTAAATTTCGTATCAAATTCAGCTATTTTTCAGCAGTTGTTATGGGCAACTTACAAAACTTTAGTAAAACCTAGCAAAGTTTACTATTTTTTGTTTTTCCACTTTGATTTTTACTACTATTTAGTAGCGACGCCCTGCGAAAATCAGAAAAGTTCCCTATTACTATTACTGACTTTCCTGTAACTCCTACAGAACTTTTTTGAGTGTTACGTTCGAACGTGAGAAAAATATACTTTTCGTTTTTATTTTCCTCTGATTTATTTAAATTATTTTGAAAGGAAAATTATTAATTCAGTAATCATACACTTCTTTCGTTTTGCGGTACACATAAAAGGTGCCAAATCATTTTATACAAACCTTATATACAAAATTACACTATAAATATACAGAACGAATAGTGCGGGTGTAATATCTACCAAATTTCGTCTGATTTTTGTTTAATTTTCAATTTTGTATGCGACCCATTCACACAAAGAAACTTTGCAATTGGATTTTTATTTTTCTCTAAAAATTTAATTACTTTCGCAAATTTCGTCTGAACCCACAGCATCTATACAAGTTCTAGCCCATCCACTATCTTTTTTGGATATTTCATATTTAAGTTTGCTTTACGTTGTTCATAAGCACATACTCAATTGATAGCTTGTCTTTAGTCCGTTGGGAGCATCTTCAAAATGTCTTTAGAAAACCTTATCCGTTTAGCAGATAGTCTGGTCGAATTCGATGCTGATTTAAATGACTGTAAGTTTGCAGTTAATTCTCTTCATGCTATTGAGTTGTATAAGAGCGAAGTAAAATCCATATGGGCTCGGATAAAACCTGCTTATGAGAAATTCCTTCTCGATATGGAAAGTGAGCAAAATTTAGAGCCGCGTGATGAAAATGGGGCTGACGAGGAGCCTATTAACCTGGAGTCATTCAAGGTTAAATACCGCAGCACTTATATCACGTACTGTAATTGTTTAGCGAAGCTGTCCGAACTTGCTGACACTTTGAGATCGGAGTCTGCTCATAAAGTTGATCTTTCCAATAATTCGTCCAACACTGAAACACAGACTATTTCCAAAAGTTCAAATCATTTCCATTTACCTCCCTGCGATATTAAGCAATTTAGTGGAGATTATTCATCCTGGTCCACATTCCGTGACTTGTTTGAGGCGGTGTACATCAGAAATTCTCGGCTAAGTCATATCGAAAAGCTTCTTCACTTAACCAACAAGACTTCTGGGGAAGCTCGCGAAATTGTTACAAAAGCCCCATTTACTAATCAGGGCTTCGACGAAGCTTGGAAAAACCTTTGTGTCCGTTTTGATAACGAGAAGGTTTTAGTACACCAACGAATTAGGACTCTTGAATCTTCCATCCATAGATACTGAGTCGGGAACAAAACTCAGACACCTCCAACGCGATATCAACTCTGTTATTACAGCCCTTCGATTATATGGTATTGACGTTATTATCTGGGATACTCTGTTCGTTCTCATTTGTTACGATCGGTTACCCGAAGCCACCTTATATTTATGGGAACAGATAAGACAAAACTTCAGAAGTGGTCTACCATGGACGCCTTCTAAACAGATCGCTGTAGAACTTTGGAGTCGATTGCTGAATCTCGTAGTTCGCATAGGACTAAACCCATAAGTTTGAAGCCTCAGAATGGTCCTCAAATGCCCAGTTCTTCAACAAATTTTAAAACTTTTCAAACTTCAGTGAAAGATCCAAAATGTCCACTATATCCTAACGAATTTTACACCATTCGTAAATGTCCTCGGTTCTTGAAAATGAACCAATCTCAAAGATATAATGAAATTAAAAAACAGAACTTGTGTATTAACTGTTTTTCGAAAGCGCATACTGTTAAGAATTGTAATAGCAAATACAGCTGTTACACCTGTCAAAAACGTCACAACACTTTTCTCCATAAAGATTATACACGTCCAAGTTCCTCACCTAAGCCACCTAGTTCAAAAGCCAATTCTCCCTTGAATCCAAATTCACCTCCTTTTCCTTCTGCTCCAAATTCATCGAAAATACAGTCCAATGAAAAATCGGGAGGTGGTGTTGTTCAAACCTTTTTCACTCTAGGGGTGTTTTGCTAGGCACGGCTTTAGTGGATGTTTGCCATTTAGGTCAAAGATATCAGGCACGTGCTCTAATTGATCCCGCATCGGAGGGATTATTTATTTCTGAAAAATTTTCCAGACTTATAAAGCTTCCGAGAAGGAGAACAAAGCCATGGGACGTTTCGGACCTTGGTGATTCAGCTGCAACTTCTACACAGCGGGAGTGCTCTTTTATTCTCGGTTCGCCATCTGACAATAGTGTTGAAATACCAGTTGATGCTCTAATTGTTCAACAGGTTACGGACAAACTTCCGTCTCCACCTATGCCAGTTTCCTACTTCTCAGATCTTCCACAAATTCATCTTGCTGATCCCCAATTCTATAAGGGCTCCCAAGTAGATATATTAATAGGTTAGGATGTTTTCCCATCTGTTGTGCGAGTCCCTAATTGCGCAAGAAACTATCTTCGGATGGATTCTGACGGGCCCCGTTCCTCTTGATTCTTCTAATTCAGACTTCCCGGTGTCATCTTTCATGTATAAAATCTCTTTGGAAACAGAGATTTCACGTTTTTGGGAGGTGGAGGACCTTCCAAGGAAGAACTTTGCATCCCCATCCGACAATTTTTGTGAGGATTTGTATGCTAAAACCACAAGAAGAGATGAACATGCAGATATATTGTTTCAATGCCATTTAAGCAGGGTTATCCTCAAAAGTTAATGCTAGGTCATTCTAGAACAGGTGCAATGGCACAGTTCTTCTGGAATGAAGCAAGGTTACTTCACGCTCCCACATTTAAAGAAGAATATGACAAAGTCGTCGAAGAATATGTTCAATTGAAACATATGCATAAACTTTCTTCTCCAGATATTTCTTAATCTCCTCATCATTATTATTTGCCTCACCACGCGGTTATAAAACCCGAGAGCACTACCACAAAAGTTTCGTTTGGTTTTCAACGCGTCTTCTCGATCGTCCAACAGGTTAAGTCTTAACGATATTCTTCACGTGGGCCCCGTTCTTCAAAATGATTTAACGCTTTTGATACTTAAATGTCGGTTTTTCCGATATGTATTTAATGCTGACATCTAAAAGATGTACAGGCAAATCTTGGTCAATCCGGACCACGCTCCCTTTCAAAGAATCCTGTTTAGAAAAGATCCAAGTGAAATTGTCCAGGATTATGAACTGAAAACTGTCACGTTTGGCGTAAATTGTGCCCCAGATTCATTCTATTTTGCAGCAAAACCATTTCCGGAATCTACAAAGCTTACAAAACGAGAAGTTTTGTCCCGGATCGCCAAATTATTTGATCCTGCCGGCTGGCTGTCTCCTTGTGTGGTGCGAGCAAAGATAATAATATGGATAGAAGGCACCGGTTGGGATGATATCATTTCTCCCGACTCCCTTTCTCAATGGAAAACTTTTCAATTGAATTACTCGTTCATTAATCACATTCGTATTTCTGGCTGTGTTAATTTTACTCCAAATGCTGAAATTCAATTCCATGGTTTCTGCGATGCATCCGAAAAAGCATACGCAGCAGCTATATATATCCGAATAGTTAACCAGAATTCCATATGCACGCATTTGGTGTCTTCTAAAACAAAAGTAGCTCCTGTTAAGACCGTATCGATTCCACGTTTAGAGCTTTGTGGGGCTGTTCTCCTTGCTGAAATGATAGATAGTCTACTTCCAAGGTTAGATGTTAAAAAATATTCCGTTTTTTGTTGGACCGATTCCACTATTGTACTTTCTTGGCTCGCTAAACCACCCTGGTTCTGGCTGACCTTCGTCGCAAATAGAGTTTCAAAGATCATACAGATAATTGATTCACAACACTGGTACCATGTTACTTCCGAAAATAATCCTGCAGACTTAGCAAGCCGTGGGGTTTATTCACAGGATTTGATAGACAGTGAGCTATGGGGGTGTGGTCCAAAATGGCTTAAGAGTCCAAATATTCCGCATTCTAGTTCTAAAGAGTTAACTCTGAATGAAACATATTTATAAAAGAAATCTATAAAGGTTTACTTTACATATTTTAGTCACTTCGATGACGTATTGGAACGATTTTCATTATATTCAAGGGCAATGCGTGTTATGTCTTATATTTATAGATTTTATTACCGAACACACCCAAAATATCGTTCTAGTTTTGTAAACGAATCCACAGTGATAAAAAGTTCCGAGATCTTGAATGTCAGAGACAGACTAATCATCATGTACCAAAAAGCTAGGTACCCAAAGGAGTATAAAGCCCTATCATCTCGACAGCTGATATCTTCGTCTAGTTCTCTGTTGAGTTTAAACCTATTTCTGGACCAAGAGGGTTTTATTCGCTCTTGCGGTAGGCTTGAATCTTCACCAGGTCTTTCTTTCAATGAAAGACATCCCATTATACTTCGGATAATTGCCATTATTCGAGACTTTTAGTTCAATTTGTTCATGATATCAGCCTCAACTGGTTCTCCGAATCATCAGATCATAGTATTGGATTCCTAAAGTCAAGAATCTTATAAAAGCAACCATTAATAAATGCAAAGTTTGTACTATTTACAAAAAAAGGTGTCAAACGCAACTGATGTCTGCTTTTCCAACAGAGAGAGTCCGAACTTCCCGTCCATTTACCCATACTGGACTGGACTTCGCTGGTCCATTTGACATTAAAAGCTACTCTGGTAGAGCATAGCATACCGTATTCCCAAAGGCTATGTGTGTGTATTTGTCTGTTTCTCGACCAAAGCTATACACCTCGAAGCCACTTCAGATTTGTCCACACCTTCATTCATGGCAGCCTTAAGTCGTTTCGTATCTCGACGAGGCTGTCCTCTACATTTACATTCCGACAATGGAACAACTTTCGTCGGTGCTTCCAAAATCCTCATTAGAGAATTCATTCAAGCTTTGCATCAAGCCATTACGGCTAATTACACTCATCAGAATCTCACTTGGCTCTTTATACCTCCCGGGGCACCACATATGGGTGGACTTTGGGAGGCAGGTGTAAAAAGTTTCAAGACCCATTTCCGAAAAATCTCAGGAAACTTTAAATATACATAATATAGAGGAATTCAGTACACTTTTGTCTAAAATCGAGTCTTGCTTAAATTCTAGACCTTTGTCTCCAATATCTCAAGATCCGTCAGACTACTCCGTGTTAACTCCCGGGCACTTTCTTATTGGTTCGCCGATACTTACTCCAATAGATCCTCAAATAAATGATACTCTCGCGTCAATCCGAAACCGCTGGCAAAGACTCATAGCAGTCCACCAACATTTCTGCTCTCGGTGGAAAAACGAGTATTTAAAGGAACTTCAAAAGCGTATAAAATGGCAAAAGCCAGAGGACAACCTAAAGGAAAATTCACTCGTAGTTATTAAAAACGAAAATCTTTCCCCGAACTCTTGACGACTTGGCAGAGTAGAGAAAGTTTATTTAGGGTCAGATAATCGTGTGAGGGTCGTGGATGTGTTTACTTAAAGAGGAAACATCACCAGACCGATTACTAAATTCGTAGTTTTACCATCAGACGCTTAATAATAATACTTTCGTGAACTTTTTTCCAGATAAATATGCGTAGAAAGACTTCCAAAGAGCAAAACCGTCAACAACCACGTCGTCGTAAAAATAATAACCTCCCGTATAAATATAACTCATTCTTATGTCGTATTTGCAAACGTCCCCATCCGCTTCGAACCTGCCGAAAATTTCTGGCAATGAACACCGCCGAACGTATACGTGCTGTTCAATTGCACAAATATTGTTCGAATTGCCTAGCTCATGACCACTCCCAGGGAACGTGTTTTCCAAACATGGTTGCAAATCGTGCAAGAAGTTTCATCACACTCTCCTTCACCTAAATCCGAGATTACTCAAGGATTCTTCCTCCCGTCTACATGCTCGTTCACCACCTTCAACATCGAGACCCGTCCGTCCTAGAGATCCTTCGCCTCCTTTTCCGTCAATTTCGAAATCCGCCTCACTCACAGCCATTTTGCGCCAGAACACTGCGGTCTTACTTCCAACCGTGCTGGTAAAGATAGACGGAAAAACTTCACTTGAGCGTGGTATCCTCGACTCTGGCTCTACGATCAGCCGAATTTCGAAAAAACTTGTTGATAAACTCGATCTAACTATGACTATGGACGATGAGACCATTTGCCCGTTCAAATTAAAATCCCGGTTCGACTCTAATTCTACGGTCGAAGGTACATTTCGGGTAGACAACGGTCTCACACTTCGAACTCCCTCTCAGTCCTTGTCAGAATCGTTTAGATTAAACTTTCGGGATCTTTTCTTAGCAGATTCAAAGTTTCATGAGTAAGCGGGTATTGATCTAGTCATAGGTGTTGACATATACACTTCTGTTCTACGCGACGGGCTGATTTCGAAGATAGGATTGCCAACTGCTCTAAGCACCATATTTGGGTGGACCATATATGGACCTTGCTCCATGTAATTTTTATTTTTCCGTTTTCTAAATCGAGCACTATCGAACTGTCTAAATAAGCAAAAAGCAAACGCACCAGTTTATTCTTCTATTTAATTTATATTATACACCTATACATATATTATACACCTATATTTTTCACTTCTCCGTTTAATTCTAACATAAATTATATATATCCTATATCCATTAAGCCAATTGAATTCGATGAATTGTATAAAAATTAATTAAGATTTGAATTATAATGAATTGTTAAAAAAGGAATTGTTGAAAGATCTACTACCATGAAGTGTTTTAAAAATGCCTTACCAATACACTTTTCCTTATTAATCAAAACCAATCTTAAAAGTACAAGTATATATGACATTTCTTGCACATATACTGCAAGGCGGGCGGTAATGTTAATACCACAACTCCTAATGGACTTTGATATTAATCCCGCAAATGTATCCCGCTTAATTCCTAAAATTATCATAAATAAATGCAGCATGTTATAAAAGATAGGAGGTTATCGAAATAACGTTGTATCTGCCATTCGCATTAAAGCCTAAAAACGAACATCAAATCGTGAGAAAAGTCATGGATACTTATTTCCGTTGAAATAAGTGTACGACCTCTTCTTGTCAATTCAACCTTCGTACTGGTAAGACCTATTGCAATAAATTGTTCAATAAACATTATATTCACAAATAGTAATTTCGGCTTTGTCTTTTTCTTTCTTTGGTACTATTTGGGAATATTCTATACTGAGAGAAAATCATGTAAAATGTCTTTAGTTTATACAGTAGATTAATAAAAAGTTTGAGGACGGTCTCCAAAGTAACAAAATGTCTTCATAGTAACTTGTGGAACGAAAAAGCGTCCCCGCAACATGCGCTGTGCATATATATATATATATATATGTATTGCTCATACTTTGAAGACATCTGTATATACAGCCAAAAAAGTCCCTATAAAATGCGCTGTGTCCAGTAAAATGTCTTCAGAGTAAACACTAGAATAATGAAAAGTTTAAGGACAGTCCCCAAAGTAACAAAATGTCTTCATAGTAACTTGTGGAACGAAAACCCGTCCCCGCAATATGTGCTCTGCACATATATATATATATATATATATATATATATATATATATATATATATATATATATATATGCATTGCCCATACTTTGAAGACATCTGTATATACAGCCAAAAAAGTCCCTATAAAATGCGCTGTGTCCAGTAAAATGTCTTCAGTGTAAACAGTAGGATAAAGAAAAGTTTAAGGACAGTCCCCAAAGTAACAAAATGTCTTCATAATAACTTGTGGAACGAAAAACCGTCCCCGCAGCATGTGCTGTGCACATATATGTATATATATATATATTAGGGCGGGCCAGATTTTTTGTCGATTAGAGCCGCCCCCTAGGATGATTCTATGGACAATTCTAAGCAACTTTGGGGAAGGAACCATAGGTCTATCTCGATATTCTAGTCTCCCACTTTTCGAAAAATGACTTTTTCCCTATAACATCATTTTGATTAAAAATTCGCTTTTTTATTCATCGTTATATTATCTTTTTTATGTGTATATGGGGGGTTTTTGGGGTCGAGAAATTCATTTCTGATCTTTATTTTTACCTATGACCACCACCAGAGGGCGTTTCATGCATATTTTAACTATTTTTCGTCTATTTTCCGAGAAAAATTTTTCGGTAAAATTGATCTTTATTTTATTTTTTTCAACAGAAATTCAACCTAAAAAATAAGAACATGTGTAAAAAAAAATTAATTTTGTGGAAGAAAAGCGAAATAAGTTATTTTTGAAAGCCTTTCTTGCTTTCAAGTCTGGGGTATTTTGCACGGCTTTCTGACGTTACTGCCATAACACTGTGTCGACTTTTTTCTAAAACACGTTTAGAAACGCTAGCCAGCAATTGAACATATCTTTCCGTTGCTTGTATGTGTACCGGAATTCTTGGATTAGGCAATGGTGGATCATCGTATTCTAAATATTGTTTGAAATTATCATACGGAATGGTATGCGTAAACGGTGGTTCGAATAAGACATCATCTTTATTTATCAATCATATTCGTATAATCTGTACAATTGAAGTTTATCAAAGGTTTTTCAAATAACAACGCTAACAAAATATTTTCGGAATGTCCGTAATATGAATTGTCTTTAATGACATTATTCACAACTCCGCGTAGATTTGTGTCCATATATTGTGTCCAACGAATGAATTTGTAAAATAATACACTACTGAAGACCACTGAATTATAGTACTTGATTTTGAAGTGCATCGGCACATACACTTTCATTATGTATGTTGCCAGAATTTTCAAATTCCTTGATGGATTTTCAGTTGACACATACAACCGCAACAGTCTATTTGCTTGGTGAGCCGACGTGAATGTGCTATTGGTCCTGGTTTAATGTGAGACAAATCCGCAGGAATTCAAATGAAAATTCCATCAAATTGGATGCATCATACTGCTTACGAACCAATCTTCTCTGTATTTGGCTTTTTCTCGACGCACTTTATTTTTATCCATGATGATAGGATTGCCATGTCCAAATCGATCACACATCGCAGCGAAGTTCGAAGCATCGTATCTGGGAGTATACGGTCCTCGTATCATTGGCAGAACATCTTGTGGATTTGAACTTGGCTCATCTGTATCAGTACTTGGTTCATATGCTTAATGGCTCTCTTCAACGCTTGTTGGTATTATTGTTGACGTTGGTGCTGGCTCTTTAACTTCTGGCACAAATTCCGGTATCGTCAATCTTTTGACATTATTTTGATCTCGCATAAACTCTTTCAAATGATCTGGAATCAATCCACATGAGCATAATGCTGCCTTCAAGTCACATTGACATTTGTAGATTGCACGAACTTTCTGAATGTGGCGACTTTTGGATGTTTAGTTTCGATTTGATACTTGTCAATCAATGTACCCAATTTTCTAACAACATTTTTTTTGTTAGAATTTAAACATTAAGTTGACTCCAAATTTAAATCAATTTGTCTGTTACGTGCGATACTAATGTTTTATATGAAAACATTTTGTTTTGGAGTTTAGCACGTTCGGCCAAGAAAAAAAAAAACATCTTAAAATATCCTGTTTCGTTGGCAGATTGAGTCCACTCAAATCACAAGATGCACCAAAAACAGCAACATCGTGCGGAGGCAAATGCTTTAAATGACTTTCGGTACTCGTTGATGTTGTTGCGGTTTGCGATGCAGACGGCAATGCATTTGGATTCATTGTATACTTTTTTTTTATTTTTTTTTTTTTTTTTATTAAATCTTCATTTACATAACCGAGCCATTAGGGCCTTATGTGGTTAATTAAAGCTACTATCTTAATAACAAACTTCTAGAAAAAAGTAGAGCTTAATAATTCAATAAATAAATATCCAGATAATAATATATACATATATGAGATCACATTTAAAAGAATTTTTAGAATAAAAATTAAAAGAAAAATTATAAGATTAAAAATTTAAAAAAATAAAACAAAAATCATAATGAATGCAAATAATAAATAAATAAATTTCCAACATTTTTCCTTCCATATTTCGTACTTAAAAAAAATAATTTTTATATATTAAAAAGCCTCCAACACATGCAGTTTCGCAAATTCTTTTACCCTGGACTTGAAATCAAGTAAAGAATAATTAAATTTTCTTAAATCTCGTGGTAAGGCATTCCAAATTCTTGAAACCCGGATCTGAAACGATTTTACAAAAATACTCAAATGTCTTACAGGTGGAATTATCTGTGGATTTCTGCTCGAACGAGTAAAATGAAATTTATCAACTAAATAAGCAAGGCAACAATTAAAAATGGATTTATAAAAAAGCAATAATAGTCTAATGCTAATAAAATTCTCAAAAGACGAACCCAAAAAATTAAATGAATGTAGAGATACATGATCTCTCCTTTTCAAATTAAAAATATAACGAATAATTCTGTTAAAAACAAGGTGATATTTCCTCAATGTCAGACAACCAGTACTCGAAAAAATTTCAATGCCGTACAAAATATGGGGCATCAAGACAGCTGAGGCAACACGTCTTTTTACTGAGCAAGGTAGATAAATATTTAATGAATATAACCTTTTTAAAAGAAAGGATACCCTAGAAGATACAAAATTAATATGTGGGGAAAAATTTAAATGATTATCCAAGATCAAACTTAAGCATTTCATTTTGTTAACAAACTCAACAGGAATGCCATCAATTGTAACACACATGTCATTCGTATTAAATCCAAACCCCATCAACTTTGTCTTAACAGGATTAACACAAAATCCATTATCAGATGCCCAACCCATAACCTCACGGATTGTAAAATTGACACCCTCCTCCAACACATCCACAAACTCAGAATCCGAATAACAAACAAATTGTACATCATCAGCATAAACATAAGGCATACAAGAAACACCATAAAAGGCTTGTAAGAGGTCATTCAAATAAATCATAAACAAAAGTGGGCCAATAACAGATCCCTGCGGGACACCACTAGTGATTCGTCGAGTACCGGAAATAGAAGTACCAATAGATACATATTGGTACCTACCAAAAAGGTATGATTTGATTAATTCACAGGCCCGAGAGGAAAATTTAAACTCATTAAACAATTTAAATATTAATCTAGAGTGAATAACTTTATCAAAGGCTTTGGATAAATCCATCGAAAGTAATACCACATTCTTATGGTCATCCAATAATTGTCTAATGGAATCAGTCAAAGCTACCAGTAGTGTGGTTGTACTATATCCACGTCGAAACCCTGATTGAGACGGATGAATAAGTGACAATCATTTGTTCTTTCAGAATATGCTCGACCACTTTAGAAAGCACCGAAAGTACCGAGATAGGACGTAAATTATCAAATTCACTGGATTGGCCCTCCTTCTTAATAGGAACAACTCTAGCTATTTTCCAATTACAAGGGAAACAAGACGTTGTAATAAAAGAGTTTACGAGATGAAGCAAATGTGTGGAGATAAGTGGGAAAATTATTTTCAGAAACCTTAAAGGAATGGAATCATGACCAACAGCATTAGACTTGATCCTGAGTAATGCTTGAAGTAGCATGTTAGTATCAACGCATGTGAAGGAGAAGCCACTATTAGAAGAACTATTTATATAATCACAATAGTTCCCTGGGTCACGCGACTGGCACGCAAGAAAATAATCATTTATCTCATCAGGGTCAGAGAAAATTGAATGTTCTTCAGACTCAAGACAACCATTATTCCTTAAAAAATTCCACATTTGTTTTGAACTAAAATTCTGAAAAACACTTGTATGAGCACGCATCCTTAATTTTCTTATAACCCTTTTCACCCTATTCCTGTTTGCACAGTAAATTGCCCAGTTATGTGGAGTCTTAAACCGGAGGTAATGATTATAAGACAAATCTCTCAATGAAACATGATAACAAATTTCTCTGTCATTAAACCAATTATCACTAACCAAACAAACCCTACGACGAACTATTGGCACCAAAGAATGCAAGGCCTTAATATTCGACATAAGAATTTCGAGTTGCAAATTTACATCATCAGTCAAGTACATCGAAGTTAAAGGCTGCAGCTTCCAAATCTTCCATTCTTAATGAATTATAATCCGGATACGATACAAAACGCTGTTGAGGAGGATTCGAAACGTCCACAGCTATAAAGATAAGGGAATGCCGAGAAACACCAGGACATTGCATTTGCCCAGATGTACCCAAAGTAAATGTGTTACTTATAAGAAAAAAATCAATAAGAGATGTAGTATCACAACCAGCATGATAATGCGTCGGTATACAATTATGATGGTAAGCTAAATCCAAACGCTGACACATAGATTAGTATTAAAATCGCCCATAATAATGTTAGAATACCTAACTAATAAATCACCTAAAGTCTCCTCGAAAGTACCTAAATCACCATCAGGCAAGTAGCAAACACCAACCAACAACTTAATATCTCGAACAGCGATCTCTACAAACAAAGCTTCGCAAGTATCGCTACCGTCAGACATAAAGACTATTCTGTACTTGATACTGTCAGATAAAAACAAGGCAACACCACCACCTCTTTTCTCTCCAGGCCTATCATTTCTACATATACTGTAGCCAGGCATGCTAATTATCTGAGACAAAATATAAGGTTTGAGCCAAGTCTCACTAAAACCAACAATATCTAAATGATTGCCTTCCAAAATATGTCTAATCTCATCAATTTTAACATTAGTCGAAGATGCACAAAAACTTGTTACATTCCAATGGCCAACTTTTAAAAAACGTTGGAAGTTATTCAAACTGTTGCTAATAATAGAATTATTACTGCAGATAGGACCTAAATTAATAGCATTCATTATAATTTGCTTTAAACGAAAAAAAAAAAAATAATAAAAAGCTAAAAAAAGTAATATTAGAAAGAAATAACAAAACAAAAAATTTAAAATAAAAAATTTAAAAAAAATAAACAATAGTAAATTTTACACTTAAAAAATGAGTAATTTAGTTGTAAATAAATGTTATTAAGAAAATTTTTGGAAAAATATAAAAAATAATAATAATAAATAACTTCGAAATAAAAGCAAAAATTTACCAAATAGAAATCATAATTAAACAAAATCCATTAAAAAAAAAATGAGAAAAAAGAACAACAAAATTGGCAATACAGTGGCATGTAAGCAAATCAAATGTAAAATTAATTACAAAATATAAATAGATGTAAAAATACAACTCAGATAAATCGTGAACAAATGTAAACAAAAAAAAATTATAAATAAAAAGCTCAATTTAAGCACTGCAAAAGTGTAACAATTTTAAAAAAGAAACACTATATAAAATTCACAACAAGGCAGATAAATACATATCTGTATAACAGACACGAACGACAATTAAGAAATCATCGAAAAAGCTACAAAAGATAAATGCCCGCATTGTGATTTACACAATTACATATCAACAATCCCATTTAAATAAAATATATAGCTTAGAAAATACTACTTTGATTACCAATCATTTCTGCAAAAACCAACTTCCAAAATACATTCTACTCATATAAAATTCCAAGCAGCATTGTGTAATACATTATAATTACTATTTGGCAACCGAAAATAAATTAAACACTTAGTAAAAGTTATATAACAAATAAAACATTATATAAAAAAATAAAAACTTAAAAAATTTTTAAAACTAGAAGACATCAACTCAACTGAATGTCAGATGGAGAGGCTGCATTACTTATTTCATTTAATATACAAACGCACTGATCATAATTGAATATACTTTCGACGCCATCAGTCATTTCAATTCTTACTTTCGGGACATCATAATTTAAGTGTGTATACCTTTTTATTTTACCTTTGAGTTTAAGTTGTTTGCATACATCAACAAGTTTCTTCGAAGCCTGAGATAAGTGATCATTTAAACATATTTCTGACTCTGTGTTACCTCCAATTACATCCTTAAGAATAATTTTTATTTTTTTATGGTAATTAATCATAATTTGGTCACGAACTTGAACAGAGTTAAATTTAACAAGAACCGCTTTTTTTCCTCTAAAATATGTGCAATGTTGAATGTCCGGAATGGATAAATTAACACTACACTTAGATGCAATTTTAATAATAGCTTCACGCAAATTCAAAATGGATTGAGGTAAAGCCCTTATAATTATATTTGACCTGTTTAGTCGTCTTTGTTCGATGTTAGATTGTGTTTCCAGATTGTGTATCTTACTATCCGTTACAGCATCAACATGCTTAATCAAATCACAACAGTTTTTTATTTCAGACTTGAGGTCTATAATTTTAGCACTATTTTCAGAAAATTTCTTGGTCAATTCATCCATCTGAAGTTTGAAAACATTAACTGCACCATCAAGTCTCTCCTGAAACTCACGTTAATTTTCTTGCAATTTCAATTCAAATTCTTTTTCTAACGATGTCGTAAGTGCAGAAAAGCCTTTTCTCAACTCTTCTTGAATATTTGAAGGTAGAGATGAACTTGGACAACTCACACAAACAAACTTAACTACTTTGTGCTTTACCATAAAATCAAATTCATCTAGTGTGACATTGGCACAATTTAAATGAAAAAATAAGCCACAACAAGCACATCCAACAGATTTTTGCGTTTTAGTTACATTTTTTTTGCAAGTAGGGCATTTTGAAACTTCATGTTGCGGTGGCATTATTAAAAGTGATAACAATTAAATAGTCCCAGTACTGGCAAGTATAAAAAAAGGTAAATAAAAAAAATCGAGACAGCTATAACGGGATGAAATCCAAAGTATACAAGTGATGAAATCCAAAGTATACAAGCGAGACTGAGTCCTGGATATTATTCTTCAAACTTTAAAACATGCTAGGAAATCAACCAAGCCGAGATGTTTTAATAATAAAAATCAAGCAATGTATCAAACAATACAATAGGTTTATCCGTCACACAGACTAGTACGCGTATAATTTTACTTTCAAAATCAGCTAGAACCAAACAGCAAAAAAAAAATAAAGATTATTATGCAGACAGCATTAAATTATTTGTGTTTTGTCAAATAAAAAACCACAATTTATATTTTATTTTTATATTATCCAGTAAAAATATTCTTAACAAATTTTTTTTTTATTCTTGCATGTCGGTGATGCCAACTCTTTTTCAAAAGAATTAAAAAATAACTGAAATTAGTATATTTTAAAACATTTGGTTCGAATATATTTCTTCCAACTACAAATTGGTAAATACACAGTGGTAAAAATGGTGAGAATTTTATTTATATTCAAATATCAAATTTTGATTTGAAACGAAAAACGAAAAAAAAACTGTTTTTAATTGACTTGAAAAAATCATTTCTTGAAAAGTGGGGCGGCTCTAATCGAATTTTTCGGCTCCATACAAATTGGCCCGCCCTAATATATATATATATATATATAGTCCCTATAATATGCGCTGTATCGAGTAAAATGTCTTCAGTATATATAGTAGATTAATGTAAAGTTTGAGGTCAGTCTCCAAAGAATCAAAATGTCTTCATAGTAACCTGTGAAACGAAAAACCGTCCCCGCAACATGCGCTGTGCACATATATATATATATACAGTACTGTTCAAAACATATGGAACTGAGACCGTATTTGAGCTTTTAATTGATAAACTTTTTTTAAATGACTCTTGGTTACTAACTATTTATTATTTTTTTACATTTATTTATTGCTTTTGTTAAACAATTAAGAAAAAACAGATTCCGTTAAATTACAACAACAAAAAATATATATTTTAAGAGATTGTCGAAATTTAAGAGTTCAAAACATTTGCAACTGCAATTTCTTCTACTCTTAGCGAATTAATTAACACTAAAAAATGCTTGGAAATAACGGTAATTGCATTCTTTTTAAATTATTTATATTCTTGTCTTTACATTTTTACAAAAAAAAAAATTTAAAACTATTGCGCTTCAGTAGTTTTCATTACATGGTGAAAGGGTAATATTCATTATAATAATTTTTGTGAAAAATGGCTGGAAACAAATATAATTCAGTTTTTAAGACCAAAATTTTAAAAGATTATCAAAATGGACTTTCTCAAAAAGAAATTTCAATAAAATATTCTGTACCCAAGTCAACGATATGTCGAATAGTTAAAAGTGTCAATATCCATACAATCCATAAAGGAGGAAGACCCCGTATTACAACTAAAAGAGAAGATAGAAAAATAAAGAATTTTTTTTTCAAATATCCGAAAGCAATCCCTAGAGAAGCAAAAACGGGAATTTCGATAGATGCCAGTCTTTCCACTATCAAACGAAGAGCCGTAGAATGTGGTCTTAGAAGCTTTAGATGCACAAAAAAACCATATGTATCAGAAAAAAACAGAAAAGCTCGACTTGAATTTGCTCGCGCCCACCTAAATTGGACTCCACATCAATGGAAAAACATTTTATGGTCGGATGAGTCTAAATTTAACCTCCGGGGGTCAGATGGAAGAACCTACGTTCGACGACCTCAAGGTGAAAAGTTTAATCCCAGGTACACAACAGCCACAGTAAAGCACGGAGGTGGAAATATTATGGTATGGGGGTGTTTTTCTGGGAATGGAATTGGTCCGATTCACCGCATAACAGATACAATGACAGCCCCAATCTATAGAGACCTACTTAGCTCAGTTATGCTTCCGTATGCTGAATGGGATATGCCACTTTCGTGGACATTCCAGCATGATAACGACCCTAAACACACGGCAAGGATAGTTAAAGCTTGGTTAGAGGAAAATAAAATTAATGTCATGTCGTGGCCCCCTCAATCTACCGATCTCAACCCGATTGAGAACATGTGGATGATTGTTAAACGTAACATCGGCAATAAAGTATTCCGAAATGGTGATGAACTTTTCGTCGAATTGGAAATGCAGTGGAATGCAATTTCTAACGAATATATAGATAAGCTCATAGCCTCCATGCCTAAGAGATGCTCTGAAGTTATAAAACATCGTGGATATGCAACAAAATACTAAACATTTTGAGTTTTTTTTATGTTTATTTTAAATTTCGTTAAGAGTGGCAAATGTTTTGAACACCTGAATTTCGACAAATTTTGCTAAAAGTTATTTTTTTATTGTTGTAAGTTAATAAATATATTTTTTAGTTTTTGTAAGATAATATACTATAATTGAATTAAATAAAACAAAATAAGAAACTAAGTGTAGAAGTGTTTTTATTATAAAAAAACAGTATTTACTTTAAATGGAATTTCAGTTGCAAATGTTTTGACCAGCACTGTATATATATATATATATATATATATATATATATATATTCATTTCGCATACTTTGAAGACATCTGTATATACAGCCAGAAAAGTCCCTATAAAATGCGCTGTGTCCAGTAAAATGTCTTCAGTGTAAACAGTAGAATAACGAAAAGTTTAAGGACAGTCCCCAAAGTAACAAAATGTCTTCATAGTAACTTGTGGATGCATGTTGCGGGGACGGGTTTTCGTTCCACAAGTTACTATGAAGACATTTTGGTACTTTGGGGACCGTCCTCAAACTTTTAATTATTCTACTGTTTACACTGAAGACATTTTACTGGATACAGCGCATATTATAGAGACTTTTTTGGCTGTATATACAGATGTCTTCAAAGTATGGGCAATGAATATATATATATATATATATATATATATATATATATATATATATATATATATATATATATATATGTGCACGGTGCATGTTGCGGGGACGCTTTTTCGTTCCACAAGTTACTATGAAGACATTTTGTTACTTTGGGGACTGTCCTTAAACTTTTCGGTATTCTACTGTTTACACTGAAGACATTTTACTGGATACAGCGCATTTTATAGGGACTTTTTTGGCTGTATATACAGATGTCTTCAAAGTATGCACAATGGATATATATATATATATTAGGGCGGGTCGATTTGTAGGGAGTGAAAAAATTCACCAATTTCCCTATGATTTCCGTATTCTATGGGTTATTCCATGAAAATTTGCCGAAGGAACCATACCTCTATCGTTAAAATCGAGTCCCCTACTTTTTGTTGGTAGATTTTTTCCCAAATTGACGTTCGTATGAAATATTACCTACACCTTAACATCCATAACTCAAAAACTATCGATCGGGTTTAATCACCAGTAGGCGCGTTGGAAAGGTGAGCTCATTTTGATAAATTTACAAAAAAAAATCTCCAACATTGGTCCAACGGTTCAAAAGTTACGGGCATTTTTGTCCAAATTTTGGAGCCTTTTTCCATTTTTTTCATGATTTTGTCCAAGAATATTACTTTCATGGCCATTTTTTTATCTCAATCCATTATTTAATTCAATTTACAATTCAAAACGAAGAGTTTAAGCCCAAATTTATCGAATTCGGTTGATTAATTCATGCGATATTGCTAAAACAAAATAACACATAAAACCAACTTTTTGATTTTTTTCCCCTTTTTATTTTTTTTTCTACAAAAATTCAAATTAAGAGATAATAAAGTATCTATCAACCTATTATCAAAAAAAAATATTCAATTTGAGTGTAGTAAAAGACAAAATGTGAAAAAAAACATTATTTTTTCGGAAAGTCTTGTTTGCTTTCAAGTCTGGGTGTTTTCGTACGGCTCTCTAATGTCGTCGCCATAGCGCCTTCTACATTCTTTCCTGCAACTCGTTTAGCAGTGGCAGCCAGCAATTGGACATGTCATTCCGTTCCTTGAATGTGTAAAGGAATTTGTGGATCATCGAACGGTGGCACTTCGTAATTTAAATATCCCTCCAAATGTTCATACGAATAACTTTGCGTAAACGGTGGTTCGAATAAAATGGTATCGTCATTTAAATCAATCATATTTGTATATTCCGTACAATTAAAGTTTATAAGAGATTTTTTATAAACTCTAAGTTCCGTTGGGTCGACAATATCTCTTCGGTAATGTAAAATCTTCTTTATAGCAATGTTTCGTTTTTCCATTCTATCATCAAACAACATAGATAGCAAGATATTTTCTGAGTGTGCAAAATATGGATTATCTTGAATTACTGTATTTACAACTCCAAGTAAATTCCGTGGTAAAAATCGTGTCCAAGTAATAAATTTAAAAAGTAATGTACTACCGTATGCGGCAGAGCTATAATACTTAACATTGAAATACATTGGCGTGTATACTTTTATTATATAGTTAGCCAGAATTTTTAAATTTTCAGTTGGATTATTAGTTGTCACATACAACCGTAATAATCTATTGGCTTTGGTCAGCCAACGAGAATGTGCAATTGGCCCTGGTTTTATGTGAGATAAATCCGCAGGAACCACACCATTAGAAATTGCATTGGCCATTAACATCAAGTACCTCGAATCAGTAGATAATTCTTCTGGATTTAAATCACCAGGAGGCATATTTTCCAAAGCGATTTCCTCAAAATCGGTTACCACCTGAAAAGAAAACATAAAAGCTAAAAAATAGAATAAAAAATGGTAAAGAATTAGCTATAAAAATTACATACCGGAAGATTTTCACAATCAGCAATTTTTGCGCTCAACTTTCCGGTAGTTGATCGTGGTCCAGTGGTGGTTGATTTGTCTAAAGTGTCAAACAAATGTCTAAACGGAAGCTCGTTAAAGTGCAGAAGACACACAAACCAGTGCAGTGGTCTCTTTAACTGTTTTTCGAATAGTCGCAAAATTCCACCGTGTACGCCAGTATTTGTTGGTTCACCATCAGCGCATATGGCAATTAATGAATCGAGAGACAATTGTTTTTCTTGGAAGAATTCGATCAATTTGTTAACTTTGCTTGCCGCAGTTTCACTTTCTTGTTTTGTGTAGCCTATCAATTGAGAATTTGGTTCCCTCAAAACAACTAGATGAGGTTCTTTAACCATCCTTGGATGCAACTTCTCATCAATTTTTTCTACAGTTAGAGCATCATTTTTCCTGCCGTCGAATGAAAATGATATCAAATTCGAGCCATCATACCGCTTACGAAGTGCGTCTTGTCTCCATTTTTCTCTTTCTCTACGAAGTTTACTTTTATCCATGATGACAAGATTGCCATGAGCATCTTTTACGCCCAGGTCTTCCATCAGAGCTGTTGCCAATGCTGATCCCATTCTATCATGCACACCAAATCTGTCACACATCATTGCATAGTTTTTAGTATTGTATCTGGGAGTGTATGTTTGTGGTGGTAGAACTAATTCTGAACCTCCTCTCACATCAACTTCCATTTCGTCATAATGTGGTTCGTATGTAGGATCGTTGCTCACTGGGATTGTTGGTATAGTCGTTGGTATCGTCTCTTCACTTCCACTATCGTGTTCCGGTATCGTTTGTATTCTGCATTATATTGATCGCGCATGAAATCTTTTAAGTTTTCTGGGATAGATCCACATGAGCAGTCGTTTTCTTTCAAGTTGCATTTACATTTTCCAATGTTGAATAATTGGTTTGTTGATTCTACGAATTTTTTGAATTCTGTTGCGCGTTTTACTCGTTGTTTATCTGCATTACTATATGCGTCAAGCAAATTATTCAATTTTCTAATGATGCTACCTTTGAGTATAAGTTCAAAATTGCTGGCTGCCACTGCTAAACGAGTTGGAGGAAAGAATGTAGAAGGCGCTATGGCGACGACATTAGAGAGCCGTACGAAAACACCCAGACTTGAAAGCAAACAAGACTTTCAGAAAAAATAATGTTTTTTTTCACATTTTGTCTTTTACTACACTCAAATTGAATATTTTTTTTTTGATAATAGGTTGATAGATACTTTATTATCTCTTAATTTGAATTTTTGTAGAAAAAAAAATAAAAAGGGAAAAAAAATCAAAAAGTTGGTTTTATGTGTTATTTTGTTTTAGCGATATCGCATGAATTAATCAACCGAATTCGATAAATTTGGGCTTAAACTCTTCGTTTTGAATTGTAAATTGAATTAAATAATGGATTGAGCCAAAAAAATGGCCATGAAAGTAATATTCTTGGACAAAATCATGAAAAAAATGGAAAAAGGCTCCAAAATTTGGACAAAAATGCCCGTAACTTTTGAACCGTTGGACCAATGTTGGAGATTTTTTTTGTAAATTTATCAAAATGAGCTCACCTTTCCAACGCGCCTAACCCGATGGATAGTTTTTGAGTTATGGATGTGAACGTGTAGGTAATATTTCATACGAACGTCAATTTGGGAAAAAATCTACCAACAAAAAGTAGGGGACTCGATTTTAACGATAGAGGTATGGTTCCTTCGGCAAATTTTCATGGTATAACCCATAGAATACGGAAATCATAGGGAAATTGTCGAAAAATAAATCGACCCGCCCTAATATATATATATATACATTAGGGCGGGTCAAATTGTATGGAACGATTTATTTTGATGAAGCGTATGGCAAAAACGTAATGTATAGGTGATTCTGAGAAATTTTGCTCAAGAGACCATAGCTCTAAGTCGGATTTGGAGCCCCCCAAAATTTCAAAATAGAATTTTTCTATATATACATAGAACAATTTAATTAAATTTGTCATAAAATCGGAGAGAATTATAGTAGATTTCTCAATCTGGGTTTGTTTGAAAGGTATTTTTATCACCTTTCAGTATTGATACCTGGCAGCATTGTTCAATTGAACAACTTTGTAACACTGAATAATGACGTTACAAAATAATGACGTTTACCAACACTAAACGTTCTTCAATCGTTCATCGTGCAAATCGCACCCAGTTTGCCAAAATACTTAAATAAAAACTTGGTTATCACAATACCAATATTTTTTTTTTATTTTTAAATTTAGTGTGACACAATCAAAGAGTGAAGTGATAATATCAGAATAATTATGGATACTCAAGAACCATCAACATCGTCTGCGGTGTCTTCGCAAATGGAAGCAATAACATCAACAAGTTTTGACTCTAGATTGACTTACATGCCTCATCAAGATATTGTTGTTTTTGGTTTATCAAGTGATTTAAATGATCTAAGTTTGCCTACTAAATGTGACATTTTAAAATATTATTTTTTTTAAGTGATCGTGCTAAATTTGAAAACAAAATGTTCTCGTATAAAACTTTTACTCCTCACGTAACAGATAAATTGATCCAAATTTGGTGTAAATTAAATATTGAAATCATTAATAGAAAGAGTGTTTTAAAAAAATTAACTGATTTGCTTGATAAATACCAGAAACATGTACAACATAGAAACAAAAGAGATGAATTTAAAGCATTTGTTGATTCAATAAACGAATTGTTTTATATTGGCAAATGTAATTGCAAATTAAGAACAACAGAATGCTTGTGTGGATTGATTCCAGAACATCTAAAAGAATTTACGATGGACCAGCATAAAGATAGAAAATTCACAATACCTGAACATACGGAAGACGTTAAAGAAGTAGCTACAATAATACCAATACTTACAACTGATACCGATGATCCAAGTTACGAACCACCTGAATTACACATGGATGAAGATGAAAATGAAGCAACAACAGAAGTTCCAGAAGCAACTGTTCAAATGAGACGAGTTTATTATACTCAAAGATACGATGCCTTAAATTTTGCTATGATGTGTGATAGATTCGGTGTTTCAGATCGAGTCGCTTCATGTTTAGCAACAGCTTTATTCGAAGATATAAATTTTAGAGATGTTCATTGTAATCTTGTTATTATGTATAAATTAAAAGTGGCGAGAGAAAAAGTTAAATCTAGAGATGCAGTGCTTCGAACACGACATACAAATTCTTCCATAACTGCATTCTCTTTCGATGGTAGAAAAGATGACTCATTAACTACAGAGAAAATTAATGACGAATTTCATACCACTATGGTAAAAGAACCGCAATTAGTTGTTCTGAAAGAGCCCTATAATGAGTTACTTGGATATGTAAATTTGGGTAGTCAAGAAGATGCAAAAACCAAACACAGAAAACTGAATGAATTTTTCAACAATAAAACATTAACAGTTGATCAATTAATTGGCATATGCAGTGATGGTGAGCCAGCAAATACTGGAACAGAAAATGGTGTTTTACGATTATTTGAAACAGTTAAATAGACCAATTCACTGGTTTATATGTCTGCTTCATTTCAATGAACTGCCATTTCGTCATTTATATGAAGCATTGGACAAAACAGTCACCAATGGACCACGAGCAGCAAGTGGAAAGTTATTCAAAGCTATTCAAGAATGTGAGAAATTGCAGGTATGTAACACTTTATTTTATTTAATATCATCATTTATTATCATTATTTATTGTCATTATTTTACTTTTTCGATTGGAATAAAGTTAAAATAAAATAATTGCATTTTAATTGATCTAAACATTTAATTTTTCAGGTAGTAGCTGATTTTGATCCAATACCACAGGAGAATATGCCTGCAATTATGGATCATGAACATGAGCTCGAACTATCAACAGATGTTAAATATTTATATCAAATAGCTAAAGCAATTTCGAATGGTATTGTTCCAGTTGATTTAGCTAACATTAAACCAGGACCAATTGCACATTCTCGTTGGATAACCAAAACAAGTAGATTACTACGTTTATATGTAACAACTAATACACCATTGACCAATTTAAAAATTTTCGCAGTTTATATTATTACAGTTTATGTGCCAATGTACATCAATGTAAAGTTTTATAACTCTATTGTGTACGGCAGTGCACTTTTATTAAAATTTATACGTTGGACACGATACTTACAACCAAACTTTCGTAATATTGTAGATGGTGTAATTCAAAACAACTCATATAACGCACATCCAGAAAATATCTCATTAACAATGTTATTTGATGATCGAAAAGCAATACGGGATATAGCTATCAAAAAGATTTTACACTATCGAGAAAAATTGTACGATCCAACTAAACTCACAGTTTACAAAAAATATATCTTAAATTTCGATGCTACCGATTGTCAATATGGTTGATATGAATAACGACGATATATTATTTGAACCAGCATTTACTCGACAGATTCCATATGATCACTTGGTAGAATACTTACATTTCGATGAACCACCACTGGCTGATCCACAAATTCCAATGCACATACAAGGAACAGAAAGACATGTACAATTATTAACGAGTGTTTCAAAACGAGTTATAGAAAAAAATCGTGAAGGAGTTATGGCAGTGACATTAGAAAGTCGTAAGAAAACTCCTCGAATGGAAAGTAAAAAGGATCTTAAAAAATAATATTACCACGTTAGAACATTAAATTGTAGGTCGAGAATAATATTTAAAAATAAATTGAATAAAAAATGTAAAATAGTGTTTTTATGTTCGATTTTCCTACAAAAAGGAGTTCGAAAACAAAAAAATTGATCGTAATAAAAGTTGTTGAAAATTATCTGAACTTTCATAATCTGCAAAAAAAAAATCTCGAAAAAATTTCGGAGTTGTTATATTTAATTTCGTTATTGTCTTGTATTTTAATAATTTTTGTATTTTCAAATGCTGAAACTAGAAAGTTAAAGTTAGGTATGCAGGTTTCTTCTCCAGTTTAGATAACAGCTATGGCGTGACTTTTGGAAAATCCAAAGCGGAGGGGCGAAAAATTCTCCCCCTTGACGGCCTGCCAAAACCGCTGGAGCTAGGAAGTTAAAATTTGTTACATAGATTCCTCATCCAATGTAAATGTGCAATTATAAAAATGTGCATATGTACAGATGTCCAAATGTGCAAATTTGAAAGTGTGATAATTTGAAAATGTATGGAAATTTGCAAAAGTGAAAACATGCAAAAGTGCAAATGTGCAAATTTTCAAAAGTGCAAATGCTTAAATGTGTAAATATGTTAATAGTTATTTCTTTATTTCATTCAACATCGACCAGCCCAAATCGCAGAAGGTAGGATGATGAAATTTTGTATGTAGGTTCCCCTGCGGCGTAAACATTCGCTGCCCACACCGATTTAGCTAGAAACCTGAAATTTTAAATATGTGTTAACTGGAGTATGTGCTAACTCGTTATTCAGCTTCATTTTAGCCATATTTGGGCACTTAACAGTGCTAGGAAAATTTTAGTAAAAATAAATTTTTACTGGTAATGCAACGTAATTTTCAGTACCAGTAAACTGTTACTGATTACTAAAAAAAATTGCAGTAACGTTTTACTGATTACTGAAAAAAAAAAAATGTAGTAAACAGTATTTTTTTACTGCTTAAAAAAATGCAGTAATCAGTAAATTTGTACCAATAAATAATTTATACACTTAATACCAATAAATATACCAACTAAAAATGCGTGTTATAAAAGATATGCCTAGTTATCATTTTTAAATTCGTATGCTTTACTCTCTGCATTATTGTCTCTTATCATATCCTCTTTTGTTTATTGTGTCTATTGTTGTTGTTGTGTTAATATATGTGTTGTATCTACTTTTCTTCAACAGATGTTAGCGTACAGTGTGACTCAGTAAACTATCTCTAGGAAACAATTTTATACCTGGTCGAAAAAGACACAACAACGAATTGCCTTAATAATCACATTGCAATTATAAACGTATTTCTCAAATACAATACCGCATTACCCTCATCTGCACCTGTAGAACGATTGTTTACATCCGCTGGGATTGTGAATCGTTCTGGAAGGCAAAAACTCAGCGATGTAAACTTTGAAATGCTTGTGTTGAGAAAGGCTAATAATATATAATATTTATTAAAATAGTATATCGGCCGTAAAGATTCCGAATAAAAAAATATGATTGAAATTGAAAAACCCAAGGGCAGATTTTTACCAGTTTTTTTATTAAAAAAATTCAATTGAAATTACAAATAAAAAAGTAATGTTATGCTTTAATGTTTTAACAAAAATTGTAATGCAATATAATAAAAATTTACTGTAAACATTTTACTGATTATTGAAACTTTTTCAGTTATCAGTAAAAATTTACTGGTTACTGCAATTTTTTTTTCAGTATTGAGTAAAACGTTACTGGTTACTGCAATTTTTTTCAGTAATGCGTAACAAGTTACTGGTTACTGCAATTTGTTTTCAGTAATCAGTAACAAGTTACTGATTACTGCTGTTCGCAATGCAGTAAAAATGTAATGCAGTACGCCCATGTATGATTTTAGCCAGGTACATGGTAAAAATAGTGGTTCAAAGAAAAAATCTGAAATTTAAAATATGTGTTGCGTGGTACACATATAATCTGACAACTCAGTATACTCCCGGGCGTTAGTCGGGGCAATCATGGCTGAATTAATGGTACTAAATTGGCCCTGATTTAATATAATTATATAACTATATATAATATTATATATAATTATATATAGTCATGTATTATTGACTAAGAAAAATGTGGAGAAATAAATATAGATAAAATAAACACAAATTAAACTAAATAAAAAAAACGAAAATCACAAAAAAATTGATCTCACTGGCTAGGATTCGAAACCACTAACATGGGGTCTCATATAATTATATGAAATTATATCTTTTACCATATCAAAAATACTCTAGATATGGAACTATATATAACAATATCTCAAATTTGTTTGCACATATTGTATCACATATAATTATATCTTATAACATATCAACAAATATTTCTTATACTAGAACATATTATATCTCATACCACACTAAAAATATTTTGGACAATGGCCCATATATTATTATATCTCAAATATTAGATAGCATATATAATTATTAATAGTTCTGTATAATCCATAGCATATATGGTTCTCTAAAAGCCATATATAATTATATATATGGTGTTATATACAATTGTATACATAATTTTATAAAGATCAATATATAAACAGATATGGTTATATATGACAAAATATAAGGTAATTTAAAAAATTTGTGTAATATATAATTATATATTATTATATTATGCATACTGAGATATGTATTTACATATGATAATATATTATTAGATAAGGCCACATATGATTTTATCTAAACTTTTTTACTCGGGTGTATAGGATTTTAAAGCACTTTGTTTTCATTAAAAAAAATAAAAATGGGTTAGAAATTTAAAAGACATAGAATATATTTTTTTTAAAGCGCGCAACTTTAAACTATCACCTTTAAAGTTGTACAAAGATTTTTTAAATACATAGTTACGAAATGTAGGCTTAAAGGTTAAAAATAAGGGAAACTTGATCTTACATTTTTTTTAAATAGTTTTTTTTAAAGTGGGAAAAAGGTAGAGTTGTACAAGTATGGAGTATTTAGAATTTTACAACTATGGACCCAGGCTTTTTTATTTATCGCAGAAATAAAAAAAAACAAATTGGAAATAATTTTTTTCCAAATATTTTTATATGTATCCCAACAGGGATACAATCTTTGGTGATTGGAATTTAGGAAGATTATTAGACATTTCTGGGAAAATTTTTAAAAAGAGCTTGAGAATGCTGTAATCCTTGTTAGATATTTTTTTCAGCAGTAGTATTTTAAAGAAAACATACTAAAATGTTTAATAAGAGCAAAAAATATCCACATTTCTGTATGTTTTTGAACTGATCGGTAAGATTTTATATAACATATAATTTTGCGAAAAAATTTTGGAATTTCAAATAAAACAATTTCAAAAAACTAAAAACTGCTTATATTTTCAAATGATTAAAATAAATTATTTAAACTAAATTCAAGTGCATGCTTATATGTTTTTTCTTTAGTTAAACCAACCACTTGTCTTCATATTCAATATTATATGCCATGAAATTTGAAAATTACACACAAAAGAACATCGAGATAATTTTATTGTTGGTTTTGTGTAATTTTCAAATATCATGACAAATTTTATTGCATTTGGAGACACCTGAAAAAAGATCATAACTTGTATAAACACTACTTAAAAAAGTGTTGCCACAGTGTTAACTATGCAAAAAGCGTTCGCAAAGTTAACAAAAATAAAAGTAATAAAAAAATGTAGGGGTATTTTAAGGGTTAAGTTATTTTGTATTATTTCGGTAACGTTATTTTAAGGGTGACGCTATTTTGTATTATTTCGGTATCGTTATTTTAAGGGTAACGCTATTTTCTATTATTTCGGTAACGTTATTATAAGGATGACGATTTTTTCAGTTATTTCGGTATCGGTATTTTAGCGATAACGGTATTTTCTACTATTTAGGTAACGGTATTTTAGGGATAACGATAGTCAGTTGAAAGCGTATTGAATTGATAACGGTACTGCCTGCCAACCCTGTTCATATCTTTCCTAAGTAATATTTCTTGGTTTTAGGAAAAACCCAGTTTGTTAAGTAAAAATTTATCAATTTTTAAGAAAAACATCTTAGTATTTAGAAAATTTGCATACTAAAATATAATAAAACTAAGTTTAGTTAAAAAAATTTAGAACATAATTTACTCCCATTAGTTCAAAATTGTGTCTAACTTAAAATGAGAAAGTACTTCAAATTAATGTGTGTTCATTTTTTTCGCGAGTAGTAAAATTAACTTAATTTTAGAAAGACATTTCTAAATTTAGTTTTCAGTCTACCACTTTTTAAATTTTTAAGAATTGTTTTCTAAAAATTAGTCCAGGCGATTAAAAACAAAAAGTAATACATTTTTTCCTATGTAATAAGAAATATTTATTTGGTTTTAAAGGGTGTCCCAAGAAGAACGCAATTTTTAAATCTGGCAACATTCGAAGTGTCATTGTTTGACATTTGAACAATTGTTATTGTTTGCTAGTAGAAGGTACGAGGTTAGTAAAAATGGAGCGCTACACGAATGAACAACGCATTCTCATTGTGAAATTGTTTTACCAAAATGGTGAAAGTTTTGCGGCTACAGTTCGCAAATTGCGATCAATTTAGGTTACAATAATGCTCCAAAAGAGTCAACTGTAAAGAGATTAATGGATAAATTTGCCGAAACTGGGTCTGTTAGTGATGTAAAGACAACAACGCGCCATCGACCAGGTCGATCGACCGAAAATGTCGCAGCTGTACGTGATGATGTCGCTCAAACTCCATCCACCTCAATTCGACACCGAGCTCAGCAAATTGGTGTCTCCAAATCCACTTTGCAGCGAATTTTGACGAAAGATTTGCATCTTCATGCATACAAAGTTCAATTGACGCAGGAACTGAAGCCAGCTGACCATGGGGCTAATTGGGTATATTGGGTTAATTGGGTATTGGAGAGACAACATGAAAATGCTGATTTTGCCGATAAAATCATCTTCAGTGACGAGGCCAATTTTCATCTTGATGGCTTCGTCAATAGGCAGAATTGTCGCATTTGGGGTGAGGAAAATCCTCGAGTGATTCACGAGAAGCAAATGCATCCTCAACGTGTCACTGTGTGGTGTGGTTTTTGGGCTGGAGGAATCATTGGACCTTGTTTTTATGAAAATGAGGCAGGTCAAGCGCAAACAGTCAATGGTGTTCGGTATCGTGAAATGATAACCATTTTTTTCTTGCCTAGAATTGAAGAAATGAATGTGGAGGGCATGTGGTTCCAACAAGACGGCGCAACATGTCATACAGCCAGAGAAACAATTCAATTGCTGCATCAGTCATTTCCCGGTCGTGTTATTTCGCGTTTTGGAGATCAGAATTGGCCGCCTAGATCGTGCGATTTAACACCATTCGATTTTTTTCTTTGGGGTTTTTTGAAGTCGATGGTTTACGCGAATAAGCCGACGACGACTCAAGCCTTAAAAGAGGAAATTGGACGCTGCATTAATGAAATACCGCAGCATTCATGCAAAACGGTCATTGAAAATTTCATTAAAAGATCGCGTACATGCCAGCAAAGCCGCGGCGGCCATCTGCACGATATATTGTTCCATACATAACCTCATTCTGTCTACTTTACGATACAATAAAGTTTCACGATTTTTTTTTAAATATCTGTGTTTTATTTAAAATTTAAAAATTGCGTTCTTCTTGGGACACCCTTTAGAAACCGATGAACTATTTATAAGGAAAATTTTCATGCAACTTAGTTCTTATAAATTTTAATAAAATATTTTTTATTTTCAAGTAAAAGTTTTCTAATTTATTAAAAATAATAAACTTAGGTATAGGATTTTTTTTTGTTGGAAAATGTTTAAATTATTCTGAATATTATTTTCAAAAAAAATTAAAAACAAAATTTTCAAGAAAAAATACGAGGGCGGATTAATAAGTCCGTGACTTTTTGAATGAAACACAGGTTTTTCCAAAAAAAAAAGGATTTTTCGAGGTCCATAAAATAGGCATTTGTTTGATCAATAATTTCATCGTTGTAGCTAAATCTCTTTCCACCGTGCCATTTCTTAAGGTTTGGAAATAGTCACTGGAGGCTATTCGTGGCAATTCGTAGCCCAATTCATGGAATTTTGCCATTGAGACTACACACGTGTGCACCCGTGCATTATGGTCAATTGAGAGCAAACGCGGCACGCATCTTGCACATAGCTTTCTTAAATCCAACTGATTATTTAAAATCGAAACCACACTGCCATATGAAATGCCTATGTCATCAACAATCTCACGCACTTTTGCTCTTCGATCGGCTAACACCATATCGTGGATTTTTTCGACATTTTCGGGTGTATTCACCTCAATTGGCCGTCCAGAACGTTCAGCGTCATTTGTACTTGTGCGACCACAACGAAAGTCAGTAAACCACTTTTTTTTACCATTGAAATCGATGTTTTGATTGACGGTTTTTTTTTTCGCAAAAAATAGTGTTTAATAAGCACTCGAAATTCACTTTTTTCCATTTTTAAAAAATCTACAAGGTTGTATGCTTTGAACAGCTGTTAAAGGCAAAGTAAATGACGGAACTTGCTCAAAATTTGACAGTAGTCTATCAACAGGTTGTACTTGATGGGAGCAGTGTTGAATTTCATATAACTACAAGGGAAGTTCGAAAAGTCACGGACTTTTTGATCCGCCCTCGTATTATAAAGGAAACAAATTGAAGTACCCATTTAAAAAAATTATCGTGCATGATGAGTCGAATCTTAACAGTCTTAAATATTGAACTTAAAATATATTTTAAAATTTTGTTAGCAAGAGGTAAAAACAATAGAAAATATCGCAATCACATTTTATACATTACGGCAAATGGCTTTCCTATAATTGATGTTGTGCCTATTAAACTTTATATAATAATATAAAGTTACTTTTTTCACTAAATAAAAAAAGGTAAAATTTTTATATGTCATGACATTTTTCCATTTTCCAATAATAACTAGAAATGTAACTGTGATATTCTCAAGGAAAACCGAAATGATCTGACTTTGTCACAATTCATTACGTTTCAGGATATTCTGCAGTACATTTTTTTTATTTGTTTACCTTTTTGCTAATTAAATTTAATTCATATTTTAATTAGATGAGTTAAGTATAATTCAATTTAATTTAAAGATAAAATTATATGGCAAAAAGCTTGTTAAGAGCAGTGTCCTTTACCATAGAAACAGTTTCATATTAGAAGTAGGGAATTGGGGACTCATATTGATTTAATTGCTTTTTGCTGGGGACTCATATTGATTTAATTGCTTTTTGCTGGGGACACAAAATGATTTAATTGCTTTTTGTCTGGGGTATCAGAATGCTTTAATGTTTTTTGTATGGGAAAGGAGAATGCTTTAATTGTTTGTGTTGCATGTATCACGCGTGTGTTTTCATGCGCTACCCTAACTAAATTTTTCTTGTGTGTGTTTGGCTAGGTGTGATGTGACGAGGATCTTTTTGAATTTATGTGGCTAGTGTGGTCGTCGGTTGTATGCTTATAATACAAAATTTTTCTTGTGTGTGTTCGGCTAGGTGTGATGTGACGAGAAGTTGTATGCTTATAATGTAAAAGTGGTGGTTATACAAAAATTGTCATGTGTGTGTTTGGGTAGAAGATGTGACAAGGATCTTTTTGAAATTATATAGGGTAGCGTTGTCGTCGGTTAATTCTTTTTATCTCTTGTATTTATTTTCTATTCTTTGGATGTTGTGGTGTACATGTGGATGTTTTTTTTTTCAAGTATGTCATAAATTGAATATTTATTAATAGGAGATTTGTTTTGGACTGCACAATTTTTAGGATCAAGTGAAAGTCATTGATCTACATATTTGTTTTTGTATTAAGAGGAAATTTGCATTAAGTGAAAGTCATTGATCTACATATTTGTTTTTGTATTTAAGAGAAAATTTCCATTTTTTCTTTCTTGTATTTATGTTCTATTTTTGTTTTTATTTTTTTTTTTTGTGTTTGGTATATAAAGGGTGTCCCAGGAAGAACGCAATTTTTAAATTTTAAATAAAACACAGATATTTAAAAAAAAAATCGTGAAACTTTATTATATCGTAAAGTAGACAGAATGAGGTTATGTATGGAACAAGATATCGTGCAGATGGCCGCCGCGGCTTTGCTGGCATGCACGCGATCTTTTAATGAAATTTTCAATGACCGTTTTGCATGAATGCTGCGATACCGAACACCATTGACTGTTTGCGCTTGACCTGCCTCATTTTCATAAAAAAAAGGTCCAATGATTCCTCCAGCCCAAAAACCACACCACACAGTGACACGTTGAGGATGAATTTGCTTCTCGTGAATCACTCGAGGATTTTCCTCACCCCAAATGCGACAATTCTGCCTATTGACGAAGCCATCAAGATGAAAATGGGCCTCGTCACTGAAGATGATTTTATCGGCAAAATCAGCATTTTCATGTTGTCTCTCCAATACCCAATTAACGAACTCCCTTCGCTGTCCATGGTCAGCTGGCTTCAGTTCCTGAGTCAATTGAACTTTGTATGCATGAAGATGCAAATCTTTCGTCAAAATTCGCTGCAAAGTGGACTTGGAGACACCAATTTGCTGAGCTCGGTGTCGAATTGAGGTGGATGGAGTTTGAGCGACATCATCACGTACAGCTGCGACATTTTCGGTCGATCGACCTGGTCGATGGCGCGTTGTTGTCTTTACATCACTAACATACCCAGTTTCGGCAAATTTATCCATTAATCTCTTTACAGTTGACTCTTTTGGAGCATTATTGTGACCCCAAATTGATCGCAATTTGCGAACTGTAGCCGCAAAACTTTCACCATTTTGGTAAAACAATTTCACAATGAGAATGCGTTGTTCATTCGTGTAGCGCTCCATTTTTACTAACCTCGTACCTTCTACTAGCAAACAATAACAATTGTTCAAATGTCAAACAATGACACTTCGAATGTTGCGAGATTTAAAAATTGCGTTCTTCTTGGGACACCCTTTACATTCTACATATAAATGTACAAGTAGGTCATAAATTAATTATTTATTAATGTGACATTTTCATTAATCTACAAAGTTTTATGTTTTAATGAAATTCGAATCTGTTTGTTTCTTGTTCGGTTTTGTTTCTTGTAATAAAGCGGTAATTCAAATCTGTTAGTTTTTTTTCTTGTTCGGTTTTGTTTCTTGTAATAAAGCGGTAATTCGAATCTGTTAGTTTTTGTTTCTTGTTCGGTTTTGTTTCTTGTAATAAAGCGGTAATTGGAATCTATTAGTGTTTTGTTTGTTTGTTTAGTTGTGTATAATAAAAAACAATACTATAAATTAGTTTTATGTATTTGGTTTTATTTTACTTTCTTTTTAAATAATTCTTAATTTAAAATCTCATTAAATATTTCTTATAAATTTAAATACGTATAATATAATAATTTCGGTTATTTATTTTTTTTTTTATTTAATTAAAAATTTAGATGTTTATGATAGAGATTTATAAGATCGTTGATTGAATTTTCTCTAAATTTATAGATGATGCACCTACATGTATCAGGTTCTTCAGTACATCTGTCGTCAGACCATATACAATCCTCAAAATGCTCTCCATGCGCTGAATTAAGAATTTTTTTATTCTCATATAATTCGAAATAATCAGCGTTCCTTAAAAAGAAGTGTAAATCTTCTAGATATAAACTCCTTATATTCATTAAGGAATTCTACAATTCGTTCCCGCATTGACATCTATCTGTATCCAGAAATTATTATTTATTGTACCCTCCGCATTTATAATGTGAATATTTAAACTATTTGACAATACTATGAAAATAAAGTGAGCAATTTATTGTAGTATCTTTAGGATACATTTCACAATATTTGGAAATAAAGAGTGAAGAATTAATCCGTCTTTGAAAAAAAGAGAAAAAAAAGCAGAAACGAATCTGTTTATTTCTTGTTTGGTTTTGTTTCTTGTAACTATAATTTAACAATAATGTAATTATATTTTTTTTGTGGTATTTACATCTTAAATATAAACATTTTTAAATCGTCATAAATTAGTTAGGGTAGGGCATGAAAACAAACGCATGAAACATGAAACACAAACGATGACACCCACCCACCCTCCTCTGCCACTAGCGAATGAGACGCAGGCAGCGAGACGAATAATAAAGATGTAGAATCATGGTTGGACGAAAATCCCATCAGAAAATTAAGTTCAGTATCTTTTACTTCATCACATAAGTAGATTACTTTATCCGGTTTTTCGTGTTTGTTGAACTTTTAAAATAAATTTTAAATAAAAAAAGAAAAAAAAAAATATTTCTTACTTCATCATCCGGTTTTTCCTGTTTGTTGAACTTTTTAACAATTTTTTGTTAAAAAAATATCTCTTACTTCATCATCCAATTTTTCCTGTTTGTTCAACTTTTTAAAAAATTTTTGTTAAAACAAATTTTTAATAAAAAAAAAATATCTGAGAACTTTATCCACTTATTTTTTCTGTGTGAAGTTATTTTTTCTGTGTGAAATTATTTTTTAACAAAAAAATAAAAAACTAGCTCAAAATGTTTTTCTGCGTGATATGCCAAGCTGCTTTCAACACCAAACACAACATGCTTCAACATAAAAATAAACATTGTGTTGAGTGTGGAAAGTTTTTCCTTAAGCGCTCCACAAAAATATTGCGTTCCTTGCAATGAAGCTGTTAGTAGCTTAAACTATAGCCAACACTTGCGAACACTACAACATCGCAGCAATTGTGGGATGAAGACAATTAACCCTAGACTCACTGTAAGGAGCAGTGATTATAGTGAAAGACTAGCAATTTATATGCTAGTAAATGAAAAAGATGAAATTATCATGCCCGAGGAATTTTTCAAAAAAGAGGAATCTATTTTAATAGAACTCCTAAAGGATTGTCAAGCTAAGCACATATCCTTTAAATTCAATATGGAGCTTGTGTGTGATTATATCAAAATAAGCGAGCAAGAAATGGTGGGAGCTACAATGACTCACTCAACAAAAATGGCAATGGTCACTTTAAGCGATGACTTGAATAATATCTATGACTCGCAAACTGATGAAATTAGAAATAAAATGTCTGAGTTCCAAGAAAGGGATAGTGGGTGTTCTCTGGTTAACATAAAATTGTTAAATATTAATGTGAAAGAAGATCACAATATATACCTCTGCCAAAGGAATTAGTCAGAAAGCGGGCATTTATAAATATCCAGAATGATGATGTCTACTGCTTCAAATTGTGTTTATTTGCTTCATTGTATTGTGAAAGAGAATTGTCTCGTTGTGAACAAACGGAATGTTCATCCTACAACATAGAAAGTATTTCTGCCGACATAATAATTGTAAACAATTTGCAATTAAACTTTTCCAACCTCACCTTTCCATTAAGTCTAAAAAGCTTAAAAAACTTTGAAAGGCAAAATGTAGATATAAGTGTCAACGTCTTCGGATATGAAGAGAAAAATATAGTCGGACCCTACTATCTAACGAAGGAGGAAAAGGAATATCATATAAACCTCCTGCTTCTCATAGAGGAAGAAAGGTCGCATTACATCGTTATAAGTGATATTTCAAGGTTAGTAGCAAAAATACATGTAAAACTTTATAAAAAAGAAATATTTCAAATTTTTTTGTTCTTTTTTATTAAATAAAAGGTTTATTCGAAGCCTTTTGATTGGACACAAACGAAAAATATTTGTATGTAATGCATGCCTTACTTACAAATATAGTCAACGAGATTTATCACTTCATAAACAAACTTGCAATAAAGTTTGCACAAGGATGCCAGAAGGAGCTGATGCTGTTCTAAAATATTCGAATGCTCATAAGGAACTAGATGTTCCGTTTACAGTCTATGGGGACTTTGAATCGATTTTAAGTAGCATAAGTGAAGAGGTTAGTACTAAAAATACAACGACATATTCCATGTGCTTTTAGTTATTTTATAAAATGTAGCTTTAATGATAATTTAGACAAGTTTAAAATTTATTTTGGAGAAGATACACCTAATGTTTTTGTTAAAGATTTAGTTGAGGACTTAAAAGACATTTATAAAAATTATATTTACAAAGAAGTTGAAATAATAATGACTGAAGATGATATAACTTTTCATAATTCATCTAATATTTGTCATATTTGTGAAAAGGTCATATATTTATCCAAAATTAAAGATCACTGTCATTTTACTCGCAAGTATAGAGGCCCTGCTCACAATGATTGTAATTTAAAATATAGAAAATCTAAATTTATTCCAGTATTTTTTCACAACTTTTCTTCATGTGTTCTTTAAATATTTAAATAGTATTCCAGATAGTGATATACGTGTAGTTCCTCTCAACAAGGAATTATATATATCTTTATCTATATATCTACCTTTTCAAGAAAACTTGACTAAGGAAAAATTCGAAATAAGATTTCTGGATTCGTTCAGATTTATGGCTTCAAGTTTAGATTCCCTAGCAAAAAATTTACGTGTTGATGATTTAATTATTGTCCGCAAAAATGTCTGTGATGAAAATCATTTTAATCTAATTAGGAGAAAAGGCGTTTTTCAATACTCTTATATGGATTCTGTGGAAAGATTCAATGAAACTGAGTTCCCCAGTCAAGATAAGTTTTAACTGGCGCAGAATGTTCTGAAGAAGATTATGAACACGCGAAAAATGTTTGGAATACTTTTAGATGTAAAAATATGTTAGATTATACAAAATTGTATTTAAAAACGGATGTGCTTTTATTGGCAGATATATTTCAAAACTTTAGAAAAATTTGCAAATCCATATATAAGTTAGATCCAAATCATTATTATACCGCCCCCAGGTCTTTCATGGGATGCAATGCTTAAAACGACAAAGAAGGAATTAGAATTATTCAGAGATAAAGATATGCATCTGTTTATACAAAAGGGAATAAGGGGTGGTCTCGTACAATGGTCACAGAGACATGCCAAAGCCAATAATATATATTTAGATGATTATGATAGTAGTAAACCATCTGAATATTTAGCTTACTTAGATGCAAATAATTTATATGGATGGGCAATGTCACAGTATCTTCCAGCTGGGGGATTTGAGTGGCTTGGCGAGGACGTTTTAAAGAAATTTAGAAGTTGATTTAAAATATCCACACTCTCTTCATAAACTGCATAATGATCTTCCTTTTGCTCCTGAAAATAAAGTAGTTGGAAACTCAAAATGCAAAGCACTTATTGCAGGTTTTACTAATAAAACAAAATATCTGATTCATTATCGAAACCTTAAACAATGCCTTGCAAATGGTTTAATTTGTACAAAATATCATAGGGGAATAAAATTCAATCAATCACCATGGCTTCAGAAATATATAAACTTAAATACACAACATAGAGCAGAGGCTCAAAATACATTTGAAAAAGACTTTTTCAAACTTTTAAATAACGCTGTTAATGGGAAGACCATGGAAAATGTTGAGAAAAGGGTGGATGTTAAAATCACAAGAAATTGGGAGAGTGAAGATAGAAATCGTAGAGGTGCAAGATATTTTGTTTCTCGCCCCAATTTTAAAAGCATTTCAAACTTTTCTGAAGACTAATTTGCAGTTCAGATGGGTAAAGTTGATATATTATACGACAAGCCCATATACATAGGTTTTGCTGTACTTGAATTATCTAAATGGAAAATGTATGATTTTAATTATAGGATAATGAAGTCAAAATATGGCCAAAATATAATTCTCAATTATATGGACACCGATTCGTTTATATATTCAATAAAAACTAAAGATTTTTACAAAGATATACTTAATGATTTGTTGTCTGAATTTGATACCTCAGATTACCCCGTTAATAATCCTTACGACATACCGTTAGTGAATAAAAAAGTTTTGGGTAAAATGAAAGATGAGAATAATGGTACTATTATGACTGAATTTGTTTGTCTTAGATCGAAAATGTATTCCATTAAAACTATTGACAACAAGGAAATTAAAAAACCAAAGGGGGTTAAGAAGTCTGCTTTAAATAAATATTGTATGTCTGATTTTAAAACTGCCTTATTTAATCGTAAAATCTTAAGCGATAATATGTGTTTATTTGCATCTAGATTGCATAATGTTTTTACAATAAATATATATAAAATCGTTTTAAGTTATAAGGATGAAAAACGAATAATTATGAACAATCAGGTTCAAACAGTCGCTAGGGGGCATTGTGAATATGATCAGTATAATGAAACCCCTGACAATGAATGTCTAAAATGTAGCAATAGGAATTATATTTTTGATGAAGATGGAGATAATACTATTATGGGAGTAAATATTGGCTTAGTACAATTCCAAAATGATTCTGAGGATGATATATTTAATAGCATCAATTATTAGGGAATAAAACATTGTATTTTAATAGCTTTAAATTAAATTTAATGTATATTTTGTAATATAATTTAATAATTTTTTTAATAATATAATTTAATAAGTTTAAGATAAAAAAGAGATTCTTGAAAAAAAAATATTTTGTATTTTTCTCTTAAATTTTTATGATTATTAAACAAAATAAAACACTGATATATTAGTTTTCTATTTTAAGAATACATATTTTTATTTATAATTTTAAGACATTGTTTTTAAGTGTGTATTTTCCAAATATTTAAAAAGGATAATAAAAATGGAAAATTGCCTTCATTTATTTTAAAGTTTAAAAATTTTTGTAGTAAAAGAGCATTTTTCAGTGCACATGTTCCATGTTTGTGAAAACTACAACGGATGCAATCGGGATATTTTTCATCGAGCTCTCTTAAATTACAGCAGTTGATATTTTCTATATTGAAAACGTTTTTCCGCAGCATATTCTCCAACCACTATTTCTTTTCCAAACCCTTGACAAAAATTAAAGAACCCTTTGTGTTTGATTTGAGAAATTTGCCCACAGACTTGAATGATACGGATCCACCTTCCCATTGCAGATGATGATTTTTTGTTAACCAATTGACTTGTTTTTGATTCTTTGGTGATAAATAACTATAATCGAAGGGGGGTTTTATGATGATATATATATACTCCTTAGCGTTAAAAACCAATGCAATTTCTTTGGCAATAAAATTATTAGAATCTGCTCTAAAGCCTTGGAGATCAATAAAAACTATTTTTGGCATTTCCATTGCTTAAACAATTTTATGAACCTGTCCTGTCAAAGGCGTATATTCAATTAAACGATCATGAATAAGAATGCAGTAAGCTGATGAGTTTGGTGGTATATTGATGCCAGTCTCAAACATAATTTTTATATCAATCGGACCCCTTGCAACCGTTTCATTTTGATCGCTTACATCAATAACTGTAATAGGAGCTTTATTTTTGAATTCTTGACAAGTGAGTAGAGGTTGAGGTTCTCTCATATAGTAGCTTTGTTGAAATCTGACATACATATCATAGAGGATGGCAAACCGTTCTTCCCCAAATTTAATGTTTAGATCATCATAAGGATATGACTCTGAGTTTAAGTGAACTTTGATGTTGATTAAATCACAATTAATAAATTTATTCTCACGCAGGAAGGCTATCAAAACGAAGCGAGGTCGTTCCCTATTTGCAGATAATTTAACATTCTAAATGTGATTAGTTCCGCTTTATAATTGAGGATTAAATTGACAGTCCCAACTGCGGAATGCTATTGGTAAATTTGTTCCATTTTGTATTATTTTTATCATAATTATTTTACTCAAATCAGAAAGCTGTACATGTGGTATCCTCCATGAAATATTCTTAATAGTAATTTTTGGGTTTTTAACAGATGCTGTTGAATATACGAGATCATTATCACTTTTGCTACGAAGTAATATCAATTCATGTTTGGAATTCAAAATAATTTTATTAAAGTCAATATTTTTAATGGTACATACAAGTTAAAGTGTCCATTTAGTACATTTAGGTCATCTACTTTACTCCAAGCAGCATTTTTCATGACAGCACCGTCCGTTGCCATCAAAGAAACATAATTTTTAATATTAGTTGAAACTCCTAGGTGTCTAGTGCGATCAATTTCAATGCCATTTAGCTCATAACGAATTTCATCAAATGGATGAGCAACAAAATTATATTTTAATCTGAAAGCAGAAGATGCTACCTATTTTTTACTATCGCCGCTTTCTTCTTCTACTAAACCTTCAATGTAAATAAAACTTTCACTCGGCAAAACATACAAATCCTGATTTTGTATTGATATTGTTATTTCATCGTTATTTTTAAATGATTGTATGGAGTATGAGTGTGATAATCTTTTTTTATAATGCTTTCATCCGATAAGGGTTTATCCAAAAATTTAATTATTGATCTCATTCTCCTTGATGTTGCTTCTTCAATTGGAAATTCAATGATTTGAGAAAATTTCTATTTGATTCTGTTAAATTGTTGGCTGAATGTGAAGATGAGAACAGCGAGGACGCTAACTTTGGTTTGACTGATGGCAATAATATGGATTTTGGCGATAACAATGTGGTATAAGGAATGCTATTTGAGAGAATTTCTTTGTTGTAAATTATCATTATTTTCTTGGCCTTAAATGTAATCGAATAGTAATTTCTTCACTGGCAAATAGATGAGATTTGTAGGTATTTCATCCATTTTATAGCCAGGTGGAACATTTATTGCAAATTCGTGTAATGTATGTGCATGAGAATTGTTTATATATGTATTTACCACAATATTACATTCTATCCGCAAGAGATTTACCTTAAAAATATTTACTGGTAGATCTGAGAAATGGGGGACATTAGGAGAGAGGACATTCTTATTGAAACCAAACAATTTTCCTATCGAATTCTTCATGTTAAAGTATATCGAATCTTCGGAACTATACAATTTGACTTGCTTTGTATTGTTATTAGCTTCAATAATAAGTTTCTTCTTCCCCAACCCATCTTTCTCATATTCCCCCTTTATGAAATCGACAATATCATTCAGCTCATAGGATCCAATAGGTATTGTAATAATTTTACTACCAATGTGAAACAAATTATTGTATTTGTCCACATTTAGTATTCTGTTGTATTTGTGAAAATCCACGAGAGCACACTCCTAATCGCCGTTTAAATTTATTGGAGGAAAGTAATTTGCTGATAAATTTGAGGAGTTTCCGCTCAATGTTAGTGTAATTGACATTTTGCTTACCAAATGGTTAATGTAGGAAATAAAACAAAATATTGTTTTTTTAAAGGGTTGCTTTTTCTTTATTTTAGATAATTTTATATCAATACTTAAAGTACATGTAGTATATACCTATATATATAAATTTTAACATTCTTTCCAGAAGATTCTCATATCTTAACTTTATTATTATCTTTCTTCTGATTACATTTATTTTCATTGTGATCATTACTACCACAATAATTACAATACTTTAGTTTTTCATATCTAATCTCAGAGGTCTAAAAAATCTTATCCATTCTCCTCCTGCTAATATATAAATATAATGTATTGTTACGATTTTACCCTTTATAAAATCGTTGATTTATTTACCTTTTAAATAAATCGAGTTCTTTCTATATTGCAAATAATAAACACTGTTTGAAATTATTTATTGCTCTATTTATTTATAACCGTCACTTAAAATTAGAGAAATACACTTTAATAGCACACTTTATTTACACGATTTAGATAGACTAAACGTTAGCCACACTTTAGTTCTTCACACTTTGCGTTTTACTTATAAACTGAACTACTGCGTCACTGAGTACCAGTATTTATATGAGTAATCAGGTATTCTAGTTATTTCCTGTTTATTACGACACTAGAATCTTCCAGCTGTCAAAATTTGTGTAAAGAAATTTCTAGTGATAGAAATTTCTTGTCAAGTTAAAGTTTTTTATTCAACTTAAATAGTGGAGAAAACATTTAATCCTTTATACTTAATTTTGTAGTCGTAAAAGTAATCACACACACATTACAAAATATCATTTTTATTTATCCAAGAATTATGCTAATTTGAAAAACCCAACCATTTCACGAATACTTCATTATCTTTAGAATTAATAAAGTTTTCAACAAGATATGTATTAGGCAGTCGAGTTTTTGAGAGTTCTTCATCATAGAAGGTACCATTAATTCTATTTCCCTCGTAATCCACCAAAATATTTGTTGCTGGATAAGTGTTGTTTATAGATTTGATTTTAAAAATTTCTGTTGTCCAGTTAGGTGTGTATCCCTTTTCAAAAATATGCTTATATTTGCTGATGCGTACCGAATCTCCAACATGAAATTTTGAGATTTTGTACATTTTCAAGTGATTATACATTGTGTCTGGTAACATTTTCTCATTCGTAGAATTGACATAAATGGGTGCCATTTTTATGGTACGATGAATGTTGTGATTGTACTCATCAATTAAATCTTTATATAAATCAATCCAATGATATGATCCGTTGTAGCTAAATTCCTTCCACATCTTACCTTTAAGAGTTCTATTGAATCGCTCAACAATAGACGCATTCATTAGACTTTACGTTGAGTAGTGATTTATATTATGCTTTTTCATTAATTTACTAAAGTTTTTATTAAAGAATTCCTTGCCATCATCAGTATGTAAGTTTTTTGGCACACGACCCAAATTGAATATATTTTCCATTGCTTTGCAAACATCCGATGAACTTTTAGATTTGAGAGGTGCTGCCCAAGCATATAGCCCAAGCATATAGCAGATAACGATAGTCCTTGTTATCCGATGAATAATTACCCATTTCAACTAGATCTGCTTGCCATAAATCATCAATACCTTTCATTACAACTCTTCGACGCTTAAAATTTTTTCGAGCCTGTTTATGCAACTCTTTTACCAGAATTCTCTTTGTATTCATTATCGACAATATATATTAGTTTATTATATTATCAGTGTTAGACATCATATGTAACACTTCTTCCCTCGGCATCAATTTTAGTAGTAAACTCTGCAAAAGTTTAATTCGTTGACGCAACAACTCAAGTTCTCTGTCAAAGTACGATTTTTGATTATGATTTATATCAGAAATTTTCTTATATACTACATCAGTATTTTTATCTATATTCAAAAGTATGTCTGTCTGCATTATGTTGACTTGTAAGAGTAGAAAGTCTTTTGTGACGGCGTCGTTTTTTTCCACAGGGCTCGCAACATTTTTAATTCTTTTGTTTTTGATATTAAAGTTCTTATCGCTATCCAAATGGGGCCAAATATTTTCGAACCATTCTTTCTTATTATATTATTATAGTTCAGCTTAGAATTGTAATAGTGTCCGAACTTGTCGACAGACAAACATTATATATATTATAATATTATATCAGCTTCCTGCAGTTCTTCGATAATAGAAACAATTTCATTTTTATGATTGTTATGACCAGCAGCTTGAGAGGCGATTAATAATCTGAGGCGGTCAACTAACTCATTCGGATCATTCCAATATACATAATTAGGTTTATTAGAATTTAATTTCATTAGACCACTTCCTGTTTTGTCATTAATAATTTGCTGATAATGTTTACATATTTGTAGGCCCTTGTCCCTTTAATTTGTTCGTCTGATTTATATTCTCTTCTGTGAGCATTTGTCTCCATTAATAAAACATTAACTGAACCAAACCTGGTGTTAGCAACCAATTTTGATTTCCTAGCATAATTTTATCATCACTCAACTTAATGTAGCTATTCCCAAATTTCCACTCACCATTCGAATCTTTGTGAGGACCATAAAGCGTTTCCAGTTCATTTTTTCGAGCTAAATGCGGTAAATCGAGTGAGTTTATTATTGTATCGTTTGTAACATCAACGGGGGATTCAGTTTGATAGAAAATATCATCATCATCATCATCATTTTCATCAATTGTTTTGTATTCATCACTCGTAAAATCTTTCTTTGGGGTACTTGTACCTAGTTTCATTGGTAATTTTCTAAACGATAAACTAGTCTCATTTTCTATTTCATTTTTTATTTCATTTTTAATTTCTTCTTTTTCATCTTTAGAAATTTTCTTTTCTTTAGAAGAATTTTTTATAAATTCTTTCAGCGGGTTAGTTATAGGCTTAAATGTTTTTTGTAGTCTTTCATGAGTATTAGCTTCACCCATTTTTATGCTTCGAAATTTCTTCTTCAAAGCATTTCTTACCTTGACCAGTTCCTCCAACACTTCAGTCATATCAGACCAGGAATAGATCAGAAACAGAGCAGGAATAAATCAGAAACAGACCAGGAATAGATCAGAAACACACCAGGAATATATCAGAAACGCACCAGGAATAGATCAGCAACAGACCAGGAATAGATCAGAAACACACCAGGAATAGATCAGCAACAGACCAGGAATAGATCAGAAACAGACCATAAAATGTAGCAAGCTTATTTGGAATCAGCTGAATTCATAAAAGGATGTAATTATTTAAATGTTTTTAATTTGTTAATCCTATCGATTCAAGAGGTCAAACTTTACTAATATCATCATATAATTCCAACATCCTTATATTTCAATAAAATATTAAATGTATTTCTATATCGACCAGCATTTAAGTTATCATCTTTACATATTGTTAAAAATCCATAGTTTTCTTTCCAACATTCTTGACATATTTTACGAAATTGTTCAAAGGACATATCCGTTCCAACATGATTGTTTGGTCACCATCGTGGAGTTTTTTACCTGTTTGGTTTTCTCCACAACGTTCTCGCAATGGGTTTTTTTATAAACACATTTTTTTACCTTTTTTTTAATACTTATTTAAATAATAACACATTTTGTTATTAATTGTTTTTTATAATTGAATTTTTATTGAATTGAATTTTGTTGAATATGAAATAGATTTGAATTTGAATATGTAATTCAGATAACGTAGACTAACATAATAATGAATTTTACAACTATGATAATTGTTTTTGGTCTACCCTTTATAACTTGCTTAATATGTTAATTGTAACGGCAATTGCTGAAATAGAAGAGAAGAAAGAAAACTGGAAGAATAGGGAGCTTGATGGTTCATATTGCTTAATAAAACGATACAGTTGGATTTTAATAGCAAATAAACAAGACGTGTTTTTTTATTAAACAAATCTGCCCACCATTTTTTACTTATAAAATTTAAATACAATTCTAAGATTTTTAATTTTATTTATTTTTTCCTTAAAAATTATTAAGGATTTTCATTTTGGCGCCCGAGCAGGGACGTGATTTGTTAAATTGTTTAATAAAATATTTTGAAAAATTAATTTAAAATATTTAAATAAAATTTTGTTTGTTAAATTGTTGCAAACAATTCCGTTTCTCTGTTTGTTTCTTATCATTGATAGAAACATACAAAGTTGTGCGCAATTAATTCGTAAAAAATAAAATTGAAAGTAGTTTTCGGTTTTATTATTATTTGTGCCTTTGAATTCCTGTTGCTGCTTTCCATGCCTCGTCGTTGCCGCTGCCGCAAGTGCCTTCCACAACATAACCAGGAAAGTGATTCGAGTCTATCTGACATAGAGGTAACAGTGTAAAAAGTATTTTGTGTAAACCTGAAATCTGTAAGTTAATCAGATTTTAGAGATAATTCTGTAAATTATTCAGAAGTTATTATTCTTTTTCTCAACTGCGAGTTAAAATACAAAATTATTTTTACACTTCATTTCATTTAAACATACATATATTTTGTGAACAAAACCCACCCTTAAAAGTGAAACATTTAATATCGCGAGTGATTATTAACACAAAAACAAATATACATACACACGGATCAATATATTTTCTTTTTTACCACGAACACATACCGCTCGTATTAAATTCCGTAACACGTACCGTCGGCATTTTAATTAATTTTATTTATTTTTTTTAATTAATTTGATTTTTTAGTTGCACTTTTTTCGCGAGTGTTAATTAATTTAATTTTGCAAAAATTTATTTTCATCGTTTTGTTTTTATCTCCTTTTTCTTCGACACTTTCATGTGTATACATTTGTTTTCTTTTGCAATTTACCAAAAAAGTGCGTGTCGTGAGTTTTTTTAATTTGATATAAAAATAAGTTGAAATTGTGTTTTGAATCGATTTTTATAATTACCAAAAGCTTATTTTTTAAATATATTAGTGAAAAATCGCGAATTTTAAGTTTTTTCTTAAACCCAAACAAATTTCGTATGAATTTTCAGAATTCAGAGTGGTCATCGTATTAGACGATATTTGAAATTAATTTTTTTTATTTAATTTCATTTGGTTCCATTATTTAACGTTTTCTTTTTTTAAATACGAAATTTTGTTATTCGAGCGCGATATTTCCCACGAATTATTTTCAAACTCAAATAATTTGGTGAAAGTTTTCCACAATTTAAAGGAAAATTTATTTGAAATCTGCTTTTGCGAAATTTATTGGAATATTATTCTATTATCAATTATACTTTCGATTTTTTTAATTTTTTTTGTGGTTTTCTTTCAACATGGTCGGTAAAAAACACCAAGGCGATCCTGAATCAGAGACATTGTCGAAACTGATTCAGAGAAGAGCCAAAGTGATTGAAAATATTTCGAAGATTCGTAGATCTATTGTAGATAAAACGATTTCTTTCAATCCCTTTGAGATAGATTGTCGCATGGAAATATTAAAAGACCATATTGCTCAAGCAATGCAGTATCAATTGCAGTCTGAATTGGACATTTTAGATCCAACAAATGACGACCGATCTGGGCTTGAAGATATGTGTGTGACCACGAAAGCTATGTTAATGAGTATTCAGTCTAAACATAGAAGACCTAGGATGCCTGAAACATCGTTCAGTATGATGCAAACTCATCATTCTAGGCTTCCAAACATGCGGCTCCCACAATGATCCGACACTTACAGATATTGAAAAATTCAATCATCTCATATCATGCTTATCCGATGAAGCTTTGGGTACAGTCAAAGCTTTTCAGATTTCTGAAAACAATTACCCCAAAGCATTAGCCAGTTTAAAAAAGGTTTCTGACAATGATTGTCTTATCTTCTTCGATAATATTTCGAAACTTTTCGATCTTCCTGAGATCAATAAACCTTCGGCTTCTGCTTTGCGTAGCATGATTGACACTGTTTCTGCCATATATGATTCCTTGTTATCTATAGGTGATGATAAAAAGATAACAAATGTCATTCTTATTCATCTAGTGATGTCGAAAGTCGATCCAGTCACTAAATCCAAGTGGGAAGAACAGCTTGACTTCGAAAAGCTCCCATTATGGGCTGACTGTGAGGCCGCCTTAAATAAAAGGTACCAGCATATCTCTGCTGATGAATCGTCTAGTTCATGACCTAGTTCTTCAAAGAATAGACACGATAATGGGCCTAAGAAAAATACAAAGACAGCACTAGCTTGTTCGAAACCTGGACAATCTGCTGAGAAATGTCTCTTTTGTAAATCTACACAACACAATATCTATAATTGCCCTTCTTTTTCCGCAGTGCCAGTTCTTCAAAGATTTGACTTTATTAAAGCTGTGCCTGCGTGTATAAACTGCCTGAAAAAAGGTCATACTGTAGCAAAATGCAATTCACAAAAGTGTAGAGTCTGCAGTGGCTCTCATCACTCAATGCTACATAGATATAATACTAGTTCTCAAGCCTCAAGTTCTAACCAAAATTCTTCTGTACATTATTTGTCACAGCAGCCGTCTACTTCTCACGCTTCGGTGAATCTTTCATCATCGGATGAGAATATAATTCTCGCCACAGCGGTCGTTAAAGTGAGGAGTAGTTCCGGAAATTATATTCTGGCTAGGGCTCTTTTAGATTCCGGTTCTCAAACGAATTTGATAACTGAGGAACTTGCACAGAGACTTAGCATTAGGAGAGAAGGAGGCAGATTAAATTTAATTGGCATAGGCGAAACAAATTCTTCTGCTAAATTGAGCATCGAAGTCGGTGTTATGTCGAGGGTTAATTCTACTCAATTCTTTTCCAAGTTTTGGGTATTGAGTTCAATTACGAACTTCCAACCTGATCGCAAGATTTGCACTACCGATTGGAATATTCCGAAGAATATTGAATTGGCAGATCCTTGCTTTTACAAACCACAGAAAGTTGATTTATTAATCGGTGGTGAACTCTTCTTTGAACTGCTATGCGATGGACAAATTAAGTCTAACCCAACCAGCCAAAGGGCCCACGTTCAAATGTATGCCACGTTAGCAATTCTATTGAAAACGAGGATACTGTGGATTCAATTGTTCGAAAATTCTGGGAATTAGAGGAACTGTCTAATGAATCAAAAGTAATTTTTAATGAGGAACAACAAAAATGTGAGGATAAGTTCAAAGATTCAGTACGACGTTTATCGTCAGGACGTTTTGAAGTCTCACTTCCTTTCAAATCAGATCCTAATCTTTTAGGATCATCCTTTGATACTGCCAAAAGGCGTTTTCTTGCGCTAGAGCGTAGACTCTCAACCAACAACATTATGAGAGAAATGTATCACGATTTTATGAAAGAGTATGTCGACTTAGGTCATATGTCCATTACGGACAATCAAATACCGAGCTCTACTCATTATTTTATTCCGCATCAGTGCGTTTTGCGTCCTCAAAGCACTACTACCAAACTTCGTGTAGTTTTTGATGCCTCGAGTCGAACTTCTTCGAGAACTTCACTTAACGATTTGTTAATGGTTGGCCCTACGCTGCAAGAAGAATTATATTCGACACTAATCCGTTTTCGATTCCATAAATTCGTTATCACTGCCGACATTGAAAAAATGTATCGCCAAGTCTTAGTTGGCGAGAACGATAGAAATTTTCAACTAATCCTTTAGAGACAAAATCCATCTGATTTGCTACAAGTGTTTCGCTTAAACACTGTTACTTACGGTACGTCTTCCGCACCATTTTTAGCAATCAGATGTCTTATTCATCTAAGCGATTTATACAAAGAGACTTTGCCCATAGGTTTAAAAGTTATTCGCAGTGATTTTTATGTTGACGATTTGTTAACTGGCGCCGATAGTTTTCAAGAACTGTTAACTATTCCAATCACCCCGATTTTAACCTTACTAATTGTAACGAAAAACTGTTACATAGTGATTCCGATACGGCCAAAGCTTTAGGCATACACTGGGTTCCGAAGAATGATTCATTTAAGTTTTATTTGGAAGATAATTTTCATGATCTAAAAGCAACAAAAAGAAACATTTTGTCGGTTTCGTCTCGGTTGTTTGATCCTCTCGGACTCTTATGCCCAATCATAACAAAATCCAAAATGTTGCTATAAGAACTTTGGATTCAGAAACTTGACTGGGATGAATCGATCCCCATGCGATTAAATACTGCGTGGGAGAGTTTCAAAATAAATTTGTCGAAAATTGATTCAATTGAAATCCCAAGATTCGTTCACACAACTTCTTCAGCAAAAGTTCAGATTCATGGCTTTTCTGATGCTTCTCTTCGGGCTTATGGTTGCTGCATTTATATTAGGAGTAGTGACTCAAATGAGGTTTTTTGTAGGCTTCTTAAAGCCAAATCAAAAGTCGCTCCACTCAAGACAAAATCTCTTCCGAGACTTGAGTTGTGTGCAGCACACCTATTGGCTAAATTGTGGATTCGAATTAAAAACATGATGAGCTTTGAAATTGAAAGTGGACATTTCTGGACAGATTCAGAAATCACTTTATATTGGATTAAAACTAATCCATCCACTCTCGCAACTTTTGTATCCAACCGAGTTGCTGAAATACAAGAATACTCAGACCGTGTTTCTTGGCGCCACGTGCCCACGAAACAAAATCCGGCTGATATTGTATCTGGAGGATCTGATGTTGATGATCTAAAATACTCAATTTGGTTTGTTGGTCCTTCGTTTCTTCTCCTCGATAGCTCAAACTGGCCTGTTAACCATCATTTCGTGTTAACAGAGAATCACGAGTCTTTAGAGAAAAGAAAATCCAATGTTCTCCTTACAGTAGAGAGTTCTCCAGAATTACAGAATTCTCCGGAAGAAAATCACATGAATATATTCTTGAAATTGATAGACGCTCATTCGTCTTACAAAAAGTCATTGAGAATTATGTGCTACGTGCTAAGATTCATTGACTTTGGTCGAAAACGTAAAGTCATGAAAACTGTAGGGCTACTGTAAAGGAGATGAACTGGGCCTTTTATAGGTTTGTGGAAATAGTCCAGAGAGAAAAGTTCTCTGAGGAGATTGCTAAATTACAGAAATCTCAGGTGTTGCCTTCGAATATTCAACGTTTAACACCATTTATCCATAAGTTCACTGAAAATACGCGAAATTTTTCACTTATTAGTGTAGGTGGGAGGTTGCTTAATGCACCATTACCGTATTATACGAAATTCCCACTTCTATTACCAAGAAAAACTCTCTTTGTGAGACGATATTTGCACGATTTGCACCTCAATAATTGTCATGCTGGTACAAAAGCATTGATAGCCCTTTTACGGGAGAATATTTGGCTTATAAATGCCAGAGAAGAGTGTGGCAAAATAGTGCGTAAATGTGTTCATTGCTTCCGCTATAAACCAAAATTGATGACCCAAATAATGGGAAATTTACCCACCGACAGAGTGAGAGCGTTACGTCTATTTTTAATTTCCAGCGTAGACTTTTGTGGTCCCGTGAATATTTCATTACGAATTCGTGGTAGACCTCCTATCAAAATGTATATAGCGGTTTTTGTATGTTTCACTTCGAAGGCTGTTCACTTAGAATTAGTTTCCAATTTATCCTCCTACGCATTTATCCTTTCTTTAAAAGTTCGCTGTCAGGAGAGGACTCCCCCAGAAAATATATTGCGACAACGCCACCAACTTCGTGGGAGCCAGCCGAACGCTCAAAGAGCTATACGAGGCGTTCGAGAAAAACAAAGAGGACGTCGTATCGTACGCAGTATCGTGCAGGGTAGAATTCACCTTCATACCTCCCAGAGCTCCTCACTTCGGAGGACTGTGGGAAGCAGGCGAAGCTCTATTTCTGCGAACCGTGGGCAATGCGGCGCTCACCCAAGAGGAAATGGCAACAGTGCTCGCAGAGGTAGAGGCGGTGCTCAACAGTCGCCCAATCGCACCGCTGTCTCCGAACCCCAACGACGGGGATGCGTTAACTCCGGCGCATCTGCTCATAGGCAGGGGTCTGCGTTCGCTGCCGCCAGAATCCGTCGAAGACATCAGAGGCAACAAGATAACTTACTTGAAGCGATGGCGGATGCTCTGCGCTCTTAAGCAGATGTTCTGGCGGGCCTGGTCGAAAGACTTCGTCCTGGGGTTGCAAGGCAAGGCCAGGTGGTACACCGAAGAGCCGAACCTTCTAGTCAACCAGCTAGTGGTGGTCCAAGAGGACAATCTCCCGCCCCAAGAGTGGCTGACCGGCATAGTCGTCCGCGTAATAGAAGGCCAAGACGGCAAGGTCAGAGTGGCGGAGGTAAGAACGGCAAGAGGCGTTTATAAACGGCCGATATCCAAGCTCGCACCACTACCAGCAATTTGAAGACCTACGGTCCTTCAATGGGGCCGGAATGTTTGGTCACCAGCGTGGAGTTTTTTACCTGTTTGGTTTTCTCCACAACGTTCTCGCAATGGGTTTTTTATAAACACATTTTTTTACCTTTTTTTTAATACTTATTTAAATAATAACACATTTTGTTATTAATTGTTTTTTATAATTGAATTTTTATTGAATTGAATTTTGTTGACTATGAAATAGATTTGAATTTGAATATGTAATTCAGATAACGTAGATTAACACAATAATGAATTTTACAATTATGATAACTGTTTTTGGTCTACCCTTTATAACTTGCTTAATATGTTAATTGTAACGGCAATTGCTGAAATAGAAGAGAAGAAAGAAAACTGGAAGAATAGGGATACAGTTGGATTTTAATAGCAAATAAACAAGACGTGTTTTTTCTTACCGCAAATTTAACAAATCTGCCCACCATTTTTTATTTATAAAATTTAAATAAAATTCTAAGATTTTGAATTTTATTTATTTTTTCCTTAAAAATTATTAAGGATTTTCAATGATCACTATAGACGTGTTTCATATTCATTTCATCCTGCTTAAACATTTTAATCATATCTCGTATTAAATGTTTAGGTATTCGGGTATAAGTTTGACACAAGTAAAATGAATCCACATTTTTGTGACGACCCATACAAAAGTATGTACGTATATTATTTTGATTTTCACATGCAACGTCATCAAATAAATTTAATTATTGAGTTATTTTTAGCTTCATCTGGTGGAATAACACTTTCATTGTTAGAAAATGTAAAATAACCCATTCCTTTAATCGTTGATACGAGTATATTTAAGTACTCATATTTAGGTTGAAATAATGATTTCGAATATAAATAGATGTTTTCGAATTTTAATCCATTAGGACTTTCAATCAAACTAATCATTACATTAGTCTTTCCACAGTTCGAAGGTCCCACTATAAGTGCTCTTATAGAATTTGGCAATAGAGAACTGTGTTTTCTTCTCATATCTGTACTTGTTGAGGAATCAACATTCCTAACAACTATATTTTTATGTTGTTTGGTCAACCGCATTTTAACAACTAAAACCAAAATATTAAATTTCCCTTTTAATTAGTTTCCAGATTATATAAATAGGTCTAACAATATCATAGAATTATCAATCATATGCATTCTGTCACTGGGAGTGGATTAGTAGATAGAGTAATAAATTCTCTACCATTTAAACTTCATTTACCGGGTTATGAATTTTGTCGACCAGGTACTAAGCTAGAAAAACGTTTAAAGAGGGGTGATAAGGGGATAAATCCGTTGGATGCTGCTTGCAGAGAGCACGATATTGCTTACTCTCAAAATAAGGAAATCAGTAAGCGACACCAAGCAGATAAAATACTTGAAAATCGAGCCTGGTAACGAGTTTTATGGAAAGACAGCAGTATAGGAGAAAAAACAAACTCATATTTTATAACTAACGCCATGAAGGCTATAGTCAAACTCGGCATGGGTCTAAAGTCAAAAAATAAATTTGGAAAGAACATTTTTGGCACAGCAAAACGAATGGCTACGGCAACTTTAAAGAAGGAAAAACCTAAAGATATAAACGACGCAATTAAAATTGCTCGTAAAGTTTTTAATAAATCGCTGAAAGGAAAAAAATCAAAAGTTGTTATACCTCGCATTATCAATGTACCGAAAGTTGGAGGGTTCTTACAATTAGCGCCAATACTAACTGCTTTAGGGACCTTAGGTTGTCTGTCATCTGGTGGAGCAGCTATTGTTAAAGCTATTAATGCTGCAAAAGATGCTAAGAAACAGCTCGAAGAGGCTACTAGACATAATAAGAGAATAGAGGCTATAGCAATGGGAAAGGGTCTTTATCTTTAACCATATAAGAAGGGGTATGGTCTTGTATTCGATAAAATGTCAAAAAACTAATTAAGATGCTCCCCAAAAGCCCACTTACTGATATCGACTTGATTAAGTTTACCAAACATATTCCACACTTTAGAGGTATTTTTATGAGAGATTCACTCCCCAAACATCCTCGACGAATAGAATGTGGCATTGTTAATCTGGATTCCTCAATTGGAGCAGGCACTCATTGGGTAGCATACTACAAATATAAAGATCATAAGGAGTACTTCGATAGTTTTAGAAATTTGCAGCCGCCACTTGAATTAGTAGCATATTTGGGCTCAAATATAGTGTACAATTGTAGAAAACATCAAAAATATAATTCATTTAATTGTGGTCACTTATGCCTGAAATTTTTGTATGAAATTATTAATAAATAAAAACGCATTTTTTTTATTTTTGTTTTCAATGTATTTTAATATTTTTATTTCTTGTTGTTTAATACAAATTTACAATTTCATCTCCAAAGCGGATATTTGCCACTTTCAGGAACAATATATTCATTTAGATGAAATAACTCCAACTCTAATCGGAAGTGTTTATCGTCTACTGTAGGTAATTTTTTGATGAAGTAATTGCCAGGTGATAACTCCTTTATCTCATCATCAGTTATAGCATTAAATCTTTTTGGCAGAAAGATGACACAATTTTCTCCCTCAATCTGGATACTTTCCCCATATTTCGTTTGCATTTTAATTGCTTTCAATATTTTGTATAATTTAAGATCCTCCATATCTTTAATATGGAGAATTTTTTTGTTTATTAATGATTTTGATACAGCACTCATGGTTGTTGTTTCTTTGAAGACTTTGTTAAGAATGAAACTTTCACATGAATTAAATTTTAAATTAACTTCTTGTTATATATTAAAATTACTACAATAAATTGCATAGACTAATATGAAAAGAGGAATAAATTTGTTTTCTCTTTTTTTTCAAAGACGGATTAATTCTTCACTCTTTATTTCAAAATATTGTGAAATGTATCCTAAAGATACTACAATAAATTGCTCACTTTATTTTCATAGTATTGTCAAATAGTTTAAATATTCACATTATAATAATTTCTGGATTCAGACAGAAAGAACGACTCAGACGATTAAGATGTCAATGCGGGAACAAATTGTAGAATTCCTTAATGAATATAAAGAGTTTATATGTCTAGAAGATTTACACTTCTTTTTAAAGAACGCTGATTATTTCGAATTATATGAGAATAAAAAAATTCTTAGTTCAGCGCATGGAGAGCATTTTGAGGATTGTATATGGTCTGACGACAGATGTACAGAAGAACCTGATACATGTAGGTGCATCATCTATAAATTTAGAGAAAATTCAGTCAACGATCTTATAAATCTCTATCATAAACATCTAAATTTTTAATTAAATAAAAAAAAATAAATAACCGAAATTATTATATTATACGTATTTAAATTTATAAGAAATATTTAATGAGATTTTAAATTAAGGATTATTTAAAAAGAAAGTAAAATAAAACCAAATACATAAAACTAATTTATAGTATTGTTTTTTATTATACACAACTAAACAAACAAACAAAACACTAACAGATTCCAATTACCGCTTTATTACAAGAAACAAAACCGAACAAGAAACAAAAACTAACAGATTCGAATTACCGCTTTATAACAAGAAACAAAACCGCACAAGAAAAAAAACTAACAGATTTGAATAAACGCTTTATTACAAGAAACAAAACCGAACAAGAAACAAACAGATTCGAATTTCATTAAAACATAAAAATTTGTAGATTAATGAAAATGTCACATTAATAAATAATTAATGTATGACCTACTTGTACATTTATATGCAGAATGTATATTACCAAACACAAAAAAAAAAAATAAAAAAAAAAAAACAAAAATAGAACATAAATACAAGAAAGAAAATATGGAAATTTTCTATTAATACAAAAACAAATATGTAGATCAATGACTTTCACTTAATGCAAATTTCCTCTTAATAGAAAAACAAATATGTAGATCAATGACTTTCACTTGATCCTAAAAATTGTGCAGTCCAAAACAAATCTCCTATTAATAAATATTCAATTTATGACATACTTGAAAAAAAACATCCACATGTAGAATGTATATACCACCAAAGAATAGAAAATAAATACAAGAGATAAAAAGAATTAACCGACGACAACGCTACCTTATATAATTTCAAAAAGATCATTGTCACATCTTTTACCCAAACACACACATGACAATTTTTATATAACCACCACTTTTACATTATAAGCATACAACTTCTCGTCACATCACACCTTCTAGCAAAACACACACAAGAAAATTTTATATTATAAGCATACAACCGACGGCCACACTAACAACACAAATTCAAAAAGATCCTCGTCACATCACACCTAGCCAAACAAGCACAAGAAAAATTTTGTATTATAAGCATACAACCGACCACCACACTAACCACATAAATTCAAAAAGATCCTCGTCACATCACACCTAGCCAAACACGCACAAGAAAAATTTTGTATTACAACCCTTTTATATTATAAGCATACAACCGACGATCACACTAACTACATAAATTCAAAAAGATCCTCGTCACATCACACCTAGCCAAACACACACAAGAAAAATTTAGTTAGGGTAGCGCATGAAAACACGCGTGATACATGCAACACAAACAATTAAAGCATTCTCCTTCCGCATACAAAAAAAAAACATTAAAGCATTTTGAGTCAACATCAAAAAGCAATTAAATCATTTTGAGTCCCCAGCAAAAAGCAATTAAATCAATATGAGTCCCCAGCAAAAAGCAATTAAATCAATATGAGTCCCCAGCAAAAAGAAATTAAATCAATATGAGTCCCCAATTCCCTACTACTCATATTTATTACAAAATTTTTATCAAATTTAAGGATAATTTTCACTTAAAAGAAGTGCTATTTAACTTGATGTTAGAAAATATTTTCTTATTTTTAGGAAGTTAAGTCTAGAGTTTTTAAAACAGAAAACCGGTTAACCGGTTTTTCATTTTTAGAAACCCGACCGGTTTCGGTTTTTTCCTAAATTCAAATAAACCGAAAACCGTGTTTTTTGTGTCGTTTAACCGGGTTTTTTTAAATAACATAAATTATTTAAATTTTTGTGCAAAATACCATTAGTTTAACTTATTTCGTTATCACTCATGATAAATTTTGAATTACAAACACTTGCAAATTTACAAAGATCCGAACACTACCATTTGTCATTCGTTTTTAACATATCGCACCTGCACCTCTAAAGGGTGTCAACTCAAAATTTAAAAATTTTTAGCAGAGGCAAAAAACTGTTTTCTTAAATATTAACTATAAAATTTTAAAACATATATGTCATTGTAAAGAAATACGAACAAGAAGTATACAACGGTAGTTGTTTTTGCAATTTTTTAAGCGATTATGGAAATATAACAAGTTTTTTGAGTTGTTGCTCTTTATATGAAATTTGTTCATTTATATAAAGTAAACCGTTATGACAAAAAAACAGGCACAACTTAAAATATTTTCCTTTAGTTGAAACAAAACTGATATAAATTGAGCTTCCATTTGGGGACATCTCAAAATATTTCTCTTTAGTTGATTTAAAAGATGCTACTCTTATATCACAAAAAGGGATACAACTGTATTTACGGTATAAAAAATGATGTAAGATTTTTACAGTGGGTAGATATGAACACTGTCCTCGTAGATCTTTTAAGATTTAACGTAAAAAAATTAAAATATATTTGAACAAATTTTGTTTAAAATTATTATTAAATTAGTCGGAAAAAGTAAGTTAACCAAACGTATTTATTTTAAATAAAACTGAGTATTTTGATTTTTTAGTAATGAGTTAAGTATGGAAATATTTTTTAAAAAAGACATGGATGGTAACCGAAACAAATGCGGTTATCGGTAGGGGTAACGCTATTTTCTATTATTTCGGTAACGTTATTTTAAGGATAATAATTTTTTCAGTTATTTCGATAACGGTATTTTAGGAATAACGATTTTTTCAGTTATTTCGGTAACGGTATTTTAGGGATAACGATTTTTTCAGTTATTTCGGTATCGGTAACTATATTTTAGTGATAACGTTATTTTAGTAATTTCGGTAACGATATTTTAAGGGTAACGTTATTTTTGTTGTTGCAGTATCGGTATTGAAATGATAATGCTAGTTTCAATGCACACCGATATATTTAACCCCATTATGATCAGACTTGGAAGATAGATATATGTATTTACAGAGAAAATATTTTTGAATCTTTTTACTTCACAGCAGCGCCTTGCAGAAATATATATAACTAACACAAACATTTTTACATAGTGAGCCACAGATGGTTTGAAATTAATTGGCAAAAAGTAGGTATGCCCGAGTATAAAAAAAATTAATCTGGCACAATATTTAATCATAGCCAATTTTATATTCCTTAATATCTTATTTGATCCGAAAAATGACAGATCAAATTAGATCCAGAAATATATTTGGGGATTAAGGAGGATGTAAATTGAACCGGAAAATGGCAGATAAAATTAGATACAGCAATATGTATATTTGGGTAGTTAGAGGGATCTGAATTGCTCCGAGAAATGACAGATCAAATATATTTAGGGATAAAGTAATATCCAAATGTATCCGAAAAAAGTCAGATTGAGTTGTATCAGATAAGATCCAACAATATAATATACATGAAAACTACACCTTTGCTAATTGTATTTCTGAAATAGTCAATTGTATTTCAGAATAGTCAGTTGTGTTTCAGAAATTATCATTTGTATTTCGAAATAGTCAGTTGTATTTTAGAAATAGTCAATTGTGTTTCAGAGATTGTCAATTGTATTTCACAAATTATCAATTGTATTTCAGAAATAGTCAATTGTATTTCAGAAATAGTCAATTGTATATCAGAAATAGCCAATTTATTTCAGACATAGTCAATTGTATTTCAGAAATTCGTAATTGTATTTCAGAAAAAAACACTACACCCTACGTTTTGGAGTTGTTATATTTAATTTCGTTATTGTCTTGTATTTAAATAATTTTTGTATTTTCAAATGGTGAAACTAGAAAGTTGAAATTCGGTATGCAGGTTCCTTCTCCAGATAACAGCTATAGGGTGACTTGGAAAATCCAAAGCGGAGGGGAAAAAAGCGGAAAATTCTCCCCTTGACGGCCTGCCAAAACCGCTGGAGCTGGGAAGTTAAAATTTGGTATATAGATTCCTCATCCGATGTAATTATACATATGTACAGATCTGCAAAAGTTCAAACTTACAAAAGTGCACAAAATTTGTAAATATGCAAATGTGAAAGTGTGAAAATTTGCAAATGTGCATATGTGCAAATTTGCAAAAGGGCAAAAGTGGAAATTTGCAAAAGTGCAAATGTGGAAATTTGTAAAAGTGCACAAGTCCACAAAATTTGTAAGTGTGCATATGTGCAAATTTGTAATTGTTCCAATATGTATATGTGCATATGTACAAATGCGAAAATGTGAAAATTTCCAAATGTAAAAATTTGCTAAAGTGTAAATGTGCAAAAGTGAAAATTTGATTGATTGTTTGATGGTTTTATGGATTTTATTGGTAATATAAATGTGCAAATATGTAAAGGTGCACATGGGCAAATGTGCAAATGTGTAAATATGTAAATATTTATTTCATTCAACACCGCCCAGACATTCGCTAAGACGAGGATCTTGGAAACTCCTTCGGGAAAGAGGAGGAAGGGGAAAACTCCCCTTTCACGGCCTGCGCAAGCCCTCTTAGCTAGATACCGGAAATTCGAAATATGCTTTTCTTGGAATATGTACTAACTCATCGATAAAGTCACACCCTGCACAAACCGTTGGACCTAGGAAGTTGAAATCCAACGGTGAGGGGCAGAAAAGGGAAAAATTCTCACCCTTGACGACCTTCCAAAACCGCTGGAGCTGGGAAGTTGAAATTTGATGCATAGGTTCCTTTTCCGGTGTAGACACTCACCTTGGTCGGATTTTTGTAAATGTCTACGGAGAGGCGCAAAAAGGTGAACAGTCTCCCCCTTAACGGGCTGCCCACACCGATTTAGCTATAAACCTGAAATATTGAATATGTGTTAACTGGAGTATGTGCTAACTCATTGCCTAGCTGCATTTTAGAATTTTAGCCAGGTACATGGTAAAAATGCGGGTTCAAAGGGAAAATCTGAAATTTAAAATATGTGTTATCTGGAGTATGGGCTATCTCATTATTGAGGTACATCCACATAAATGTGGTATAATAATTTTATTGTATTTAAAGCGAAAAATTTCTAGTTCTTGTCATTCCGAAATGATTCAATTTAAAAAAATTTAAAATATGTGTTATCTGGAGTATGGGCTATCTCATTATTGAGGTACATCCACATAAATATGGGATAATAATTTTATTGTTATTCCGAAATGATTCAAAATTTGAAAGTTTTGTAAAAAAAAAAATATTAATAAGGAAATAAAAATAAAAAAAAATCACAAAAAAATTTATCTCACTGGCTGGGATTCGAAACCATTGAAATGGAGCCAAATATAAATATATGAAATTATATCTTTTACCATGCCAAAAACACTCTAGATATGGAACTATATATAACAATATCTCAAATTTTCACATATTGTATCATATATATTTATATCTTTTACGATATCAAAAAATATTCCTTATATTAGAACATGCATTACACCGCATATAATTATATATCATACCATATTAAAAAATATTTTTGATAATAGCCCATATATTATTACATCTCAAATATTAGATAGCATATATAATTATTAATGGTTCTCTATAATCCATATTTAAGTATATATGGTTCTGTACAAGCCATATATGAATGTATACAGTCCCGTGTAACACATATATAATTATATATAATCTTATAAACAATATATACCATATCTTATATAAATCATACATAATTTTATAAAGATCAATATATAAACAGATATGGTTATATAAGACAAAATATAAGATAATTTAAAAAAATATATATTATATAATTATGTATGCTAATGCATATTGAGATGTGTATTTAAAGGGTGTCCCAAGAAGAACGCAATTTTTAAATAAAACACAGATATTTAAAAAAAAATCGTGAAACTTTATAATATCGTAAAGTAGACAGAATGAGGTTATGTATGGAACAATATATCGTGCAGATGGCCGCCGCGGCTTTGCTGGCATGCACGCGATCTTTTAATGAAATTTTCAATGACCGTTTTGCATGAATGCTGCGGTATTTCATTAATGCAGCGTCCAATTTCCTCATTTAAGGCTTGAGTCGTCGTCGGCTTATTCGCGACAACCATCGTCTTCAAAAAACCCCAAAGAAAAAATCTAATGGTGTTAAATCGCACGATCTAGGCGGCCAATTCTGATCTCCAAAACGCGAAATAACACGACCGGGAAATGACTGATGCAGCAATTGAATTGTTTCTCTGGCTGTATGACATGTGGCGCCGTCTTGTTGGAACCACATGCCCTCCACATTCATTTCTTCAATTCTAGGCAAGAAAAAACTGGTTATCATTTCACGATACCGAACACCATTGACTGTTTGCGCTTGACCTGCCTCATTTTCATAAAAAAAAGGTCCAATGATTCCTCCAGCCCAAAAACCACACCACACAGTGACACGTTGAGGATGCATTTGCTTCTCGTGAATCACTCGAGGATTTTCCTCACCCCAAATGCGACAATTCTGCCTATTGACGAAGCCATCAAGATGAAAATGGGCCTCGTCACTGAAGATGATTTTATCGGCAAAATCAGCATTTTCATGTTGTCTCTCCAATACCCAATTAACGAACTCCCTTCGCTGTCCATGGTCAGCTGGCTTCAGTTTCTGAGTCAATTGAACTTTGTATGCATGAAGATGCAAATCTTTCGTCAAAATTCGCTGCAAAGTGGATTTGGAGACACCAATTTGCTGAGCCCGGTGTCGAATTGAGGTGGATGGAGTTTGAGCGACATCATCACGTACAGCTGCGACATTTTCGGTCGATGGCGCGTTGTTGTCTTTACATCACTAACAGACCCAGTTGCGGCAAATTTATCCATTAATCTCTTTACAGTTGACTCTTTTGGAGCATTATTGTGACCCCAAATTGATCGCAATTTGCGAACTGTAGCCACAAAACTTTCACCATTTTGGTAAAACAATTTCACAATGAGAATGCGTTGTTCATTCGTGTAGCGCTCCATTTTTACTAACCTCGTACCTTTTACTAGCAAACAATAACAATTGTTCAAATATCAAACAATGACACTTCGAATGTTGCCAGATTTAAAAATTGCGTTCTTCTTGGGACACCCTTTATATATGATAATATATTATAAGATAAGGCCACTATGATTTTATGTAAAGCACCTTATTTTCATTTTTAATAAAAAATTGGATTAAAAATTTAGAAGACTTAGAATCTATTTTTTTTAAAAGCGCGTAAACTACTATCTTTAAAATTCTACAAAGATTTGTTAAATAGTTACGAAATGTGGGTTAAAGGTTAAAAATAAGGGAAACCCTTAAATGATTATACATTTTTTTTAAAATAGTTTTATTTAAAAGTGGGAATAAGGCAGAGTATTTAGAATTTTACAACTATAGACCAAGGTGCTTCAAAACTCCTTATTTTTGTGGAGTATATTCTTGTCAATTCTTGATTTCACGCAAACTTGTTAAGATTTTTCTAAAATTTAAATTTGTTTTTTTTCGTCTCAAAACTCTACATACGATTATTTTTTTTTCTCTATCGCTCAAATTTAAAAAAAAAAATTGGATCTTTTTCTATTTGAAAAAGGAATTTAGGAAGTTTATTAGACGTTTCTGGGAAAATTTTTAAAAAAGGCTTGAAAATGCAGCTGTTGCATTTTACAGAAAGCATACTAAAAAAGAGCAAAAAATATCCACATTTCTGTGTTTTTTAACTGATTGTTGAAATTTTATATATCATAAGTTTGCGAGAAAATTTTAGAATTTCTAAATAAAACAATTTCAAAAAAAGTTAAAACTTCTTTTATTTTCAAATGATTAAAATAAATTATTTAATATATGTTTTTTCTTTAGTTTAACCAACCCCTTGACTTCACATTAAATATAATATGCCATGAAATTTAAAAATTAAACACAACGAAAAGAATTGTATTGATGTGTTTGTGTAATTTTCAAATATTGTTTAGAAGTGCCCCTTTTTTCTTTAATTGCATACGCCACTGAATTTCCTTATTTCCTAATGTTTCGTTGACCTTTTTTAACTCTCTCTCTTTGTTCTCTAAACTCTTATTAGATATGCCTAATTTTATTTTAAAATTATAAGTAAACTCACTCTAACTACATAAGTTCACAAGAATAGTTGTGTAACAGTGACATTTGAATAAAATAAAATATTATTGTAACTTGAATATTTTAAATAAAAGTAACTAAAATAAAACGAACCGTGTTTAAATAATGCTAAGACCTGAACATTGGTCCTAACGAACCGGATAAAATTAAATCTATATAAAGTGTACTTTAACAGTGGAAAAAAATATAAAAAATTGGCTTAAAATAAAAGTGATTTAAAAAAAATTGACCTGTCGTGCAAAAAATATTAAAGAATTGATAAATGTAATTTAATACTAAAAACAAATTGAAGTTGACCTACAGAGGAGACATTTATGTGCCCTATTAAAACGAGAAGAGTTAAAACGAGAAGAAACTGTACAAAAAAATATATAAAAGTAATAGCGGGATGAAAAACAACAAACAACATCATAAAAAAAGTTTAAATAGCAAGTGTGAAGAAGTTTGCGGTATAAACAAAAAAATTAAAAATCCGTTTAACAAGAGCGACAGCATCACCGTCATAGCAACATCATCATCGTTTAACAACATCAAAAAAGTCAGCAGCGCCAGCACAGCGACGTCCGAAGCTAAGTATAAAAAAAACGCATAAAGCAAGTAAGTACAAAAAAACTGGAAAAGAACAAAAAAAAAAAAAACACTTGCTGGTTGTTAGTATACCTTTTGCTTATTGTTTTGTCGCTGCTTTTGAAAAAAAGGAATAGAGTTGCCAGCTGACGCGTTTTTATGAAATTGCGGGATTATTCATTCAACAAATTGGGATTACAAAATTTTATCCAATTTATTAAAAGACATTATTATATCGCCAGCAGGCAAATTTTTAGACTTTTTTTCTAATTTTGAGTCTTATTTAAAATTTGGCGTTTTTTACAAACTTTCTGAAAGTTTTTTTTGAGAAAGTTTTAGACTTTTTTGACCTAAGTTATCACCCCTTTTCGTTTGACCTTTCCTTTTATTCAATAATCTCAAAATGCCTCTTGATAAATTTGTCAACTGTACCAACGACTTATAAGATTTCGAAAGCTTTCACGAAGGAACCGGTGCCGGAGATAATCTTCACGCTTTGAAAATTCTTCTCGTTGAGCTCGATTCTATTTGGACTCAAGTTAAGAGGAATTATGAAAAATGCCGAGATTCAAAGCAGGGAACAGACACTAAGCCAATTGATAAAACTAAACTTCAGGATCAATACAAAAAGGCCCTGATAGCTTATAAGAGTTATGTTGCTTCTATAAACGCTGAAATGCAAGCTTTATTAGAAACTAATAATTCGAGAACTAAATTAGGTCGTCAATCCTCCTCTAGCCCTCCAAATTTACATAACAATACAGTTTCTTATATGAGGTTACCCCAATGCGATATGGATCTATTTTACGGGAAACTACAAACCTTTAGGGACCTTTTCACTGCGATATGCATAAAAAGTGACAAAATGACCAAAATTGAAAAATTAATATATTTGAAACAAAAAATAGGAGGAGACGCTAACATAGTACTCGGAAATATCCCAATGACCAATAAAGGGTTTGACCTGGCCTGGGATAGATTATTAAAAAGATACGATAATAAAAGGAAATAGGTTAATGCCCAATTAAGAATTTTATTTGACCTTCCAAACGTGTTTGCGGATTCTGCTGCCTCTGTTCATAAATTACAAAGCGCAGCTAACGGTGTTTTAGAAACTCGTAATACCTTGCAAATTAAACATTGTTGTTGGGACCCAATCATGGTTTTTATATGTCAAATAAAACTCCCCCGAACATTTGTCGAGGAATTCGAAAATACACTTGAGGACTGGGTAGACATCCCAAATTGGACGCAATTTGATAATTTTTTGACGAAAAAAATTTAAAACTCTACAGTCCTGCGTAAATATAAAGGCCACAAAATTACCAAGTCTTCAACCTCAATTCGAAAACAGACCTTCAAATAAGGGGAAAAAAGTCCATACATTGCAAATAAATACGTCACAGTTTAATAGCGGGTCAAAACAGAAAAATCACTTAAAACCAAACAGGGGCACTCAAAGAGTCCCATCCATTAAGAAATTGCCCCAAATTTTTAGAGCAGAATGTCAATGATAAATTTCAAATAGTTAGAGTCACAAATACTTGTTACAACTGCCTCGGTGTAAATCATAGCGTCAAGGATTGCAAAAGTAAATATAGTTGTAGAATCTGTCACCAAAAACATAACACGATGCTACACAAAGGGACCGCTTCAGTTCATCAAAACCATACGGTGCAGCCGAGCACAAGCGCTGCAGCCCTAACACAAAGTATACAGTCCACTCCTCAACCACATTCCCTCAGCGACAACCTTGACCTTACGAACGAAACCCCCAAACAACGAGGAAACTTTACTGTTCACTGCAATGGTAGAAATCGAAAACAAAGGCGAACGATTCCAGGCAAGAGCTATCATCGACCCTGGATTCCAAACAACGTTTATATCGGTATGACTGACGGTTTGGGCACATTTATCCACGCCTGTTTGTTTAATCTTTGCTCCAGAATTGACCCTAATTTCAAGTTAGCGGTCTGGGCACAAGTGGTAAGGAACATGTCGCTACTTTTGCCAGCCCCAACTTTAAATTCATCGAATATCAGTGAGGCTGCAGAATTAGAACTTGCAGATCCTCATCTCGGCAGATCCTCATCTCATAAATCGGCCTCGATATATGCCTATTTATATTTTGCAGCAAAACAACTACCCGCCTTTTAGGATCGTTTTTAGCGCAAAACACAGTATTTGGATGGGTTGTGGGGGGACCTTCAGGTACATCAAATCGTTTATCAAATGATGTATAACTAATCAATACAACGTCCCTTGAACAAGTCCTCACACGCTTTTGGGAGGTGGAGGAAACCCCAAAAAAGATTTTAATGTCAGATCTACAACTCGTAGAGTCGAAAATGACAGGTACTTAGTGACCCTACACTTTAAAAATGATAAAGAGATAGGGAATTCAAGAAATATCGCCATGGCCCAATTTTTAAGAATGGAACGGACATTAAAAAGCAAAATGATCAGGTAATTTTGGAATACCTTGAGCTGGGACACATGGGAAAGTTGCACCCCTGGAAATAAACAAAACCCCGAACTATTACCTGCCGCATCACGCAGTAATAAAACCAGATAGGCTGACCACAAAACTTAGAGTAGTTTTTAACGCCTCGTGCCCGTCTTCAAATAAGAGAAGTTTGAACGACATTTTATATCCAGGACCCATACTTCAACAGGACTTAGTGCTCCAAATACTGTAGTGGAGATTATTCCGGTTTGTCTTCAACGCCGATATAACAAAAATGTACCGGCAAATACTAGTTGACCCAACTCAGAATAAATATCAAAGGATATTATTTCGAAAATCTCCAAAGGACCCTATTGAAGATTTTGAACTCCTTACAGTGACGCTTGGAGTTAACTGCGCCCCGTTCCTGGCCATTAGAACTCTGCTTCAAATCGCAGCAGATTCCAAATCAACACACCTCTTAGCATCACATATTTTGGAACAAAATGTCTACGTGGATGACGTCTTAACCGGTGGGCACACTTTAAACGATGCCATTGAATCTAGAAAGGAACTATCAACTGTTCTCAAATCAGCCGGTTTTGACCTGATGAAATGGACCTCAAATGACCCACGAGTTATCCAGGATTTCCCAAACGAGACCCTATTACCCTTTTGATTGGTTGAACTTATCCGAAAATGCTGGAACAAAGACCCTTGGGATTAAATAGAACATTTCTTTAGATTCTTTTACCTTTACGGTTCCAGAATCCGAATTTAAACAAACCTCCACAAAACGCGAAGTTTTATCAACCCTTGCGGATGGCTAGCCCCAATCATAGTAGATGCAAAACTAATTATGCAACAAATTTGGCTAGATAAAATCGATTGGGATTATATCTTAAAAACTCTTACTTGCATTAAATGGCAAAAATTTGTCCAAAATTACCCGTCAATTAATACTCTAAAAATACCACGTTGGATTCAATATAGCCCCTCTTGTAATGTGGAAATCCATGGATCTGCGGCCTTATACTTCAGAATTCAGCTTGACAACCTTGATGTTCACACTTTTCTTTTGGCTGCCAAGAACCCAAGGTAATGAAAAAAGTTTCATTACCTCGCTTGGAACTATGCGGATCCGTTCTGTTGGCAAACCTAACTTCTGGTATTCTACCAAATCTTCAGATAGCTCTTTTGAAGACCTATTTTTGGACTGACTCTATAATCGTACTAGCCTGGTTAAAGAATCCGCCATGTTCTTGGAACACGTTCGTTGGCAATAGAGTTTCGGAAATTCTCAACAAAGTTGGTAACAAAAATTGGCAATATGTCGAATCCAGGGAGAATCCAGCCGATGTCGCTAGCTGCGGTTGTACACCCAAAGAATTGAAGACACATAACCTATGGTGGTTCGGACCAACATGGCTTAAATATCCAAAAAGTAAATGGCGAAGTCCAATTGCCCCGCAAGAAACAAACATTGAAGCAAAACCAATCAAAATTCTAGCAACAAGAGTTTATGAAGACCCAATAATTCGCTTTTCATCTCTACCGCATGCCTATAGGGTAATTGCGTATGTTTTAAGGTTCTGGCGAAATACAGGCGCAAATCGGACTTATCTTCGAATTTCTTTACGAGAAATCACACCAGAAGAAATAAAAGCGGTTAAAAATCGCCTTATAGTTTTGACTCAAAAACATTGTTTCTCAAATGACTATCAAAGGTTATCACAAAAAGTCAAAATTTCACCCAGCAGTAACCTTTTGACCCTAAATCCGTTCATAGATAGCCAAGGTATTATTCGAGCAAATGGTCGTCTTGTTCAATCGCCAGTCCTAACATATAATGAACGTCATCCAAGTTTACTACCTCACGACTAAAAATTGACCCGATTAATCATCGAGTTCACTCATAAAATTACGCTACGTGGTGGAAATCAACTAATGACGCGATTTCTACGAACTGAATATTGGGTATTCAGACTGAGGCCACTAGTTAAAAGTGTCATACACAATTGTAAAACTTGTGTCTTATACACAAAGCAGACACAAAATCAAATCATGGCTTCGTTACCGCCAGAACGAACAAACCTCTCCCGACCATTTGAAACAACGGGAGTTGTTTACGCAATACCTTTTGACATCCGAAATTTCACTGGGCGAGCATGTCTTATAACAAAAGGATACGTCTGCAGCCATAGGATACGTCTAACGCCATACATCTCGAAGCAGTAAGTGATCTGTCTTCTCAAGCTTTTCTAGCCGCATTTGCACGTTTTATTGGAAGACGTGGATGCCTTCATTCATACCAAATATGAAATTCACCTTTGAAGAGTTATCTACAATTTTGACCCGAATAGAGTCTTGTTTAAACTCTCGACCTTTAAGTCCTGCTAGCAATGACCCTAATGGCCTATCTCCATTGACCCCAGGACATTTTCTCATTGGTGCTCCATTAATGGCACCAGCTGAACCTGATTTAGGCAACAAAAATCCTACCTTAGTCAACCGTTGGAAACGCCTTAAGGTTATTTATCATTCATTTTGCCAAAGATGGAAATCTGAATATTTGACCAACCTCCATCGCAGATACAAATGAAAAAAGCAACGAGAAAATATTAAAGTCAATGATCTAGTCGTCATCAAAGACAGTAATCTTCCACTTAACGAATGGAAATTAGGCCGTATTGAAAAAACATACATCGAACCCGATAAAAATGTACTAGACCCATTACGAAAATAGTTGTGTTATATACAAACTAACATGACCTCCTTCAAAATCATTTCTAAGCTAATAAACTTCTTTTCTAACCTATTTACAGAATGGCTAACGTCAAATCTAGACCTGCACACTGGCGTTGGTCAAAATTAAATCCGGATGACCCAAAAAATACATATATGCCACAGAGCATTACCACAAAATCAAAGTCTGAAGCAGTAAAGGACGTTGATCGTAATCAATTATCTCAAAAAGACAAGTCTGGGGTTAAAAAGCAAGGTAGCAGCTAAAGAAGCGCTGGATAAGTTTAAGTCTGCAACAACTCAAACTTCCACAATCATGCCATTTATTTTGCCAAACGTATTTGTCCCAACGGCCACTGCTAGAATTTTATCGAAGGGAAAGGCTGAGCTCTAATTAACCAATCAACAACCATTACAAAAGTAGCATCAACAAGAGCCAAAAGGTTAGGTCTTCTGACCCAAGATTAAAATGGGCAACGTTTTACTGTTTTAAACATAAGATCGCGTAACACAAAAAAATATGTTTAACAAAAAATATCTGGCACTAGTCACCGGGGATCTTTCACGTTCCAACACTCTACTTGAGCTAGAATTAGGCAGTGATATATACTCCTCCATTAGGCGAGATGGTGTAATTGAATTGGAAATGGGTGAAGTTCTTACCCAAAAAACGGCTTTGGGATATATATTTTCAGGACCCTGTACTAAGCCCTGCTAAATGCCTCACCATATCATGGGGGTCGGAATGTTTAGAAGTGCCCCTTTTCTTCTTTAATTGCATACGCCACTGAATTCCATTTTTTCTTAATGTTTCGTTGATCTTTTTTAACTCTCTTTTGTTCTCTAAACTCTTATTAGATATGCCTAATTTTATTTTAAAATTAAAAGTAAACTCACTCTAGCTACATAAGTTCACAAGAATAGTTGTGTAACAGTGACATTTGAATAAAATAAAATATTATTGTAACTTGAATATTTTAAATAAAAGTAACTAAAATAAAACGAACCGTGTTTAAATAAGGCTAAGACCTGAACAAATATCATGGCAAATTTTATTGCATTTGAAGACACCTTACCAGGTGTTAAGATCATAACTTGTGTAGAAATTACTTAAAAAAAAGTGTTGCCACAGTGTTAACAATACAAAAAGCGTTCGCAAAGTTAACAATACGACTTAAAGTAATAAAAAAATGTATCGGTATTTTAAGGGTAAAGTTATTTTCTATTATTTCGGTAACGTTATTTTAAGGGTAACGCTATTTTCTATTATTTCGGTAACGTTATTTTAAGGATAACGATTTTTTCAGTTATTTCGGTAACAGTATTTTCGGAATAACAATTTTTTCAGTTATTTCGGTATCGGCATTTTAGCGATAACGGTATTTTCTATTATTTCGGAAACGGTATTTTAAGGATAACGATTTTTTCAGTTATTTCGTTATCGATATTTTAGCGATTACGGTATTTGCTATTATTTAGGTAACGGTACTTTGAGGATAACGATTTTTTCAATTATTTCGGTAACGTTATTTGAGGGATAACAATAGTCAGTTGAAAGAGTATTGAATCGATAACGATATTTTAGCGGTATTGCCTGCCAAAAATTGAAGTAGGGACTAGAGATAGTGATCGGTTTGAAGAAAAGCCACCTTCAACATCTATTGGCCAAAGATGGTATGTCTGTGGCTGAGGTAAAAAAATCCAAAATAATTTTCGATTATTTAAATTTCAAAGGCCTGAAAATGCCTGAAAGCGAAAACACCATTTGGAATCTAATTGAAAATTTTATAAATAAAAAAAGTTTGAAACAGTTGAAATTTTTAAATCAATTAAAGAAATAGTGGATAAATGGAGTAAAGACTCCAATATTAAATACATTAATATTTTAGCACAGACATAAAATCCCATTAAACCTTTGCACGAAGTTTATAACCTAGGATTGGAAGAAATGAATATTCGTGGTACTGTTTAAAATGTTAAGCTTATAGTGGAAAGGAAACTTGATGATTTTAACATATGCCTTGACAAAGAGGTTGTTACTTATGACGAACTGCAGTCATGAAGAAATATGGTATAAATATTTTGGCCGAATCTCAGCTGTGTTGGAATCATGCTATCCATTTATGTGTTGTAGACACAATTTATTCTTAAAATCGTCCTAATGCTGAATGTAATGAAAACGGGTTAACCGTTTTTTTTTTGTCGAAACCGAAACTGGTTTTTTCAAAAAACTGTTTTTCAAATAATACGAAAACCGGTTTTTTAAAAAGTTGCTTGGATACTTTAGTTAAGTCCTAATTTTTAGTAAAAAATTATCTAATGAACTTAAATAAAATATTTCTTAAAGCGAAGGAATCATTTCCTAACTAACAGTAAAATGTAAGATGATGTATGAACTAATTAGGAGGAACTCTTACTATTATCTAATAAAAATTTAGTTCTCAGTAGTAAAATTTTTCTATAAATTAGAAATTTTTACCAAATTTTAAGTAAAATTTGTTTTTTAAATTTAAGGAAAATTTTATTAAATATTGATTAAAAGTGACATTGGCGCCGTTTTCATTTCAACTTTTCCTCCAAATAAGTTAATTTTTCTAAATTCTAGTTAATTGTTTTTTTTTAGTGTAAATAAATAAATACATATATAAGAAGATAAATATATACATAAATAAATTAATAAATACAAAAGTACAGACATCATGCGCTGGCATACTGAACATTCAGGCCGAAAAAAATTTCGATAAACAAGTAATGATGCTCCCATTCTTCCTAAGGCATTTCGTTCAGTGTAATGCTCGCATTATGCGTCGGCACCACCTTACCATATGAAAGCTTAATTGAGACTGACTTGTTATTTGTCGCCATTGGGCGTAGGGCTTGCCCTTTAAAATCAGGTTGAGAGTTTTCTGTGAACAAAGCAGCATTTATATGTTTTTTTAACAAATTCAATCAATAAATTTTCACCAATTTTTTTAACAAAAACATTTATGAAAGAAAATAAACAAAATTTATTTTTCAAACACAGAAAAGTCTACATACGGCTGTGCGGAAAAGTATATATAATTCATCTCTGTACTCAAATACTTTAGGCGTCTTTACTAGATACCGTAAGTTAGAAAGAAGTTTAATTGCTCTATGTTTATATTATCTGTGTTAAAGTGCGTGAGCTTATTCTAAAGTATCATTATGAAAAAAAAATCTTTAAGAGATTGAAAAACTAGTTTGGCATCCAAACCAAGCATTCAGACAATAATTCAGAAATATAATCAAACGAAAAGTGTAGAAAACAAAACAAGGAGAGGTCGCCCACCTAAACTGACTCTACGTGCAAGGCGCCAAATTTTGTTGCATCTTCAAGAAAATCCTTATTACGGCAATAGAAATTGCAAAGACTTTGGAAAATCAGGATATTGCTTCAGTGCATCCAGAAACGGTAAGACATGTATTAAGAAGCAATATAATTAATAAACGTGTACCTCGAAAAAAGCCGTTTATTAGTAAAATAAATTTGCAAAAATGAGTCGGATTTGCTAAGAAATACATTGATGCAGATGTATGTTTTTGGGCTAATGTTTTATCAGTGACGAAAGCAAGTTCAATTTGTTTGGTTATGATGGAAAGCAAAACGTATGGCGTCGAAATAATGAAGCATTATTGCCTAAAAATTAGCTTCCTACAGGGAAACACGGTGTTGGCTCCATAATAGTATAAAGTTGCACGTAGGTGGCTAGGGTGGGTAATTTAGCATATTGTTGCAATTTTTTTTATTGCCTAATATAATCCATGGCATACGATGTTTTTTTTTACCTTTTTACAAGACCATTCATTATACAGTACTTTTCTTTTGATGAAAAAAGAAACGAGTACGGTCATAAACGATACAACTAAAATTGTCTATACATAAGAAAAAAAAATTATTTTTAACATTGAAATAGTCGATAATTCATTATTTTAACCTTTTAATAAATTGCATTATCCTTTAACACTTTTAAAAATTAAAAGAAATCTAAGACTGTTGGAAATTGAAAGCAACACCACTACCACAACTGCCAAACGCAATAACATCGTAAACGATGAAAAGTCAAAGTCACAGCTTATAAATTTTGCTGGAAAACCTTTTTGCCAGCCAATCTTTCTTTATAATGTTAACGTTGGACTTTTAAGCCAGCAGCTGGAAAAAACGCCTAAAATTTCGTTTAAGATAAAGAATGTCAATAATCATAAAGCCAAACTTTATCTTTCAGATGCATCTGTTCACGCCGAAATGATGTCTTTATTGAGGGAAAAGAATATTAATTCATATTAATTTACCCCAAAGGAAAATCAACAAGTATCACTTGTTCTCCGTGGTCTGTACCACAAAACCGAAATAGCCGACATCAAAGCTGCGTTGGAGGAATCGTCTCCTGGCATAGTTTCCAAAGTCACTAAATTTTCGACAAATTTAAAAAGAAACAACTTGGACACAGGTCTCTTTCTTATCTCCCTGGTACCCGGTAAAAAATTGGGTTATGTTTCTTCAGTAAAATGTTTACTGAACCAATGCATAGGGTGGGAGAAACCGAGAAGAAAAGATAAAGAAATACAATGTCACAGATGTCAGCATTGGGGTCATATTTCCTGAAACTGCATCTCATCTTATAAATGTGTAATATGTGATCTGACACATGAGCCTGGTGCCTGCCCCCGCAATCAACCTAATCATGACACTGAACCCTCTTGTGTTAACTGTGGCGAATCAGGCCACCTAGCAAATTGGAGATGTTGTGCAGCCTATAAGAAGTATGTGTCAGGAAGAATGGAGCGCATGAATAAGGCTCATGTGGTAAAAATAACTGCTAAGGAAAACGTTTATAGGACCGTCAACTCCTCGCTAACATCTCCAGGAATGTCATTTGCAAGTTTATTTCACCATAGTCAGACACATAATGTAAATCCACAGAAGAAGAAATCGCCAGTTAATGTAGAATTTTCAAAGCTTGCTGAATACTTCAATTTTTAACTGAATATAAATCCTTGTCAAAGTCAGAGGCCAAATCTATATTTTTGAGTCTGCTTAACAAAGTTAAATGTATTTATGGGCCTAAGATCCATAAATTTTCTCACCTACAATATCAGATCTCTTGTAGATACAAGTAGATAAATCGATCTTTTTAACACTCTTTTTCCATAACAAAATTGACATCGGATTCATCTAAGAGTGTCATCTACGCAGAGCTGGTAATGTGAATCTCAATGGGTATAGTTTCTTGTGTGACGGCTCGCCTATTGGAGCTATAGTATTAAAAAACACAATTTCTTATGATCGTATAGACATCGGCAACATTGGATTCAATGGCAATTTTATTCAAATTAATTTTAACATAAATAGAGTTTAAAGATTTATCACCGCACCGAAAACAGACTAAGTCAGGAGTATAATATTCTATCAAAACAAGTTTAGCTTTTAAAAACAATAATTAAGGAGTTGGTATCCATAGAACAAGCGAAGAATCTTAACAACAAACTTCAGAAAATAAAACCGGGTCCCTCTGCATTTATGGAAGTCTTCCAAGTAATGGATCAAAGAAAATCAACTTTTTGCAAATCGATTCGTGTCAACAACACCATTATTCCTGCTTATTTCTTAATGCTCGTATTTCTTCCTGTGTCATACCTCAATATATTTTGTCGTTTGATGAATTATTTAACTCTGTGGAAAATCATGACTTATTCCACTTTACTAGTGTTGAATCTATTATAAATATCATAAGTAAAATTAACAACAAAAAATCAAGTGGAATTGATGAAATCTCAAATTTTCTTAAAAAAGAACTGCCTGATACTACAATTAAGTTACTCACCATCATCTTTAACAGTTGTATTAACAATTATTATTTCCCCGTTTTGTGGAATGGCTGCCAAGATAATACCGTTACAAAAAAGGAGAATAGCAATATTATGGAAGATTTTTATCCTATCTCACTACTCTCAAATATTGGAAAGATATTTGAACATATATTGAAGGAGAAACTTGAAGGCGAATTTATAATCAGTCCTATATCTGCATTTCAATTTGGCTTCAAACGATTTTACTCGACGCAACATGCTCTTCTAAAATTTCACAGTGACATCACAACAAATCTGAGAAGTAAAAATTGTACGGTAGCTTTATCTTTAGACATCGAAAAGGCGTTCGATTCCGCTTGGCATAAGGGAATCTTGTATAAACTTGTAGAGCTGGGTGTTGATCCTTATCTGATAAAGATATTTCAATGTTATTTCTCCGACCGTAAATTTTGTGTGCAGATAAATGATTTTTCCTCCAGTTTTGATTGCGTTAAGATTGGCGTCCCCCAGGGTAGTGTTTTGGCACCATTTCTTTTCAATCTATTTCTTCACGATTTTCCTCACTCAACTGAAAATTCAAAGGCGATATTGTATGCAGACGATTGTTTAATATACTCACATAATGAATCTGCATTACAGGCGCTCGCCTGTAAAAGCCTTTGATCGACTTGACTTATGTGTGTCAAATTTTGTTTCTTACGCATTTATATTTGAGTATTTGTTACAATTTTCTTTGAAAGTACCAAAAATACTACTAAACTGCTTAAAGATAAAAACAACCCTGTTTAACAGTAATCAGCTGTATATGACAAATGAAACAAAAAAAAATAACAATAAACAAATCAATTTTTATTTGAGAATGTGTTTATTTGTAAAAATTTTTGCTATCGATTGGTTGTGGGTGAGATTGTTAATCGGAAAGCTTTTCTGTTGCTGTTGTCTGTTCGGTGCGGTCACTGCTACAGTCATGTTAGCTCTTGTAAAATAAAAAATGTAATGTAAAAATGCATTTGCATATCTTTTTAGTTAATTTAGTTTTAGTAGTTTTACACCGTAAGTCTTGGAATGAAAACTCTTCTTTTCTATTGACAGTAGATATTGCTTCGGTTAGGTCAAGAACCAGCTCAAACCGGCGAGCTCAGCCTAAGTCAAGCACTCCAAGCTCGACCAAAACTAAGGCATTAGACTTTATGTACCCATAAAAAAATTGCAGCTGTAATAATTTATCAATATTAATATTGATCGCATGGTATACTTGAATATTCTCAAAGATAATGTAAAATAATCCACGGATAAATTGGGTCTTACAGAAGGTTGGTACTTTCAGCAATGCAACGATCCAAATCATACCGTTGATGATGATAAATAATGGCTACTCTATAACGTGCTTCATCAACTTCGTTCGCCACCTCAGTCACCGTTTTTGATCCCCATAGGACATCGATAAATTAATAAATTATTAATTAGACTGACAGTTAGAAAAAGGACGATTAAAAATAAACAGAACCTAAAAACGCTTTACGTGAAGAATGAAATTTAATTTCTAATAGTAACACAAAAGTATTGGTAAATTCTATGGAAAATAGATTACATAATGTTTTGCAAAGCTAAGGCGGACCCACCAAGTATTAATTTTGTTGTTTTTTTATTTACTTTTACGTGAAATAAATGTTTTGTACAAATTATATAGACATTATATATTTCATTTATATATTTTTGTTAATGTTTTTGGAAAAAATGTTTGGTCAAAATTTATTGTTTAATGTTATATTAAATTTGTTTGAAATAAATTTTATTACTACAATGTTCATGGATAACTCACAACCTCGTTTTTGAAGGGGATATGCAGAGTTTACTGTTACACTGTATATATATTTTAATGTTAAAACTTCAATAATTAAATGAATAATTAAATGTGTAAACATTAACCGCGGTTTCTGTTAAAACCGAAATGCAAACGCTATTTAATACTTAAAGAAAAAACACTCTTGCTACCAACATATAAAAAAAATCGAAAAAAATAAAAAAACGAATAAATGGAATAATCAAAAAAATTCACGAAAAAAATTGACTAACACACGAAATTTTTTTTACCACTCATGCTCACGCACGATCATGTGAGTTATTTAAATATTGGCTCATGCGTGATTCACGTGAATTACGAAATTTCGGGTCACGTGCCCTACTTAAATAATTGTATATGGTACAATATTTGCAAACAAATTTGTGATATTGTTATATATAGTTCCATTTCTAGAGTATTTTTGATATGATATAATATATAATTAATTTATTTTATATTAAGATAACTATAAAATATAATTATATATGGTTCAAACGTTTAAGTACGGAGCTCACTGCAGTTGAGACAAAACTTGTAAATAAAATAGAGAGTGAAATTAAACCTATGGAAGAAAGAGCTAATAATATTGAGGATCACATTGCATAAATTGAGAGTGATAACCTGAGTAGTGAAATTGAAATATTAAAAAAGGAGATACAAGAAATATAATCTAAATAAACAAAAAATACAGTGAAGGATATTTCGGCAGATGCAATTATTTTTGGAGTTAAATTTGATAATACTGAAAACTTAAAAAGTATTTTCAATCAAGTTTGCCACCACATTAACTTCTTAGCTCCACAAGTACTTGATATCTTTAGAGTGCGTCCAAAGAACCAAGACAAATATAAAAATACTGCTGTAATAGTATAATTCTATACGCCCTTTGGTAGAAATCGGACATTAAAAGCGTTTTCGGATTACCGAAAACTAATTAAGGGTGCTGTTTCAATGCGTGCAGCTTATATGCAAGTTTGTATATTGTGAATAAAAAGATACTCCAAGTAGCTGTGAAGCAGAAAAATGGAGGAAAATTTGTTAGTGTGTTCTCTGCAAGGGGAAAAGTTTTTGTTCGACTCCAAAAAGGTTCAGAAGCTATTCATACACCCGATGAGAAGGCGTTGGAGGCTTTTAATTAAATTTTTATTATAAATATTTATTTTTTAAATATATACTTATATATTTATTTACTTTTTAATTTATTTAATTTTTTGTTTGACTCGTATTTGTTTATATATTTTTTTATTAATATTGTTTTTAAGCACAAAATGTGTAACAACTTTTTAAGGCTCTATATTTATCTCTCTTCATTTCTCTTCTTTATTCATTGGAAGCTATCTCAAATTAACGAAACTGTTTTTCCCTATCTCTATACGGTGTCGAAAAACATTGGTAGTCGTGCTTACGGAAATCAATTTTCTATGCTGAACATATTGTGTAAACAGCGATCAGGTCTTAATCTTGTAAATTTTAATGCGAGACGCATAAATGGGTTAAAGCGAGATAATGTACGATTTATATTTGAAAATTCAGAAGTTGATGTGATTTGTGTGATGGGATTATAATTAAGTTGATTTTCCGTCATTATTTGATGAGCCCGCGGGCATGGACTGGAATGATTGTTGGTATCCGCCACCCGTGGATGAAAAGTTAGATGTTTTTCTTACAACATTGCAGGAAGTATGTAATCGTCATGCTCGGATGTATGGTTATGAAGATGATATTCAACTGTATATTTCTAATCGTCTTGGTTTGATCGAAGATACATGTTGCAGACTTAATGAGGACTTAGATGCTTTAAGAACCTGGGTTGATACTAAATCCTAAAAAATCGTTAGTTTTACCTACCTATCACTAAATTCATAACTATGATCCGTGTTATTTTCCAACATTATATCTTGGTTCCTCCTGTTGACCGGGCAAAATATCTGGGATTTTACATTAACTCAACCTTTTCATGTACCGACCACATAAACTATGATTTGCGTATTTTTTATTTTTGTACAAATTACTAGTGTCTTTCAATAATGCTGTGCGATATGTATATGGTCTAGCTCGGTTTGATAGTATATCATCTTGGCGAAAAATGGTTCTTGGTTGTGATTTGGATGACTACCTTTGTATGCGTAACCTAATATTGTTGCACAAGCTTTTGCATCAGAAAACTCCTTTATATCTGTTCGAAAAACTTATATTTGCCAGATCTACAAGATCCATCACTTTCATAATACCCAAACACAACTTTCATAGTTGTGGAATGCTATTCCCATGAACATTAAACTTATATAGGGAATAAACAGTATCAAGAAAACCTTATTTGCACATATAACTTCCTACTATTAGCTCACAATGTACTTTTTATTTTTTTTTTTTAACAAACCCAATTTTTTCAAATCTCTCTTTCGAGTTTCTGATAAACCGTGGTTGTGAAAAGACGTATGGTGCGCTTTATTATCAAAAATTTCTTTCTTTTCTAAATTAACAACAAAGTAATTTGAGATAAACATTATTAATCCCCCAATATAAAAACAATAAAAAAAAAACGGTTGTAACAACAACTTAACATCCAACATGCCTAATTTAAGTGATGATGATAGTGACGATAATGATGGTATTTGGCAGCAAATACCAGAAAATGCAAATAAACGACGGTTAACTAAATCACCAAATATGCATCAACATAAAAAGTTTTATTCATCACAAGAACCTTTAACTTCTACAACTAATAAATTTGCTTTGCTTGCTGAAAAACAGTTGGTGCCCAAGCTCAACAAACAGAAGAGAAACGCCCTCATAAATCTATGAGGGCCAATCAAATTAGATTAATGGTTATTAATAAAGATTCTTTTAGAAAAATTGTTAAATATTTTGAATCCAAAAATATTAGTTATCAAACATATCAGCTAAAACAGGAACATTCATATAGGGTTGTCATTAAGGGTATTCATCATTCAACACCAACTAGTGATATAAAATCTGAATTAATATGGTAAGAACATCAGGTTAGAGATGTAATTAATATTAAAAGTCGTGTTACAAAATTACCACTACCAATGTTTTTTGCCGATCTAGACCAAAAACCTAATAATAAAGACATTTTTCAAATACGACATATTTGTAATGCTATTGTTTCAATTGTAGCCCATAAAAAGACTGATGATTTAGTTCAATGCTATCGGTGCCAGCATTTCGGGCATACTAAATCGTATTGCCTAAAACCATTTAGATGTGTATGACGCGGATTAGACCACCCTACAGCTGATTGTATCAAGGACATTAATACGCCTCCCAAATGTGTGCACTGTTTACAAACTCCTACAGCAAATTATAAAGGATGCAAAGTTTACCAGGAACTGTTACGCCAAAAAAGAGTTGGTAGTACTAGAAAACAATATTCATCGAGAACTCCACAGATTCCTCAAAATTCCCAACGATTTGCACAATTAAGTACTAATGGATATACTACCTACAATAACAAGAGCATAAATGGCAACAATAATGGTAATATTTCATACTCACAAGCAATTACAGGTATTTCTAGCAAGCATCCATGGTGGGGATCTAGAGTCGATAATCCTAAGGGAAAGGAACTTTATAAGTGCATTATTAAATACAATTACAAAACCATATAAACGGGAAAACTCCCTATAAGATACCAAATTTGTTAGACTTTTTTGTTTGCTCTGGAATATCTAGCAATTTACCTGACATAATAGACTGTGATGTTCTTAGTTCGGACCACACACCAATAATTTTAAACTTCGGTACTGATATACAAAATATTTCTAAATGCTTTAAGATTATCACTCCGAAAACGGACATAAGTTCCTTTCAATTTTGGATTGACAAGAATTTGCAGCTAAATATACCTATTAAGTCAGGCGATGAAATTGACTTTGCAGTTGAACAATTGACAAACGTAGTTCATGAAGCAACATTACTGTCTACTCCTCAGACTTTACCTCTGAATGGAAGTAAAGTTAAGATATCAGCTGAAATAAGATATTTAATCAGGAATAAAAGAAGACTGAGAAGAATATGACAATCAAGCAGGAATTCGAGAGACAAAACAATCTACAACAAAGCAGCCAATGATCTCAAAAAACCCATCGCTGAAGTAAAAAATGAAAATCTGTCTTACTTTTTAAGAAATTTGGATCCCACAAATAATGGAAAGCCACAAAAGACCTGAAAAAAAAACAATTAAAAGAAATATTCCCATAAAGGGCAAAAACGGAACTTGGTGTTGAAATAGTAAAAGTATCAACCAACAAATGCTGCCGAAGAAAGTAATATCAAACATTTTTTGAGAACTGTTTGCCAAGTGGATTTATCAGTCAAATCGTTTTCATCTAGAGAGGTTCAAAATTAAATCTCTAAGCTTAACAACTCCAAATCGCGTGGATATTACAAAATCGATCCAAAGGTGGCAAAATCTCTTCCAAAAAAGGCGTATTATTTCTCACTTTTCTGTATAATTCTATATTAAGACTTTTACACTTTCCATCTCAATGGAAATGTGCAGAGATTATTAAGATTCCTAAGCCCAATAAACCTTAAAATGCAATGTCATAATACAGACCAATTAACTTGCGAAAGATTGTTTTTAATTAGACTGCTACCAATTTAAGAAAAACAAAAGATTATCCCTGACCATCAATTTGGCTTTCGGCATAAACATGGAAGGCCGGAACAGTGTCATCGAATAATTAACATGATAACGAGCACATTGGAGAAAAAATTGTACTGCTCTTCTGTGTTTTTAGATGTCAAACAGGCATTTGACAGGGTATGGCATGAAGGTCTTTTGTACAAGCTTAAAAATCACTTACCAGCTCCATTTTACTTATTTCTCAAATCATACCTAAAAGACCGAAATTTTTATGTCAAGGTTGGCGGTGATACGTCTAACATATGCCAAATTAAATCAGGTGTCTCACAGGGAAGTGTATTAGGCCCTGTCATGTACACTGTATATACTTCAGACATGCCATTAGTTGATAATGTTATAATAGCAACCTACGCAGATGATACTGCTATATTAGCATCTAGCAGCTCGTCAATTGAAGCATCATACTTAGTACAAATCTATAGCTAACTTAATCAATGGCTAACAAAATGGAAAATCGTAATTAATGCAGAGAAATAAATCATGTCACATTTACTCTAAGAAATGAGGAATGTCCATCTTTATACATTAATGGTTCTGAAATTTCAAAAACTAGTTCGGTCAAATATTTGGGAATGCACCTTGACCGGAGACTAACGTTGAAAAATCACATTGTCGCTAAAAGAGATTATCTAAATATTAAAACTAGAAAAATGCGGTGGTTGTTAGGACCTAAATCCGAGCTAAGCTTTGAAAAAAATATATTATTATACAAGACTATATTAAAACCAGTGTGGACATATGGTCTTCAGTTATGGGGCACGGCGAGTTATTCTAATGTGGAAATTCTGCAACGTTATCAGACTAAAACTTTGAGGTTTATACATAATGCTCCGCGGTATATGACCAACAATCAGATTCACAGAGACCTTAGGTTTCCTTTCATTAGAGATGAAATATATCGACTAAGCAACCACTCCAACGTATTAGCAACTTCTTTACTGGATGAGACGGAAGAGATGAGAAAGCTTAAAAGGTTTCATGTTTTAGATTTGCCTTACAGAAAATAAATATATTAAACTAAAAATATATAAATATAGTAAAAATTTGCTTTATAAATTTTGTTTTTTTTTTTATTTTTAAACCAAAATATAAATAACTTTGTAAATAAAATCTTTTAGGATTAGCTTATTAGGCTTACTGAAGCTTAATAACGTATGTTAAGTGCTTTTACATAATCAAATTTACTAAATATTGTAAAATAGATTGTAAATTAAACTCTTAATAAAAAAATCTCTTTCATTCTTTTTTTCAAACTACAAAGCCAGTTAATTAACTTTCTTATTTTGTTAACTTATTGTTATTAATTTATTCATTTACTCATCATAATGACTTTATTTATGTAATCCCAATTAAACAACAATAGAATTTTATTCTTAAGGTTCTAATAATGAAGAAAAAACTAATAAATTACAAATTACAAATATTTTAATTAGAGATGGGAACTTAAGCACTACCACGAACCAGAAATAACAATCACGCATGAAGCTATTTTTCTACTCACGCTCAAGTCAGTAATTTAAATTTTTGCTCACGTTCACGGAATACGCTCATGAAATACTCATGCTTCAAAGCTCAAATATTTCGAAAAATTAAACATAAAATATATTATTTTAGCACTTGAACCACTTGAATGAAGTGTTACCATATTAATACATAAAGAAAAAACAAAGTTGCTACATTACATGTAAAACAATCGAAAATAAAATAAAAAAATCGCAATAAAAGGAATTATCACGAAAAAAATCGACTCATGCACGAAATTTTTTATGGCTCACGCATGATCACGTGAATACTTTAAATTTTGGCTCACGCGTTATTCACGTGAATCACGAAATTTCGTGTCACGCGTAGTAGATATGGTTATAAAGGGTGGTCAAACCATAATGAGCGATGTTAATTGTGAATAAAACAAAAAGTTTTGAGAGAATTGTCTTAATATTTTGTATTATGATAGAAGGATCTATGACAATTATGTGTCAAACAAAATATCGGCCAAATGCTCGCCACGGCTTCGGTGGCATACCTCTATCCGACGGTCCTTATTTTCAATGACTCTGAGACATAATTGAGGTTCAATGTCGTAAATGTGCCGAATTATCTCATCCTTTAGCTCTTGAATTGTTCTTGGCTTATTGAAGTACACTTTTTCTTTTAAATATCCCCAAAGAAAGAAGTGCAACGGTGTCAAATCACATGATCGTGGCGGCCAATTAACATCGCCATGACATGAGATAACACGGTCATTGAATTTCTCGCGTAAAAGACCCATTGTTTCGTTGGTTGTGTGCCAAGTGGAACCATCCTGTTGGAACCACATATCGTCCACGTAAACGGCACCAAACAGTCACTCTTTGTGGATGCATCGGCTTTTCAACAATCACTCGTGTGTTCTCAATTACCAAAAGTCGCAATTCTGTTTGTCAACGAATCCACACATGTAAACATGTGCCTCGTAGCCTCTCCTTTGTTAAGTCACCATTCACGTCACAGGTATGCCACCGATGCCATGGCGAGCATCTGGCCGATATTTTGTTCTACACATAATTATCATTTATTTATTTTATTTATTAATCATATAATAACAAATTATATGTTAATTGAACCCACGACCCCCGCACTGATAAGCTAGCACGCTACCAACTAGCCTACCGGGGCGCTCATAATTATCATAGATGCTTCTATCATAATGAAAAATATTAAGATAATTCTCTGAAAACGTTTTGTTTTATTAACATCATGCATTATATACAATTATATAAAATCAGATAAGAGCATAACCAATTTAGTCTCATTAATGCAGTCATGATATGTAAAAAATTTTTCTATTTTTCCCCAATTCCCGAATATATAATTATATATACATAAGTCCCGAAGATATAATTATGAATAATACAATTATACGAAAACTGTAGTCTAATGAAGTCTCACAGTACTGAGTGCTTTACTCACTACAACTCTGGCAGACCGAGTTCAACTTTATTTTAAATTAAAGTTTTTTTATACGTTTTTTTATTGTAATAAACTAGATTCCTTATATATTATATTGTTGGATCTCATCTGACAAAAGTTAGTCTCACATTTTTCAGATAAATTTGCATCTTACTTAATCACTAAATATATTGCTGGATAGATCTTTCTAAATCCTCAAATAAATTAATGGATCTAATTTGATTCGCCATTTTTCGGATAAAGTAAGATCAGCTAGATATAACAGCAGATACTAAAAAACATCAAATTGGATATAATATTGCGCCAGATAATTTTTTTTTACTCGGAAAGTGAATATTTTTTTTATATAAAAAAAAGATTATCACAATAAACCAAAATTGTCACTTTTTTACTGGAAAAATAATAGTTTTTAATATTACATCTCTGTGAAAATAAATTGTACGAAATTTTCACGTGAAATTCATTATCATGAAAAAATAATTTTTTATGGGTTATAACATTTTTTTTTTCACATGAAATCCAAACAAGTTACTATGCTTAAAAATTAAAAAATAACAGAAATTTGAAGAGTTAAATATAAAAATACAAATGTTTGCGAAATAGTTAAAATTTTTTGTGCAATTATGGATTAGTACATTATTGAAATTTTATGTTTGATCAAATTTACGTTGTGATTTTTTATGCAAATATTTTTTTTAAGATAAGAAAAGTCAATATGTATATATTTTTTTTATTATGTAAATCCATGCATATTAATATTATTTTGGATACTGCATAAAACACTAAAAAATTCTTCTGACTTTCAATTTATATTTTCTCATGGAACGTTATATATTTTGATTAACATGTTACTGTAAACGAGCAGGCTTGACTAATGCATATTAGTTACATGTTACCATTTCTGAAAGTCAATTTTTTTATTCTCATTTACACTCTTCTTTATTTATAAAATATTATACATCGAATATAACATTTGTATTAACAATTCCATTGAATCTTAAGCCGAACTTAAAATAGATTTTCATGCGCTTCGATCTTTTTCACTATTCCTCCAATCTCGTATACCAATTTCTTTGAGAAGTTGTTCAACCTGGTCTTTCCAGCGGAGCATAGGTCGCCCTTATTTTCGTATTCCCTCGGGATCACGATCGAATATTTTCTTGGTTGGATCATTAGTTAGTTAGTTTTGTATGCCGGGAGATTGCCTTATTTTTAAAACGATTGCTCAGTCCAAAGTAGCATCTATTGGCCATTATTATCCTTCGTTTTATCTCGAAACTGATGATATTGAGTCTGTTTAGGGCGGTACCGAGGTAAATAAACTCTTTTACTACCTCGAAGTTTTAGTAACCAGCGTTCACAAGTCGTGCCCTCTCAAGGCAGCTTTTTTCGTTGAAACCACCAACTTAGTCTTGCCCTCATTTATTGCCAGACCCACTTTAGCCGATTCCTTTTCGATTCTTGCAAAGGTTGCAGTTGCTTCTCGCAGTGATCGACCTATTACGTCGATGTCATCAGCATATGTTGTTGTTGTCACGTAAAACCTTCTCGAGCAGCAAACTGAAAAGGTCACATAATAAACTGTCACTTTGTCTGAAGCCTCATTTTGTACTGAATTGTTCGGAGAGGTCTTTCCCTATTATAACTTGTTCCAGTTAGTGTCATTCTGTATAATCTGATCAGTTTTGCAGGTATACCAAACTCAGACATAGCTTCAAAGACCTTTGCCCGTATCGGGCTGCCAAAAACAGCCCGATGAAACGATGATGAAACGTATCAATTTGTTTTTTCGCGTCTTCTAGGATTTGGCGCAGTGTAAACATCTGTTCGGTGGTGGATCTATCAGGTTAAAACCACATTGATGTGGACAAATGGTGTTATTAACCTTGTATTTTAATCGTTCGCACAAAATGCTCGATAGTATTTTTTATGCGATGGGGGTAGACTAATGCCTCTATAATTGGCACATATTGTTTTATGTCCTTTTTCATGGACAGGGCATAGCAGACTCAGGTTCCAGTCATCGGGTATGCGTTTTTCCAACCAAATGGTGCATGCTTCTTATTATCTCATTGCCTCCCGTCTTAAATAGCTTTGCTGCCAAGTCGTCAGCTCCCGCTGCCTTGTTGTTCTTCAGTCGGGATATAGCTACGTAGACTTCGCCTAGGTCGGGTGGTGGCGTGCATTCAACACCATCATCAGCAATTTGTTCATCTGGAAGTTCAACAGTAGAATCGAATACGAATATACTGGAAAAGTATTGTTTCCATATCCTAAATACGTTTGCCGTGTCTGTTACCTGATTACCAGATTTATCTCTGGTGTTTCACTCTTTGTTAAAATTTTCGGACTTCAATCCTACTCCTGTTCTTATCGATTTTCTCCTCTCTACTTTTCTCCTTGTTTCTCTCCCACGCAGTTCTCGTTAACACTTAAGTAGCAGAAGTATTAAATATGCAGCGTTTTTCTCAGCAGTGGCGTTTCTACACTCCAGATAGTACCATGGGATTTTTCGGGGGAGGCGGTTGAAACCCAAGTACGGACTTCGCTGCGGTCTCCATGCAGCAAGATACATGTTTCCATTATGCGCAAATATCACTGGGACGACGAGTGCTATCTTGTAGCAAATTGGTTAATTGAGTGGAGTAAGCAAGGGCGGTTTTTCGTGTCTGCAGCTTCTGTGGTATTGGTGGGTGCACACTTCTCTTCTTACTCAATCTGGTGCGGACCTTGGCTGCCACAAGGTAATGGTCCGAGTCAATGTTCGCTCCTCGTATCGATTTTACGTCCAACACACAGGATGAATGCCACGACATGATCAATATGGTTTCTCGTAGATTGATCAGGGGATGTCCACGTCGCCTTATGGATGCCAGGATGCTTAAATCTGGTACTGGATACCACCATGTTTTTTACCGCGGCAAAGTCTATCAGCCTCATTCTTTTATCGGTGGTTACTTCGTGGAGGCTGAATTTGCCGACTGTCGGACCAAACATTCCTTCCCTTCCTGTTTTTGAATTAAAATCGCCCAGAATGGTTTTAATGTCGTGGGAGGGGCATTTGTCATATGTCTCTTCTAGGCGGCTATAAAAGGTAATTTTGGTCTCCTTGTCCTTTTCTTCTGTTGGGGAATGGACAAAAATTAGGCTAATGTTGAAGTATTTGGCAATCAAATTCGTGCCTGATCTCATGGCAACTGAAGTAAATTTGTCCTCCTTTGTCTTTTCGCCCTGTCCATCACATTTTCTGGACAGCAGTAATGTCAATATTGTACTTTTTCAGTACGTCCGCCAGGGCGAAAACTGCACTTTGCCTTTACAGACTTCGGACATTCCAGGTATAGATTCGCAACTCATGGTATTTTTCGGGGGTCGTCAACAAGTTGGGAGATCAATTTTTCTATTTTTCGTTTTTCCATTGTAGTAAAATAATGGAGGCGGGTTACAAGCCCAACGCTCCATCATATTCTTATAGTTAATGGGAAACTCGCAGCGGCACAGTTAGTTCACTATATTTAACGGGTGTTACTGATGGATATATCCAGGGGGCACGTGAGCTAAGCTCGGACGTCATGTGCGTGCATTTGGACCGAAGAGCGACCACGATAGGAGCTGGAATTTGCCAAGTCAAAACCGATCAGTCCGTTACTTGGAATCGTCATTCCCACCACCCTTTTTTTAGATGTTCAAATGTTACAATGGCATTTTAGAAGTTATATCTGCTGATTAGCATGTTATATCTTTCAAATGAAATTTTTTTTGCCGAACACTGGTTTTTGTGACTATTGGAGAGTTTTTGTGGCGATTGTAATGTGTTTACAAATATTTTAGGGTTATATGGGCTGAAATACATGTCACAATAAAAATTCAAATATTATTACAAAAATTCAGAATTCACACTGTTGAATACTCCATTGAAAACGCCTAAATTAATTTCACAGTGTCTCACTGACTTATAGTAAAAATTCAGAATTCACTAATGCATTTTGCATAATACTATTGCAAAAGACACTCGACACATTCTTAATGTCACTTATAACTTCTGATTTACGAAATCATTTTCTCAATTACGCTTACTATAAAAATATGACTTTAACATAAGCTAAACAACAGTTTTTCTTGCTGAAATTAATGTGATGTTTACCGAAATTAATCTTGGAATGGTGTAGTTTATAAGAAAAAGACCCAATTGCTAATAAACTCCGTACAAAAAAAACTGGTTGTGGAACATAAATTAGAACTTATGCTAATGAAGTATAATACATTTTGCTACCTGTTCTGAGGATCTTACCATTTCACTGGGATATATTGGAACTGTTTTGCATGAACTTTTTGGAGCGTAAAATAAATTATCAATGGTATGATTGAACTGGATTAACAATTTAGCAAAAAGTATATAATTCTCAAGAGTATAGTTCGCTCTCACGAATTTTTTAGTACATGAATTTGAAAAAAGTTGTTTTCATGAAAAAACTGGTTAACAGTTAAGAATCCCAAAAACTGGGATAAAAAATTAAATTGTTTATGTGGCAGCACTGCATACACCAAATTTAATGTTTTTCAACCCATTAGCAACTTTCAAAATGTTGCCCACTCATATAAACATGTTGCCGCTGAACTCTGTGGCATGTTGAATTTCTGGTAGAGTGTTTCTAACACTCTATATTAAATTATATACTTTTTGTGTCTAGTTTAATATATCGAAATTAACAATGAGCTGTTTGCCCAGTCTAGAACGCTTATAAGATGTTTACTTTTTATTGCAGGTTGGATGCATGCATTAGCGGAACGATTAAAAATACCACTTGCAAATATAACTAATGCTGAAGCATATTCCACTGCATTGTATTTTACCTTTACAAGTCTAACATCGGTTGGATTTGGTAATGTTTCCGCCAACACCACTATTGAGAAAGTGTTCTCCATTATAATGATGTTAATTGGAGGTAAGTATTCAAAATCATGCTTTCTAACCTACCTAAGATACTCTATTTTAAATGAAATTTGCACATGCGACAGAAAATAAAAATCTTTTGCGTTGTTTTAGTTTTTTAAGGTATTAAAACTACACCCAAAAAAATGAACTAGAATTAAGAAAAATTTACTTATTTGGACGGAAAATTTAAATGAAACCGACGCTAAAGACACTTTTTACCAATATTTAATAAAATTTTACTTGAAATTAACAAACAAATTTTACTTAAAATTTGGTAAAAATTTCTAAATTATAGAAAAATTTTATTACTGAGAACTAAATTTTTTTTAGAAAACAGTATAATGTCCTCCTAATTAGTACATATATTATCTTAAGTTTGACTGTTTCCTTGGCTTTAAATGTTTCCTTGGCTTTAAGAAAAATTTTATTTTATTTAAGTTCTTTAAATAATTTTTTTTTACGATAAACTAGGACTTAACTCGAGTTAAATAGCACTTCTTTTAAGTAAAAATTATCCTTAAATTTGATAAAAATTTTCGAATAAATATGAAACTGTTTCTATGGTAAAGGTAATATATATTACCATATATTTTAAAGTATACTTTTCCCTCATTGTGTATTTTCTCACTTCCGGAGGACTTCAGCTTTGTGAGGACACTGCTTTTAGCAAGCTTTTTTCTATATATCTGTCTTTAAATTTTATTAAATTATACTAAACTCATGTATTTAAAATATAAATTAAATTCAAAAAAATTTACTGCAGGATATCCTGAAACGTTTTAAATTGTGAGAAAGTTAGATCCTTTTCGTAGTTATTTAATGGTTCTTCTCGAGAGAACAACATAAATGGACACCCTAAGTGACACACGGCATCTATGGCTAAGGAACACTGGCGGTCCTTTGTGTTCTTAAATTAAGAAATTTTCTGTCCGTCTGTATCTCTGTCTGTCTGTCATCTACATGTCTGTCTGTTGAAATGGCGATCACGACCCGAAGATGCAAGCGGGGTGCTAGTTTTTACCCTCCCGAGCAGTTTGGTATTGAAAATGAGCAAAATCGGCCCGGCGGTTAAAAAGTTATGAGTGAAAATGTGAAGGTACCTTTAAATTTTCCAAACAATACAATTTCAAAGTAGCAACTGGTACATAATAAGTTTTGTACATTTTTTTTATCAAAAACAGTAGAGAACATTTTTTAAGGTATTGGTGGAGGGTATTTAAAGATTCGGCACAGCAGAATTTAAGCCTCTTTTTACTTGTTTTAAATTTTTATTCTGGCGATACTGACGTAAATATACTCGTTTTATAAAATAAGCTTTGTTCCTTTCGAATTTTATCGCTATATCTATAAATACTTGTAACAGACTTTTCTTTATTTTATACAAATACAACTTGCACATTTTATGCCGCCGTTGTACGAAGCAGTTTTCGTATATGGACTTCGCCTGAATCCAAAATATAGCAATTATTTAGTATGCCTTGTTCTACCTTTACTAAAAAACACACAATTCATTTGTTAGCTTTTGTTATTTGTAATAATTTATTTAATTGCAAATACAATAATTTCAAATACTTTTATGGCAAATATTTTTGTTTACATTTAAAGAAGAAAAGGCAAGAATTTCCAAGACTTGGCAGAATTTTTATAAACTCTTAATTTTTAAGCAGCTAGTATATCCATAACTACTAGCAAGTCCATATCTAGTTAAATGGAATAATTATATAAAATTCGGAAAAAACAAACCTAAAATCAAAGGTTAACCAGAGAATAGAAAAAAGTAATACAATTGGAATCACGAATTTAATTGTTTTTAAGGAAAATATGCAATTAAAAGAATTCCATTAAGCTTCTGGTACTAAATAAATTTTAAACTTAACACAAATTGAGAAACGGTTTGGAAAATTCTTTGAGAAATATTTTAAAAATTTACAGACTACCAAGGTACGGAACTGAAAGAAAATTGGGCAATTTCAACGATTTCAAAGCAAATTCTTCACCTTTCTGTACAAATTTCCCTGAAATCTGCTAAAACCCAATTTAACTTTTAAAAAATCAGCTCACCATGCAAACAAAAACACTTGGAATGAAAAAAAAAAATCTATTAGAAAATGCCAAACTTTTGTAATCTGCACATATAAATACCAAGAATAGGTTTTTTTTTTGCATTGTGAGACACATTGTCATGGTGTGGTGTCGTTTTAATATCTTACATCCTCAAAAAGCTACGTAACTATCACCTGACCTTCTTCGCTATTTAGAAAGCTAATACGTACTTACACTTACTTTTTTAATAAAAAACTTATCAGTTTTATTTGGTTGTAGAACATCATGACAAGTCTCTCATGATGCAAAAACGTACTCTTGGTTTTTGTATGTGCAGATTATAAAGGTTCGGCATTTCCGTCTAAAATGTTAGGTCTGAACAGATATGCTTAAATATAATTGGAAAGGATTGAATCTAATAAGAATTGTGGCCATATATGATAATATATAATTGGATATGACATATGTGATACACTTTCTAATTCTAGATCTGTTCATATCCAAAAAGAGATCAGGACAATTTGTTGATTTTTGTGGCCAGATAGGAGCAAATATGGTCATCTGCTACCATATCTGTTCATACCAGATCTAGTACAAGATTGTAACCATTTGAGCCGTTTTCATAGGCGTCAAAATAAAAATGCATGTATTTTAATAATTTCTTAATAAATCTGATGGACATATTATAATATCCAGAGCAAATTCGACTTGATTATATACAGTATGTCCCCAATTTTGAGACCTAATTAGATCAGGTACAATCAATTTTAAAAACTCGTGTGAGATGGGTTTTTAAAATTGTTTTTTTTTTTTGTAATTTCAATTAATTTTAAGCAGATTTCATGGAAATTTGGCCAAATTTTTGCAGAAGAGTAAAAAAATTGCTTTGGAATTAGGGAAATCTTCTCAACTTCCTTTCAGTTCCTTTGTTATATGTTCAAGTTTTTATTTGGCTGCTTCTTACGGTGAAATTTTTATCCTTCCTGTATGTTAGAGCATATTTTTCACCTAAAAGTATATACAATTTTATTTAATTAATAACTAATTTAACTAATTTAATAAAAACTACAAGCTATATTTTATATATACTAAAACAAATAAAAAATTCAATTTTTGAAAAAATTTCCTGTGGGGGGCAGCCCTCCCCCCTGAGCACACCACTGTATACGAGCAACGAAAACAAGAAAAGATCGCCCAATAGCGAAGTCTGTTTTGGAATAAATAATTGTCTATTTCTTATAGATCTACCATACTTAAAAATATTAAACACGAACTGCGGAGTTTGTAATTTATGAACTTTATAAAAATGCAAAACACTTCTAATTTGAACAAAATTATCGAATGAACATCAGTGAAACTTGCAAGCAAAAATATAGTACTTCGATTACATCTGTTCACTTTGGTAAACAATGGGTAAGCCCCAACACTGGTATCAATCATCGGTAAAAGTTAGCGGTTGCGACCAACTGCACTTGTTCGAAAAAGAGACTATATCTTTTTTGATAGGCACTTTTTCCTCACTTGTGTTTTTCCCTGAAAAATAAGCGGTCGACAACGCGGCACACCGAAAGTAAAACTAATACCGAAAAACCTCATGTCATCAAACTTTTAAAAACAGATTAAAGAAAGTTAAAAAAACCTAAACTTTAAGCAATTTGAGTGAATTTAATACTTAAAAAACTGAACTCTAAAATTAATCCAAAAACACAGTCAAAGCCCGTAAGGTTTAAATATAAATTTAATACTTAAAATATCTTAGAAAAAAAACATGTTAAACTAATTTGTGAAACCTATAAAAATCGTTGATTTATTTCCTTTAAATAAAACTAGTTCTTTTCTTGTTGCAAATAATAAAGACCGTTGAAATTCTTTTCTTTATTTAAATATAAACTTAAAACGATTACACAAGAGACTTTATTAAGTTTACACTTTAACAGAATACACAATTCAATTAATCGATAATGCTTCCTCTTTAGCGTGTTATTATCAACTGCACTGACATGCCACCTTGCTGGCCTTTTTATATGTGCTGGAAACTGGATACTGGCAACTTAGAAAATGTTCTTTTGAAGTTTGGTAGAAGAAAACTTAGTTATGGTGAAGGGTTGCCATTTAACTGTTTTATATTTCAGGACCAACATATGGGGATTTATGTTTCCACGAGTGAATGGAAATAGATGAATTGAATTTCCGTAACATTGCCGCCCACTTAAGTCTGATCATCCCTAACTTACATAATTTTTCCCTTCCCATGATTAGCTAGTCGTTTAAGATGCACAACCTTCATTTTAGATTTTGGGCTCTGATATTTCTGTATTCTATTGACCACATCATTTTACCTTTTAGTCACCCTTTCTTTCATTGCGGGTTGAACAGAGAATCATCATTAAATCCTTCAGAATTCGCTGCTCGATTGCACCTCGCCTTTATCTTATCGTTGACCATTTTAATTCGATTGCGGACGAATTCATGAAGTTCGTTGAAGTCTCATTTTTGCTGGGAAGAGTTGTCGTTTTCACTGTCTATTGCGGCAGGCTTAAGACCAAACTCTAAATCACCGGGCGATTTGAGTTCCGTCCCGAAGATAACTTGCTGGTGTGCAGGAGGTGGAGTCATTAACGGCCGATCTGTATGACAGTACTCCTTTAAAGTGCGATTGATTCTCTCGACCAGATTGCGGTTGCAGCGGCGTAGTTCTGGATTTTCTTATTCCATATAACTCACACATTTCCTTAACGATGGCAGATTCAAAATTTCTTCCTTGGTCAGAATGCTATTCTAATGAAACACCGCAGCGGCAGACCCAGTTTTTTACAAATGCGCCCATTACCGTTTTAGCTTCCTGGTTCGGTATGACATATACCTCAGGCCATTTGCTGAAATATTCAATTACCACGAGAACGTAACGGTTACCGGCCTCGCTGACTGGGAAAAGTACTGCTACATCCATTGGTATCCGAGTTGCATTGCTGAAGTTGTCCACGGCTTCTCCTAACTGCTCCTTTGGCTTCGATGCGTTGCATGCAGTTTGCTATCCATTCGCCTACAGCATGCTGACAACCGACCCAGTAGAACCTCTGTTTTAACTTTTCTAAGGTTTTAGTGATACCGAGATAACCACCACTGGGTCAGTCATGAAACTCTTTTAATACTTCGTTTGGTCTTGATGACGGCACCGCAATTAAATTGGTCACAGTTTTGCCGTCGGCACTTTCCCATGTACGGTATAAGCAACCATTTAACACCTGTAGTCTATTTCACTGGGTTTAAAATGCCTTCATCAGGGGACTTTCAGCTGATATTTGTTCACGGGAAGGCCTCCGGGTTTCTTCTTTGGCTGATATAAGTTTCATCAATATAGGGTCATCCCGTTTCGCCACTGACCAGGCTTCAATCGAATCGATATGGGTTAGTCGAACATCAACAATGTGCTCCTTTCCTTCGGCTCTTGAACAATGCACTCTAAGTTGCAGGACCGCCTTGAGAGGGCGTCCGCATTGCAAGTCATAGCTCTGAAGCCGTTCAATCCAACGAGCTAGCTGTTGACCATACAGATACTTGTGATGGTGCTTTACGCAATCTACTGCCGCCAAGAATTCCCATCGCGTTACGCAGTAGTTTCTTTCAGGCTTCGAAAGTACCCGGGTGTAGTAGCCTCTGACTTTTTTAGTTCCATTAATCACCTGCGAAAGCACACCTCCTATTCCATATACGCTTCCATGGCTATCCAGCACAATTTTTTCCCCAGCAATAGGATAACCCAAAATAGGTGCCGTACACAATAACTCATTGAGCTTCAGGAATTCTTGTTCTTGAGCTTCACCCCAAGGAAATGGTCGCGCCTTCTTAGTCCCACTCTTCCGCTGTTATAGCATTCGGCCTTGACTTGCTTTCTCCCTCTTTTAGCTCTGTGAGCACCTCTTTGAACCCATCTGCTAACATGGTGCTTATATCCTTTTCTTTTTCATCAAATTCGTAAGTCACAATGTCAATATTATGCCACTCGAATTCCTCTATCAGCTGCTTTTGCAATTCTGTCGTATTACCTGCTGTCCGCAGCTCCAACTTACTCAATTCCTTCTTGAGTTGCTCCACTTTAAGCTCTTCCAATTTCATGACAGGTTATTATATTGTAAGACCACTTCTGACACAAATTGTTATGATTTTATCTTTTAAAATCGTTGATTTATTTCCTTTAAATAAATCTAGTTCTTTTCTTATTTAAATACAAACTTAAAACGATTACACAAGAGACTTTTATTTAAACTCTATTAAGTTTTCACTTCCACAGAATACACAATCCGCCGTTGCCAAACAACATTTACCGCGTGAACACATACCATTGAATTTAAATATATACAGATAGTTTTTAACGTTTCCCAAATTATATAACCGGTAAAGTACCCCTAATTAAACCTGACCCTCAAACACGCCTCTTCATGGTCCTTTCGAACTGTTAAGTGTATCAGTAAAAGTGTAGAGAAACTTGAATTTTTTTCCACTAAATGGATTATATAAAAAAATAAACAATAAAAAATAATAAAATAAACAATAAAAAATAATAAAATAAAAGTAAATATAAACAAAACAGTAAACCGAAAACCCACCCCTAAAACAGAGAATAAAAGCTGAACGCAACTGTACTCTGAACTTAAGATAGTTTACAAGTGATATTGAAAAACTAAATATACAATAAATAATAAAAACAACCTTTAAAATATTTTAAAATTGTTATAAGAATGATAAAGCTGTATTTAAAACACACAAAAATATTAAATACAAAGAGTATGTATATTTCACTGCAAAAAACAAATCAAGCCGTTTAAGATCTAAACAAAAATATTTTGCAGACAAGTGCTCGAAAGTGATTTACATTTCCCCATTAATTTATTAATTTTTAGTTTGTTGCAAATAAATAAGTTTTCTTAAATTAAATTAAATAATATTATATTTTAATTATTTACTGTGTAAGAAAAGGAGAATATTTAAATAAACAAAGAACAAAATATACATATATTTAATTGTTTGCTGGATAAAAAATCCCTATAAAGAGCACTGGCAGTATTAAAGCGGGAACAAGGAACAAATAGGAAAGACAAAAATAAAAAATCACAAGAAACATGTACATGTTCATGGCCGTTTATGGAAAAAACCCGCGTCTGAGTGGCATTGAAAGACAATGCAATAGGGTGCGCCGTATTTTCAACTTGCGAAATGATCCTCTTAGCGAAAAATTATATTTTGCAAAAAATTATGCTGATCGAATATCGGGAAGGCGTGGCTCGAATGCCCTAAAGTTGCTAAAATATGTGAAGTTTTTATAAAATTTGCACAAATATTAATTTTGCGCTACGCCTATGCCACAATTTGAATCTGTTAATTAAATTATCATAAATAATTACATAAGAAATTATGAAATTAATCATTATTACCATTTAATGAAGTTTATTATTTGCCCCATAAAATTCTACCTAATGATCGTGGTACTTTTTTTGGTTCGCAATTCCCAGAGCTAAAATCTTTTGATTACAAAGTAAAAAAACAGCAGTTTTCTGAAGTTAAAAATCCTTAATAATTTTTAAGGAAAAAAATAAATAAAATTAAAAATCTTAGAATTTTATTTAAATTTTATAAATAAAAAATGGTGGGCAGATTTGTTAAATTTCCGGTAAGAAAAACACGTCTTATTTTTTTGCTTTTAAAATCAAACTGTATCGTTTTATTAAGCAATATTCTTCTAGTTTTCTTTCTTTTCTTCTATTTCAGCAATTGCCGTTACAATTAACATATTAAGCAAGTTATAAAGGGTAGACCAAAAACAATTATCATAGTTGTAAAATTCATTATTATGTTAATCTACGTTATCTGAATTACATATTCAAATTCAAATCTATTTCATATTCAACAAAATTCAATTCAATAAAAATTCAATTATAAAAAAGAATTAATAACAATATGTGTTATTATTTAAATAAGTATTAAAAAAAAAGGTAAAAAAATGTGTTTATAAAAAACCCATTGCGAGAACGTTGTGGAGAGAACCAAACAGGTAAAAAACTCCACGCTGGTGACCAAACATTCCGGCCCCATTGAAGGACCGTAGGTCTTCAAATTGCTGGTAGTGATGCGAGCTTGGATATCGGCCATTTATAAACGCCTCTTGCCGACCTTGCCGTCTTGGCCTTCTATTACGCGGACGACTCTGCCGGTCAGCCACTCTTGGGGCGGGAGATGGTCCTCTTGGACCACCACTAGCTGGTTGACTAGAAGGTTCGGCTCTTCGGTGTACCACCTGGCCTTGCAACCCCAGGACGTAGTCTTTCGACCAGGCCCGGCAGAACATCTGCTTGAGAGCGCAGAGCATCCGCCATCGCTTCAAGTAAGTTATCTTGTTGCCTCTGATGTCTTCGACGGATTCTGGCGGCAGCGAACGCAGACCCCCGCCTATGAGCAGATGCGCCGGAGTTAACGCATCCCCGTCGTTGGGGTCCGGAGACAGCGGTGCGATTGGGCGACTGTTGAGCACCGCCTCTACCTCTGCGAGCATTGTTGCCATTTCCTCTTGGGTGAGCGCCGCATTGCCCACGGTTCGCAGAAGTAGGTGCTTCGCCTGCTTCACGGCTGCTTCCCACAGTCCTCCGAAGTGAGGAGCTCTGGGAGGTATGAAGGTGAATTCTACCCTGCACGATACTGCGTACGATACGACGTCCTCTTTGTTCTTCTCGAACGCCTCGTATAGCTCTTTGAGCTTTCGGCTGGCTCCCACGAAGTTGGTGGCGTTGTCGCAATATATTTTCTGGGGGAGTCCTCTCCTGACAGCGAACCTTCTTAAAGAAAGGATAAATGCGTCGGAGGATAAATTGGAAACTAATTCTAAGTGAACAGCCTTCGAAGTGAAACATAAAAAAACCGCTATATACATTTTGATAGTAGGTCTACTACGAATTCGTAATGAAATATTCACGGGACCACAAAAGTCTACGCCGGAAACTAAAAATGGACGTTGCGCTCTCACTCTGTCAGTGGGTAAACTTCCCATTATTTGGGTCATCAATTTTGGTTTATAGCGGAAGCAATGAACACATTTACGCACTATTTGGCACACTCTTCTCTGGCATTTATAAGCCAAATAGTCTCCCGTAAAAGGGCTATCAATGCTTTTGTACCAGCATGACAATTATTGAGGTACAAATCGCGCAAATATCGTCTCACAAAGAGAGTTTTTCTTGGTAATAGAAGTGGGAATTTCGTATTATACGTTAATGGTGCATTAAGCAACCTCCCACCTACCCTAATAAGTGAAAAATTTCGCGTATTTTCAGTAAACTTGTGGATAAATGGTGTTAAACGTTGAATATTCGAAGGCAACACCTGAGATTTCTGTAATTTAGCAATCTCCTCAGAGAACTTTTCTCTCTGCACTATTTCCACAAACCTATAAAAGGCCCAGTTCATCTCCTTTACAGTAGGCCATACAGTTTTCATGATTTTACGTTTTCGACAAAAGTCAATGATTCTTAGCACGTAGCACATGATTCTCAATGACTTTTTGTAAGACGAATGATCGTCTATCAATTTCAAGAATATGTCCATGTGATTTTCTTCCGGAGAATTCTGTAATTCTGGAGAACTCTCCACTGTAAGGAGAACTTTGGATTTTCTTTTCTCTAAAGACTCGTGATTCTCTGTTAACACGAAATGATGGTTAACAGGCCAGTTTGAGCTATCCAAACCAAATTTAGTCTTTTAGATCATCAACATCAGATCCTCCAGATACAATGTCAGCCGGATTTTGTTTCGTGGGCAAGTGGCGCCAATAAACACGGTCTGAGTATTCTTGTATTTCAGCAACACGGTTGGATACAAAAGTTGCGACAGTGGATGGATTAGTTTTAATCCAATATAAAGTGATTTCTGAATCTGTCCAAAAATGTACACTCTCGATTTCAAAGCTCATCATGTTTTTAATTCGAATTGTGCTGCACACAACTCAAGTCTCGGAAGAGATTTTGTCTTGAGTGGAGCGACTTTTGATTTGGCTTTAAGAAGCCTACAAAAAACCTCATTTGAGTCACTACTCCTAATATAAATGCAGCAACCATAAGCCCGAAGAGAAGCATCAGAAAAGCCATGAATCTGAACTTTTGCTGAAGAAGTTGTGTGAACGAATCTTGGGATTTCAATTGAATCAATTTTCGACAAATTTATTTTGAAACTCTCCCACGCAGTATTTAATCGCATGGGGATCGATTTATCCCAGTCAAGTTTCTGAATCCAAAGTTCTTGTAGCAACATTTTGGATTTTTTTTTAATTGGGCATAAGAGTCCGAGAGGATCAAACAACCGAGACGAAACCGACAAAATGTTTCTTTTTGTTGCTTTTAGATCATGAAAATTATCTTCCAAATGAAACTTAAATGAATCATTCTTCGGAACCCAGTGTATGCCTAAAGCTTTGGCCGTATCGGAATCACTATGTAACAGTTTTTCGTTACAATTAGTAAAGTTAAAATCGGGGTGATTGGAAAACCATTTGGTTAAATTAAATCCAGCTGAACTCAGTACTTGAGTCACCTGGTCTCGAATAGTTAACAGTTCTTGAAAACTATCGGCGCCAGTTAACAAATCGTCAACATAAAAATTACTGCGAATAACTTTTGACGCTATGGGCAAAGTCTCTTTGTATAAATCGCTTAGATGAATAAGACATCTGATTGCTAAAAATGGTGCGGAAGTCGTACCGTAAGTAACAGTGTTCAAGCGAAACACTTGTAGCAAATCAGATGGATTTTGTCTCCAAAGGATTAGTTGAAAATTTCTATCGTTATCGCCAACTAAGACTTGACGATACATTTTTTCAATGTCGGCAGTGATAACGAATTTATGGAATCGAAAACGGATTAGCGTCGAATATAATTCTTCTTGCACCGTAGGGCCAACCATTAACAAATCGTTAAGTGAAGTTCTCGAAGAAGTTCGACTCGAGGCATCAAAAACGACACGAAGTTTGGTAGTAGTGCTTTGAGGACGCAAAACGCACTGATCCGGAATAAAATATTGAGGTGAGCTCGGTATTTGATTGTCCGTAATGGACATATGACCTAAGTCGACATACTCTTTCATAAAATCGTGATACATTTCTCTCATAATGTTGTCGGTTGAGAGTCTACGCTCTAGCGCAAGAAAGCGTCTCTTGGCAGTATCAAAGGATGATCCTAAAAGATTAGGATCTGATTTGAAAGGAAGTGAGACTTCAAAACGTCCTGACGATAAACGTCGTACCGAATCTTTGAACTTATCCTCACATTTTTGTTGTTCCTCATTAAAAATTACTTTTGATTCATTAGACAGTTCCTCTAATTCCCAGAATTTTCGAACAATTGAATCCACAGTATCCTCGTTTTCAATAGAATTGCTAACGTGACATACATTTGAACGTGAGCCCTTTGGCTGGTTGCATTGCCAGCTACAATCCAGCCAAGAGTAGTTTTCTGAAGAACTGGCAGGTTGGGGTTAGACTTAATTTGTCCATCGCATAGCAGTTCAAAGAAGAGTTCACCATCGATTAATAAATCAACTTTCTGTGGTTTGTAAAAGCAAAAATCTGCCAATTCAATATTCTTCGGAATATTCCAATCGGTAGTGCAAATCTTGCGATCAGGTTGGAAGTTTGTAATTGAACTCAATACCCAAAACTTGGAAAAGAATTGAGTAGAATTAACCCTCGACATGACACCGACTTCGATGCTAGATTTAGCAGAAGAATTTGTTTCGCCTATGCCAATTAAATTTAATCTGCCTCCTTCTCTCTTAATTCTAAGTATCTGTGCAAGTTCCTCAGTTATCAAATTCGTTTGAGAACCGGAATCTCAAAGAGCCCTAGCCAGAATATAATTTCAGGAACTACTCCTCACTTTCACGACCGCTGTGGCGAGAATTATATTCTCATCCGATGATGAAAAATTCACCGAAGCGTGAGAAGTAGACGGCTGCTGTGACAAATAATGTACAGAAGAATTTTGGTTAGAACTTGAGGCTTGAGAACAAGTATTATATCTATGTAGCATTGAGTGATGAGAGCCACTGCAGACTCTACACTTTGGTGAATTGCATTTTGCTACAGTATGACCTTTTTTCAGGCAGTTTATACACGCAGGCATAGCTTTAATAAAGTCAAATCTTTGAAGAACTGGCACTGCGGAAAAAGAAGGGCAATTATAGATATTCTGTTGTGTAGATTTACAGAGGAGACATTTCTCAGCAGATTGTCTAGGTTTCGAACAAGCTAGTGCTGTCTTTGTATTTTTCTTAGGCCCATTATCATGTCTATTCTTTGAAGAACTAGGTCTTGAACTAGACGATTCATCAACAGAGATGTGCTGGTACCTTTTATTTAAGGCGGCCTCACAGTCAGCCCATAATGGGAGCTTTTCGAAGTCAAGCTGTTCTTCCCACTTGGATTTAGTGACTGGATCGACTTTCGACATCACTAGATGTATAAAAATGGCATTTGTTATCTTTTTATCTGCTACGCAAAGCAGAAGCCGAAGGTTTATTGATCTCAGGAAGATCGAGAAGTTTCGAAATATTATCGAAAAAGATAAGACAATCATTGTCATAAACCTTTTTTAAACTGCCTAATGCTCTGGGGTAATTGTTTTCAGAAATCTGAAAAGCTTTGACTGTATAATGATTGAATTTTTCAATGTCTGTAAGTGTCGGATAATTGTGGACCAAATTCTCAAACAGGCTCATAAAGTTTTTATACTCGGAATATTTTCCACTGAATTTTGGGAACCGCATGTTTGGAAGCCTACAATGATACTGAACGATGTTTCAGGCATACTAGGTCTTCTGTGTTTAGCCTGAAGACTCATTAACATAGCTTTCGTGGTCACACACATATCTTCAAGCCCAGATCGGTCGTCATTTGTTGGATCTAAAATGTCCAATTCAGACTGATACTGCATTGCTTGAGCAATGTGGTCTTTTAATATTTCCATGCGACAATCTATCTCAAAGGGATTGAAAGAAATCGTTTTATCTACAATAGATCTACGAATCTTCGAAATATTTTCAATCACTTTGGCTCTTTTCTGAATAAGTTTCGACAATGTCTCTGATTAAGGATCGCCTTGGTGTTTTTTACCGACCATATTGAAAGAAAACCACAAAAAAAAAAAAAATTAAAAAAATCGAAAGTATAATTGATAATAGAATAATATTCCAATAAATTTCGCAAAAGCAGATTTCAAATAAATTTTCCTTTAAATTGTGGAAAACTTTAACCAAATTATTTTAATTTGAAAATAAATCGGGGGAAATATCGCGCTCGAATAACAAAATTTCGTATTTAAATAATGGAACCAAATGAAATTAAATAAAAAAAAATTAATTTCAAATATCGTTTAATACGATGACCACTCTGAATTCTGAAAATTCATACGAAATTTGTTTGGGTCTAAGAAAAAACTTAAAATTCGCGATTTTTCACTAATATATTTAAAAAATAAGCTTTTGGTAATTATAAAAATCGAGTCAACACACAATTTCAACTTATTTTTATATCAAACTAAAAAAACTCACAACACGCACTTTTTTGGTAAATTGCAAAAGAAAACCAGTGTTTTTTTTAATTAAACACCTCGCCGGCCCGTTTACGATCAACTTTATACTAAATGTCTCGCCGGCAATGAATTTTAATTAAAAAAAAATAATAAATTTGCACTTTAATCTTGTTTAAATTTGTTGTGGTCAAATTCCACAAAAAATTTTTGTTTTTACTCGGTTCACAATTTTGTTTACTAAAAATCACGATCACTGTTCGTTCAGCCACTTGAACCAACCTTTGGTAACGTTTACAAAAAAATATAAAATACTTTACCAAGTTTAATAAAATTAATCCAAAAAATATTTTTATTTTTACTAAATTTAATCTTCACGCACAATTCTGGTGGACTTTTACAAAAATTTATTTAGAAAAATAAATTTTGCCATACGATATGTATGTACATTAATGAAATGTCCCCTTTTATGGTTAAGTTGGTCACGTAAAGCACCGAAATGATCATACGTTGTTATCGTTACCGATAACAAACAAATGTATACATATGAAAGTGTCGAAGAAAAAGGAGATAAAAACAAAACGATGAAAATAAATTTTTGCAAAATTAAATTAATTAACACTCGCGAAAAAAGTGCAAATAAAAAATCAAATTAATTAAAAAAAATAAATAAAAATAATTAAAATGCCGATGGTACGTGTTACGGAATTAAATACGAGCGGTATGTGTTCGTGGTAAAAAAGAAAATATATTGATCCGTGTGTATGTATATTTGTTTTTGTGTTAATAATCACTCGCGATATTAAATGTTTCACTTTTGATACATTCGAAATATTTAATTAAACTATTTAACAAATCACGTCCCTGCTCGGGCGTCAAAATGAAAATCCTTAATAATTTTTAAGGAAAAAATAAATAAAATTCAAAATCTTAGAATTTTATTTAAATTTTATAAATAAAAAATGGTGGGCAGATTTGTTAAATTTGCGGTAAGAAAAACACGTCTTGTGTTTTTGCTTTTAAAATCCAACTGTATCGTTTTATTAAGCAATATGGAGCATCAATCTCCCTATTCTTCCAGTTTTCTTTCTTCTCTTCTATTTCAGCAATTGCCGTTACAATTAACATATTAAGCAAATTATAAAGGGTAGACCAAAAACAATTATCATAGTTGTAAAATTCATTATTATGTTAATCTACGTTATCTGAATTACATATTCAAATTCAAATCTATTTCATATTCAACAAAATTCAATTCAATAAAAATTCAATTATAAAAAACAATTAATAACAATATGTGTTATTATTTAAATAAGTATTAAAAAAAGGTAAAAAAATGTGTTTATAAAAAACCCATTACGAGAACGTTGTGGAGAAAACCAAACAGAAGTAAAAGTTTTATTTAGACAATAAATCATTTATGTATATTAAAGTAAAAAAAAGGATAAAGTGAATATTAAGGAAAGAGAGTTAAATACATAAATAAAGTTAAAGAAATTAAAGAAAAAATTAATACAAGAAGACGAGAAAAGTTATATCTGCTCGATCATGACGAAAGACAAATTATCGGTGCTAAATTACCATCCAATGGCCAAGGTTTGCGTGTATTATTTAACAATATGCGTAAAGAATATTGCAAACGCCGCACATTAATACAGGAAAAAGAGGAGAAAGTTTTCTTAGACAAATTTGATTATTTGTTTGACGTTGCTTATGCTAATGGGGAAGATAAGAAATTTTTATTCAATCAAAGAAAAAAAGGAAGACTGGTGCAATGGTAGGTAATGATTTCGTCTTAGCAAAACGAAAAGAATGAAAAACACTTAGACAAGAAAGAGAACGTCGCATGAGTGAGAAATATGCATCTGCTTGGGAAGGTATGTAACAGAATTACTGTGGGTTATCAAGTTCCCAGCAAAGCCTTTGTATACATTCGAAAAAGTTTGTCACTTACTAAATAAAATTAAACTTTTTAACCAATAATGATTACCATATCATGACCTGTAAGGATATATCATTACCTCAAATTGTATGGGGCTTAAATAATAAAATTAGTACTTAAAAATAAGTAGTGACTACTTAACCTGTTAACTGGTTTATACATTTTAAAAAATGCAAAACCAGTTAACACGTTACTGGTCTTTGGAAGGCATTATAAAGTTTCTATGAGATATAAAGATTTTATATAAGTGTTATTCTTTACATTTTGTAAATGTGAAATTATCTTAGATTTAATTGAGATATTTTTAAAACAAATTTTACAGATGAGTACGAAAATTTGGACTCCGAATCAAGCGATGAGGAGAATCTTGAACTGGATGCTATTGAAGACCAAAAGAATGAACCAGATCGAATCCATTCAACAAAAAAAAACGAGGTCAACATCATTTCATTGCACCAAAACTAATACAAGTAATAGATAAATGCAAAATAAGTAATCGTAACGCAGTACGAATCCTTATAGCAGCTGCTGAAGCTTTAAAACACGACGTTAATGATCTAGTAATAAATGAAACTTTAATCGCTGGTGCCGCACACAAGTTCGATAAGAAACAGGACAAAAACTTCGGGGAGTAAAATTACCCAGCAAAACCGCACATTACCAAATAATGGGTAAAGTAATCTATAGCCATAGGGAACGATGGATTACTTTACACCTTACTTCATTCACGAATTTTACAGGCGATGAGCCTCAAAGTAATATATATACCCATCACTAATAATCGGTTACTTATATGGTTACAAGAATGGAAAAAGTAATGTGTCTAAAAATAGATTTTTTAAAAAGAGGAATTTTTATTAAAAAAATTATTACAAATATTTTATTACAAATATTTATTTAAAATATTTGTAATTTAAAATAATGTGGTCAAGATGGGAATCGAACCAGGGAAATCTGGCTGCCAGCTAAGAACTCTACCACTGAGCTATTAAAATATTTGTAATTCAAAATAATGTGGTCAAGATTCCCAACCAGGGAAATCTGGTTGCCAGCCAAGAACTCTATCCACTGAGCTATCGACGCATATAGTATTTGATTGTTTTAAACTTAAATGGATTGTTGCGCTTCGTTTATTCGTTAGTGTTGTCAAAACAAACATACATTACCCTTTTGCTTACAAAAAAGCACAAAATAATGTATCTAAAAATAGATTTAAAAAATTTTTCAGTTATTACTTTACATTAATAAACCATATATTACGTAATCAATAATCAGTAACTTATTACTTTATGCTTGCAAATAATGAAAAAGGTAGCGAGCTATCATTACATTATCCAAAGGTTTGCTGGGTAATAAACATAACTTTAAGCCTAGTGTTGAGAATCAGCAATACAACAGAGATAACGGAGTTTGCAGAAAAAAGTCTTGAAGAAAAGCAACCACGGGATGATTACAAGGAACTTCTCCAATTAGCAGTAGTTTTTCTTGGACGAACAGATTACTTTCCGGATGCCGGGAGTCTTTCGCCATGCCCGATGGATGTCCAAGGCAATATGTTGCTTGAAAATATTTATATTTTGGGACAATTTCATTTTGACAGGCTGTGATAAAAATGGTATAAGAGAGAATTATATTCTCCGATAGAAGCTCTTGTTGCTGCATGAACTCATAATGAAGATTTAACTTTATTAAAAACATTATATGCTTACAATTCAATTGATGAAAATATAAGTCGATAATTACTACGTAAATTTTGTAATCATTTATGGTATTTATCAACAGAATCAGCAGCTCTGGCTTTTTTCGATGATAAAATTTCTTATGCATCACAAAAACTTTTGGTAGCGGCTTTAAATCAATCTAATGATAGTTACAACAAAAAATTAGCCAATACGCAGATAAAAACATTGAGGATTCTATTTCGCAAAAACCACTAAACTTTTTTAAAAGAATTTCTATTTAAACGGAATTTCTTAAGAAAGATCCTAAGAATGGAAAAATGACATCTGTTATAATATTGGTTTGGGGATAGTAAGTAAATTGAAAGTTGTTAATGACTCAGCAGAACAGGGAGTAAAGCTCATGGAAGACTATATCAAGTGCTGTCACGAGACGAAGAATGGAAGCAATTGATAATGCAAATTGTGGCAGGTTATATAAAACAATATCCTGATACAACCAAATCAGGTCTTTCAAATGGATGTACATAAATATTAAACACTAATTTTAATTAGTGAACATTTTATGTAGACATAGATTTGAAAATAAGAAATAAACTTCAGAATTGTAATGTTCAACATTATAAAAGAAGTAATAAATAATCTTAAAATAATATTTAATTTGGTAGAAACTAATTTTAATTTCCATATGAAAATTTTAAAATTCAAGGAAGTCCTTTTGTCAAAAATAAACGTATTAATTTTTGTGTAAATTGATATAAAGTGAAACATTTAAATAATTAATAGCGACTCTTGAATAACTGATAGCGACCCTTGAAGGAAGATAATTTTTGAAGTGTCCTTAATGGGAGGTTTTACTGTAATATAATTTTTTAGTATTATGTTTGTAAATATGTGCATATTTTTAATGCTTACATACAGCAGAATTGTTGTTTTTTTAAAAAGTTTTAAAAAGTTTTCAAAAATCAGTTTTTTTCAAATAAAAATACCATAACTCGAAAAGTTGAAGTGTTATGCACATTTAACTAGATTCTGATTCAGCGAAAAATTCTACATTATGATCCAACTTAAAATATTTCAGTTTATTGCATAGGTGTAGCTTAAAATTAACATTTTTGAAAATTTTCTACAAATTTCACATATTTTAGCAACTTTATGGCATTTGAGCCATGCCTTCCCGATATTCGATTAGCCTAATTTTTTCCAAGATTTATTTTTACACTAATAGGAATTTTCTTGGTACTCCCCTACGATCTAAATCTCGAGAAAAATTTTGGCCCGTATAACGAAGGCGCACACTACTATCTAAACTAAAGGAAAAAACCCGCAGGAAAGCCAGTGATATTGTAGATGGTGCACCCTTAACAAACGAAAGTTTTGACATTGCGTGGTTAAAACTTACTTCCCAATATGAAGATAGGCGCAGACAGGTTAACGCTCAATTGAGAATTTTGTTCGCAATACCCTTTTATAGACTATAAATAATTGCATTGCGGTTTTACACACTCTTCGGTTTTACACCGATTATAATTTATATTTGCACTTCAAAATTACCCAAGGAAACCCTTTTAATATTTGAGAGAACTTTGTCAGAAAACACATGTATTCTGTCCTGGACTGAGTTGGATAAGTTTTTGACTTCGGAATATAAAGGACTCGAAGCCGCTACGGATGCAAAACCCCTGCAAATAAATGTTGCCCCAAATTCAAACCCAAGACAAAATACTGATACTAGAAATCAATATAAGGGAAAGTGCAGTGTTTTTCTAAATGTGACACAACAATCTAAAAAAGTACCCATTTTAGCAAAACCAACAATGCAAAGCCAAGCACACATTAAGGCAATGTTCGGCGTTCACTTATATGAGGGTAACAGAAAGAAACGTGTTCGTTAAGAAGGTGGGATTCTGTAATAATTGACTCGCTGTTGATCACACAATAAAAAATTGTCGAGGTGCGTTCACCTGCAAGTATTGCAGAAGTCGACATAATTCTCTTCTTCACAAGCCCAAGTCCAACTCGGAGCCCCGAAACACCCAAGACGATTTAAGTCAACAGTCACCTTTACGCAATGCATCACAGTCTTTCACAATATGTACGCGGTCAAGGACACTAGATGACCGAAAAGGCTAGTAGGGACAGCTATTGTGAATGTTGTTTTAGAAAGTCTTAGAATGAAATTGCAGTTACCCACAATACCCATATGCAGTCATTCCGGTAACCCCAATCAAAAGTGCGACTTAACACAAATTTTTTTAAGAATCATAACGTGAATTGCTTAGAATGGAATCATTTGATAGGGAAATGCAAAAGCCAAATACGTTGCCAAAATTGTGAAGGAAAACACCACTCCTTGCTTCACACTAAACGGTCAACCAAAACGCCTCCAAGAGAACCCACCCCTCCAATTCCAGCTCCATGGCGCTTCAAAGCCATAAGAAACACCACCCTGCCATCCTCGATGACGAAAACTTTCTTGCCTACTGCGATTGTCAAGATAGTGTCGGGTAACGGAACCCAGCTAGCTAGGGCACTGCTTAATCCAAGGCTTACTACTTCAAGAGAAGCCTCCTCGTGCGCTCGAGATTGTGAACTGAAACCCTTCAAACTAGAGAATAAAGTGTTCACTAAGTCGTGATAGAGGCCTATGTATTACAATTTGCCCTGTGAGGTTTGTACGTCCGTGGTGAATGAGTTACCAAAGCATCGCTACACAAACTCCTTAGCGGATCAGAAATTTTTTTCCAATGTTCCGGTAGCTATGGAAATTCTCTCTTCAACATTTAAGCCAGCGAACTACAAAATCAAATTATTTCTTAATATAATCAAAATCTATGTTACAATTCTTAAAATTTTGTATTAATATTTAATCACTCAACAAAACTTACTGTTGACTAAAATCAGCGTCATGTTACTGAACGCTTAATTCGGATCAGTTTAACTCGTCTGACGAACATGTTTTATTCACTTTTAATCACTCAACAAAACAGCATTGAATACACTCAGTATTATGTTGTTGTACATTTAGTCGAACATTTTAACTTCACATTTTTGAGAAACCGTGCTTTAAATAATATATGACAATGCTTTGTATTTATGCAATATTTAGATTTTATTTATTTTTTTTTTTTTTTTTGTTAAAAAAACTTACTATTTTATAATAGGAATGTACACTATAGCATTTATAAAATATATTTCTAAAAAAATTTAGTAAATGTAACCCCCTTTTACTGTATTTATTTTGCTTTTATTTGGTTTTAATCATGAATAAACTCATACGCGATCATTTTTGCTTTTTCTGATTTATTCTACATCAAAATTATCATTGTTGAACAGAACGAATATAATTGAACTGATTGGTATGAAAACGACCGATGATTTAATTAGAGACGCAACAAGAGGCATGTGGTTTGATTAATTAAAAATCAGCGACAAACATCTGTATTTGAACATATTCAGCGCTTGGATATATGGGAACAATTTTAGCAACCTTGCACAACATTGGAAAAGTCGATGTTGTTAATATCGTATTAACAATATGCAAAATTAAATCAACAACTTGATGAACTTAATTGCAAAGACATCATAACCAATAGCTTTTCACTTGATCATTTTAAAAGCTAAGACTATTTTAAACCTATCTACTGATCTATACCATAATTTTCTATATATGAAATATTATTTACACTTAAACTTTTCACAGCTTGATATGAAGAAAACGCCTTGTTAAATCATCTGGATCAACCACTTCAAAATTATTCGAATTGTTTACCATACCATTCTTATTTAAAATTGACCAAATCTGCTTGTTTGTCTCATCTTGAGAAATCAATACATGTGCCTCTCTCTCCTAATCATATTCTTTGCACGGTTTTGCACCAGTTGTCATCACTCCTATCATTTATTTAAGTACTATAAGCAAGATCCCTAAGACACAGTTGTTAGCTTTAAAGAAGCTGTTACTTAAGATTTTTGAGCTTTTCTAATAAGCAAAAGTATTATTTCAGCTAATTTCGTTCTTTTTTTATAGAAAAGTATTTTTCCCCAACTTTTTACTTTTGCGTTTTTTTTTCCTTTTTGTCCAATCTCTTTAGTTTTAAATACATTGAATTTTGCTTTTTTTGTCTTCTCAGGTCATCACAATTACGAATCACACGCTTCTGAAAGGATACAATAGTATACAACAATTTCGTTTTATTATTAAAAATCAGCAACTGTTCATCAATATTATTAGTCAAAAATATATCATAAAAATTACACCCCATAGCCGCAGCTTCCAAAGAGTAAATATTAACCGAATCGTAATCATAGTACTCATACAATTTTTGAATAACCGCTTGTAAAATCAGACCGGTTTTAAAACCGGTCTACCTGGTCTAGACCGGTCAACCGGATAGACTGGTTTACCCGGTTAAACGGGTTGTAGTACTTTATGCAAATGTACGCTTTTGGTACTTTTAATTAAACAATAGAAAAATTGACACAACTTATATAAATTTGTAGAAAAACTAGAAAAAATTTTATAAAAATAATTTTTTTTTAAACCAAAAAATTTTTATATATCGAAAATTTTTTTTAAAATCGAAAAAATTTTTAAAAATTAAAAAAAATTTTAAAAGGGGATAATTTTGTAAAAATCTAATTTTTTTTTTAATTGAAAAAATTTAATAAAATTTGATAATTTTATAAAAATCCATAAAAAAATTTTAAAATCAAAAAATTTAATAAAAATTTATAAATTTTATAAAAATGCATAAATTTATTAAAAATTCAAACATTTTTTAAAAATACAAAATTTTTTAAAAATTTTTAAATAAAAAAAAATAATAAATTTTTTAAAAATATATCAACTTTATAAAAATCTATAATTTTACAAAAATCCATAAATTTTTACAAAATTTTTAACGTATTGATAACGCTATTGATGTTGTTGACTAATGAGTATGTTGGTAAACACGTGTGTGTATGATGTTTATATCAACAACAACAAAATACATTAAAAGAAAATAACCAACTTTGCGCAACCTATATCCTTGTTTACAGATTATGTGGTTATATGCTTATTTGCAGTGTTGGAAAACAGTACAAATTTAACTTACTGGCAGCACAAAAAAGGCTACTTTTCAGCAAATAGCATCTCAGATTTTATTTTGAATGTTGGTAGCATTGGCATTTACATCTGGTTTTTATTTATAAAATTTAATAAAATGAGAAGAAGTAATTACACTCATAATTATCCATAGGTAAAATACACAGAAACTGTGGTTTATTTTTCTAAAGATTTGATTATTTTGACATTACGAAAAATTTTGTATTATATACAAATGACATCGCAAATAGTAGCAAATTTTTATTTCTATATTTTACGACATTTCATAAAAATACGAAACATTTTCATAAGAATATAAATTTTTTGTTAAAACGCAAAATAATTTTGTGCAAAAACTAAAGTTCGTTTGTATAATTTACGAAATTTCTAAACTTAAGAAAGTTATTACCATCAGCTGATTACTAAAATTTTGTGATGTTACAATTGTATACTAAAAATAATTTACGAAATCATTGTATTATTTACAAAATTTATAATTTTATGAAATTTGTAATATACGAAAGTTTTTTAATATTTATATACAAAATTTTTGTATCTTGTACGAAAAATATATGTATATGTATTTTAAGCAATCAAAAAATTATTATTATTATGAATTATTTGTATTTTTTATAATATAGAAAACGAAAACATGAACTATTTTAATTTAATGAATACGGATATTATCTTAACGATTAATTCATTTATTAATTTATTTATTCATTTATCTACGGTGTAAAACACCAATACATTCATATTCTCTCTTTCTTCCGACCACTGGTGAAAGCACAGCTGAATGAAAAAATAAGTAGATAACCTACATCAAAGGATGTTCACGGTGCCCAGAGGTTATTTTTAATTTTATAACCAAATAAGCTGATTACCAACCCACCGTGAACACCCTTAATGGCAATAAAATACCAATGTAACAACATACATATTATGTACCTTCCGACGTTGCTTTTAGTTAAATAAAACAATCATTAACATATTGCATTACCTACAATAATAAAATTCACAGAAAATCTCTTACCTAACTTTAACACTCTTTTCGTCATACATTAGAGGATCCCCTAATGTACATATGCAGGTACGTACACCAAGAGAAGAGTATCGGTTGTGGCTACCGAATTTGTTTTCAATCGAATAATTGTGGTGACGTCAACTTTCTTCATAATAAATTATATTTTTAGTTTAAAAGCCAATCTTCAGTTGTTGAATTTATTCCGAAACTGGGTTCTGAAGTCAGAAAGTCCTTTACTTTCTATACATTTGTATAAAATAGCCACGGTCTTTTTCGGTCTTATGTACGACGTTTTTATGTCGTGTATCATAATGTGTTAAAATTCTGCAGAAATAGTCAAAACGTAGTTCTAACTTAAAACTGAGAAATATTTTTTAACTTGTGGAACAAACATATTCCGAAAGTGGCTTTTGAATGCAGAACGTCCTTTTCTTTTCATACATTTGTATGAAATAGCCACGGTCTTTTTCGGTCCCATTTACGGAGTTTTTATGCCGTGGATCATAATGAATTGAAATGATCTAGACGTAGTTCTTACTTAAAACCCAGAAATATTTTTAAACTTGTGGGACAAAAATATTCCGTAACTGCCTCTTGAATTCAGAAAGTTCTTTACTTTTCATACATTTCTTTTTCGGTCCCATATACGGCGTTTTTATGCCGTTTTATGCACATATCTCAAGAACTGAACAAGATAGAGCAGATCGAGTGAAAATTTTACACTGTGGGTATTAACACACTTATAAATCAAATTAAGATCTAAAACAAAAACAAATTATAATACCCAATTCACACGCAATTTTAAAATCACGACTTTTTTTAATTCTCCTTTAAAGTAACTTCCAAAAACTTAACACTTTCATACAATGATTTTGTCCCCATGATTTTATGGTTGATTTAATCGCTTATTCTTCTTTATTTTCTTCTTGACAACCTGATGTATGCGTTTTGTGTTCATTTTTATTTTTATGTATATTAATTTTATTGTAATTTTTTTGTTAAAAACAATTTAGTTCTCTAAGCGCTAAAAAAGTACTTTTGATTTTTTTTATACCAAAAAAAACCAATTTTCCATTCCTGTTGTAGAGATGTTGACACATTGAAAGAGAAAATCAAACGGAGCAAGATAACAAAAAAAAAACGAATGTATGTAAAGAAAAATATGAAAACAAGCACCGAGAACAGAAAACGTGATTTTTTCTCCACCCCGATTGCTTCTCTACACCGATCGCCTACAAACTCAAACAATCATGATTTTCAAACATGGTGGAAACTCATCGTGTGAATTGGGTGTAAGTCTGTTATAAGATTCAACTAAGTGTCTATGCATATGGCTGTAAGAATACAAAATAAAAGTCTTTTCTCAAATTTTGTTTTCAAATTCTCGAATACAAACTTCAAAAGAAACGAAAAAGATTAAATTGTATTTGCGAGCAGAATTTGTTCCTACCCTGTGAAAAAGATAAGAAATTTTTAGCAAACAATCTTGCGTGCAAAATAAAGAAAAAATATAAAAAGTATTAAAAATAAATATATGGATTACAACAATAATGCAATGGAGCAGTGAACTTAAATTTTACATTGAATTTAAATAAAATTTTGTTTTTTTGTTATTTTTTAAGTCGAAAGTGCTAAAATTTTAAAATGAATTCCAAAACTAAATATTAAATTAATGAAGTAATTACAAAAAAAAAACAAAAAGAACAATGCAAAAAATAACAAAGGAACAAGTGTAATTGTATTAACTTAAAATATTATTTAAATATATTTTAAGTTAATATTTTTTACAAAAAATGTTGGATTATAGACAATAATAAATAAATAAATAAATACGTCTTTTCGTTTTAAATTCCATACAAACTTAAATATAATAAAATAAACAATAATAAAATTAAAATAAAACTATTTTTGAGGTTTTATTTTTCTGGTGAATTTTATTTTTAAAATTGGCGATAGAAATTTATTTTATATTCCTCATACAATAAGGGCCACCTTAATATAACATGCATACATAACTATTAAGCACATTACAATTCTTCATCACCAACAACAACAAACATACTGATTGTTTAAGCCAAAAACCCTTTTTTTGGTTAAACTTAATAATGTTGCCTCTCTGGTACCCTTAGCCACAATTTAGGTTAATAGTCTATTATAATATATTTTACTCCCCTTTTTAACTTCTCTGAAAGGAGTGTTTAATAGATTATAATATATGCTTGAACGTCACTTAATCCTTGTTTGCTTTATGATCGTGTTTAATATATAATCTTACGATTGTACTCCTCCGCTACGCAACTCTTACGAAGGTAATATAAATATTTATATTAATAAAAATAGAGATATCCTCTAATCAAAAATTTAAATTTATGTCTTTTTATTTCATTTGGAATTTGCATATACGGCAAATATTTGGTCCTTCGAACCGGATCACAAGGAAATAAAAGGACAAAAAATGGAAATAATTTCTTTTTATTTCCAGCCTCCATCTTTTATATGGCATTTTTAATATTTTTTTTGCCGAAACAAAGGTACGTATATTTCAACTCAATTTGTGAGCTTTTAAAATAAAAATAAACAAAATCGCGTTTAATTAAAACAAAGTGTTAATTAAAATAATTTTACTTACTTTTAATAAAATGTTATTATTGTTTTTTTTCTAATACTTTTATTTCTATTGTGGTCATTTTACAACCCGCCTCAAAATGTATTTATACAGTCCATTTGTTTTACACCAATAATTTTATTAATATGGCAATTACATTTTTTCGCGCCGGTGTTTTTATTTACGTGGCATAATTAATTTTATTCCATATACTTGTCGAGCATAATCGGGCTTAATTGAATAACAAAGTGAAAAAAGTAACCCTTAAAAAATTAGAGGGAGATTTGTGCTCTTTAATTAGTAGCAAAACAAGTTGGTAAAGTGGATTTTTTTAATATTAATTTACATATAAACATATCTACAAACATGTATAGTGTTTTTTTTTACTCTTTTGTTACTTACATTTAATATTACAGCTTATATACACACATTGTGTTGGTTAACCGAGTATAGGCACCCTACACTCCAGCATAGTCCGACTTATATCGTTTGTGTCGTACATTTAATAAAATTATTTTTTCTATATTTTTGTTAAATTTCTTAACAATTTTTGTACAATTATCGGAATTGAACATTTGAGTTTGTGAATTTTTTCGCCTTTTCACTTTTTGAAATATTTGGGAATTTTCAAAAAAATTTTTACTTTTTATTTAATAACGCAATGTCTGACGCTCTTATTAAATTCGAATCAAAGTTGAATGAGCTTCGCGAAAATGCACATACGGCTTTTACGCTAGAAATACGCGGAAAAGAACTTAGCGGCTTATGGGAAACTGTTAAAGCTTTCTATAAATCGTGTTTAAATTATTTGAAGAAATGTGGATGCAGCGGAAGCGAAGTATGACGCGAGTTTTAATGCGTACGTTAGTTGTTTAGCGGCAACTAACGAGAAATTAAAAAATTTCGAACCGCAGGGCCATGCTAACGCAAAACAAAATGAAAAATTTATTTCTGAACTGGTTATATCGGAAGATTTTGGTTTTAATTTTTACCTTCCGCCGTGCAATATACCGGCAGTTTACATAAATAACTCGCGTGTAAGTCGCATTGTTCGACTTTTTGCGTAACTTGACAAAACAAGTGGCGATGCACGGGAACTTATTTCAAAAGCGCCGCTTACTAATAAAGGTTTTGACATCGCATGGAAAAGCTTTACCGATAAATAAGAAAATGTACGTTTGTTGGTAAATCATGAGCTTATTTCGCTTTTAAATCTTCCTTTTCTGGATAAGGAAACCGAACAAACAATTGTTTGTCGGCTCTGCCTACTTTGGACATCTCCTCTTCTGGGGATTTGAGCTCACACATGATTGATTTTATGTGTCTTCAACGGTTGCCTGCAATTACGGTTAATCTTTGGGAACAGTCGGTTAAAGATATAAAGGCTTTATCGCTCTGGATTGATTTAGATCGCTTTCTGACGGAAAGAATCGACACCTTAGAGTGTTCGCGTGATCTCCGAGGTTCTCATATTACAAAAAGGACCGCTGAATTAAAAGTAAAATAGCATCATACAAAGGCCACTACGTCGGTAAGCACTTTTTGTGTTCTATGCAAAAATCAGGTGCATTTTTTGCGTTCTTGTCCTCGTTTTAAAGGGTTTTCCGTTGCTGATAGATACTCTACCGTTAAAAAGTTTCATTGTTGTGTCAATTGTCTTTCAAGGTCACATGCAGCTTAGGGCTGTGGTAGCACTTATAATTGTTCTAAATGCAATAAACGTCACCATACTTTATTGCATCTCCATTCGAATGAGGGATCGGCTAGGGAGAATACCTCTTCTAATTCGGCTGTAGGTTCGGATACAGCTCTTCGTCTTCCTAAACCTACAGCAGTTGATCCCATTACACAATCCACGTCGAATGGTGCCAGTCCTACATATCCTGCTAGACAGGTATTTTATACCTCGTTGAATAATGATGTGCTTTTGGGAAAGGTTACACTCTAATTAATTTCTGTTGAAATTTACCCAACTTATAGTAGGAAACTGTACTCCTACTATAAGTTGGGAAAATTTACTCTGTGTGCGTAATCGAAAAAAGTACACACATTATGCTTAAGTTGGTGAACACATAATGAGTAATTTTACATCGAAAATGCGTAAAAATTAAATGAAATTTTATAAATATTCGCAAGAAATGCCTTAAAATGCATTTCTAAATGCGAAAAAAATACCAAAACAATGCGTTAATTTACCAACGTAATGCTTTAAATTAAACTGCACAAAAACATTTTTTATAAGACAATAAATTTATTTTTATTGCATACATATATGGTTTATTAATAATGAATTAAAAATATAATACAGAATACATTTAGCGCAGCTTTCGAATGGGTATGTGCAGAAATAGTGACCTTCAATTTAAAGTGTGCGGCATGATTTGTATCCGCTTCTCCATTTTGAAGAGCAACCTTTTCAGATATAAAGGTTATATTCATCAGTGCACATAAAAAATTGGCTGCTGTTGTCTTAAAAATATGTGGACACAATTTGGTTGCATGTGCTTGAAAATTGTATTCCAGTCCTTTTTTTTGTATAGACGTAGTATAAATGATTTTGATATATTATTTGTTTTTACCTTTTTTTATTTTTGTAATATTTTACAATTTTGAAATATCAAAATATTTATCACCATTCTTATTTAGTATATTTACAAAATGTGTGCGTAAAATTTTAAATTAATAAAATAATAATAATTTCAGGCACAAACTTTTTGTGTGTATTATTGTATATGAAAGTGTGCACAAAACAGTTTTACGCATTTTGTGTTTGTATTTAGCAAATTTCGGTAATACTACACTAAACTTTACCCATTTTATTGTAGTAAATTTACAAACATTGTTTTGTCAATGTATGGGCAAACTTACCAAATATTCGTTTGGCGGATGCCAGTAGATGAAAATAGGTCTGTTGATCTTTTACTTGGCGCTGAACTTTATCCCAGCAATCAAGTTAGGGAAATTCCTAAAATTGTTTTAAGTTCGTTGTTGGCTCAGAATACTGTTTTCGGTTGGATTGTTACCGGTCCAATTATACAATCTCAGGTTCGTGTCTTTTATACTAGGGCAGAATTTTCGGAGGAAGATTGCCTGAATAGAAATCTTCTTCGATTCTGGGAACATGAGGAAAACCCTAAGCGGAAAATCTTATTAAATTTTGATAGGATTTGTGGGGAGAATTATAAGAAAACTACACTCCGTGATTCTGATGGTCGCTCCGTTGTTACGCTCCCATTCAAGTCAGTATTTGCGAAGACCTGAATTTAAGCAAATGTACGACGACGTCGTTAATGAATATTTGCAATTGGGTCATATGGAACTTGTTTCAAGTCCATCTTCTGCTACCATGTTCTCTTGTTATTTGCCTCATCATCCCGTAGCTAAAGCTGAACGGAAAACTACAAAATTGCGTGTCGTTTTTAATGCTTCAAATAAAACTTCAAGTAAGAGTTCATCCTACTCATACTCCATTTCAACGAATCTTATATCGAGATTCTCCGACGGAGAACGTTAGGGATTACGAGCTGAAGACTGTGACTTTTGGTGTGAATTGTGCTCCTTATCTGGCCATTCACACTTTGTTGCAGTATGCTGACGATTCTGAGTATCCTTTAGCATCGCACATTCTACGAAAGTGCATGTACGTCGACGACGTTTTAACAGGGACTAACAATGTTTCAACTGCCTTGATCGCTCGTGGTCAGCTGATAGCTGCGTTGGCTTCAGCGAAATTCAATCTTAGAAAATGGACTTTTAACGATTGCTCTATTATAGATGGTTTCCCAGCGGAACATTTGGTTGATGCAAGACTTCTGACTCTCGTTGAATCGAGTAGTTCGAAAACTTTGGGTATTCAATGGAACGCTCAATTAGATTCTTTTTATTTTAAAGTGGATCCGATTGCCTACAAATCGTATCATACAAAAAGAGAAGTTTTGTCCACTATTGCCAAGTTGTTTGATCCTGTTGGTTGGCTCGGTCCCGTTGCGATTGTGGCGAAAATGATCATACAACGAGTGTGGCTCGATAACATCGAATTGGACGATTCACTTCCGCTTTTCATTGAAAATGAGTAGAAAAAGTTTATATCTTCATATCACGAAGTTAACAGTATTCGTATTCCGAGATGGGTACATTACACTCCTGATTCCTCTGTCGAGCTTCACGTTTTTTCTGATGCCTCGGAAAAGGCATACGCGGGGTAATATACATTCGAATTAAATCCCCCGGCGGCGAAATTCATACACACTTGTTGTCGTATAAATCCAAGGTGGGCCCCATTAAATCAATTCAATTCCTCGCCTTGAACTTTGCGGTGCACTTATGAAGACTGTGCTTGGTGAAATTGATATTCGGCTTCAACGGATTTATTGTTGCATTGATTCGACGATAGTTCTTTCCTGGTTGAAAAAGGACCCTTATTCTTGGACAACCTTTGTTGCCAATAGAGTATGTAGAATTCAGAAAAATGTTGGTCGGCATAATTAGTATAATGTCTGATCTGAGGATAACTCTGCTGATTTAGGTAGTCGCGGCATTTCTCCCTCCGAGCTGGCTGACAATTCACTTTGGGGGCATAGGCCACAGTTGTTTCGACAGAGCAAATCTGAATGGAATATCACCGATCTCTCCCACTTGGACACTGACATTGAGGGTCGTGTAGTGCAGGTTTATACTTCGTTTTTTACGGACACAAACGGAGCCGATATTTATGCGGATATTCTGGAGGATTTTTCTCGTTTTGATAGGGCTCTTCGTGTAATATCGTACATATTACGCTTCCTTTACAACAGTGAACCCGCTCATAAATCTGATCGTCGTTTGTATGTGAACAAAAATCTTTTAAGTTTTGAAAAGGCTCAAGAGTATCGCTGTCTTTTGAATGAGGAACCTTTGTCTACGAAAAGTTGTCTTGGTCTCTTGAATCCCTTCTTAGACAAAGATGGCGTCATGAGGTTGAATAGCCGTTTAGTTAAGTCACCTTTTCTCACTTATACCGAACAGCATCCAATCATTTTGCCTTATTCCAGCAGATTTACGCTACTTTTAGTTGAATTCATTCACTTGGTTTCCATTCACACTGGAAATCAATTGGTGCTACGAATACTTCGCATCGAATACTGTGTTGCCAGACCTAGGTCTCAAATTTGAGTTGTCATTAGCAGATGCAAACGTTGTATTCTTGACAGAAAACGTTCTTGCAGCCAACTTATGGCAGCACTCCCGCCTGAAAGAACTCTTCTTAAAAGACCTTTTACTACCACTGGTGTTGATTTTGCAGGTCTTTTTAATATAAAAAGTTTTACAGGTGTGAAGAGTTTTAAACTTCATTTCAGAAAAGAGGGACAATCGTTCAAATATACATTTGAAGAGCTTTCGACCATTTTAGCTCGAATCGAGGCATGCCTTAATTCACGGCCTCTGTGTCTTATGATGGACAACCCTCAAGAACCAGTAGCGCTAGCCCCCAGGTCATTGTTTGATTGGTTCTCCAATTCTTGCTCCTCCGGAGCCCGAAATCACTGATCCTCCGATAAGTTTAATTAATCGATCTCAAAAAATTAATGCTCTTTCTCAACATTTCTGCCGTCGTTGGAAAGAAGAATATTTAATGTCGTTGCACAAACGGTATAAATGGAAAAATCCTGAACACGAACTCAAAGAAAATTATTTAGTCGTAAATCGGCACGAGCAATTACCTCCTATAATAGTTTATATCGCCGCTAACATTCATTGTTTCTTAGCACTATGGACGCTTTGCCAACCTTGAGTCTAAAAAAAGATTTTCAAAAATATTAAGATTATTACTTTACGTTCATAAATCATGCAATACGTTATCAATGATCGGTAACTCATTACTTTATGCTTGCAAATAATACAAAAGCTAACGAGCTAACATTACAAGTAATGCAGGAGTATATCACACTTATTACCATAGTTTTGCTGGGATTCATAAATGTGTTGTATACGAAATACTATATGCAGGCCTTTATAAACTAAAGATATGTTTTCGTATTAGACAAATTAGTTATGAAAGCGGATTTCTTTGTATGGGAAATCTGTTTTTAAATGCAGGTATGAACTAAATTTTTGCCAAAATCCGGTGTAAACGTGATTTCAAACATAGTGTAAATTCAGTATAAGTCAATTGTTGTTGCTGTTGTGGTAACTGTTGTCGTACTATATCATAGTTATCATATTATGATAATTTTACTATAACATGGTCCCCACAGTTATATTACGATTCGAAACTATAAAAAAGGGTTTTCAATTTAAAAATATTTCTTTTATAAATGTTTTTCCTAAAGAAAAAATTTGATATTAAGGACTTTTTCAAGAAAACTTCTCTGATTCTATGAACTTTTTTAAAGAAAAATACTTTAAAAAAATTTAATTTGAAAGAACTTTTTTATTCAAAAAACATATGCCCTCATTTTGCAAAATGCAACGCATCGCTTCACATCATTTAAAAAAATCGATTTTGTAATTCACTTGAATAAAGAGGTAATTTCTCGCGTTGAAACAGCTGTTCGTTACGTTATTTGAAATTATATACATACAAATTAGAATTCCGTAAAACACTTTGGTAACACCAATACCCTGGTTGAATTCTTAATCATCCGAGGCAGACGAGGTATCAAAAAGGAATGAGTACATTTTTTTATTGATTTTTTTTTTAGTACAATCCTTTATATGAGACTATTTATAATTTTATACACATAATACAAAAAAATTCAAATTGTTAATTTTTTTATTTTCAATCAGATGTTAACATTGGTGTTGCCAATAGCAAAAAAGTAGGGATTAATGTAACAAATTAAACATAAATTCCATATATGCATAAATGCAGGTAACACTGAAATTATTTTAGTTTGACAATTAAAGTGATAACGCAATGACGTAGTGATTTATAAAATTCGACTTTGAAAGTGAAGTGTAGGTGAGGCGTTGAATGCAGGGGATTTACAAAATTTGAGCAATAGATTCTATGGACTTTTTCTAATAGAAAATTTCTTGGATTCTGAGGACATTTCCATGGACTTTTTTAAAGAAAAATACTTTGAAAAAATTTTGAATTCTTAGAACTTTTTTAATAAAAAAACATAGATTCTTAGAACCTTTTCTAACGGAAAATTTCTTATATTCTAGGGAAATTTTTAGAGTGTCAGAATTTTTCTTTTAGGAAAAGTCCTTAGAATCTAACAATATTTGTACTAGAAAAAGTTCTTAGAATCTACGTATTTTTCATGATGAAAAGTCTTCAGAATCTAAGAATTTTTGAGAATTTAAGGTTGTTTTTTAGAATATATGAAGGTATTTTCGAAAAAAACCCAGGTGAAAATTATCATATATTATAATTTTTACATGGGTGAATGAATTGATAGATTTTTTTTGAAAACGACAGTATTATGACTGTAAATGTCAAAGTCATGTTTATTTTATTTATAATTTTTTATTGATTATTTTCAACAGTTTATAATTCAATAATTGTCAAATTTTTTGTAGCAAGAAATTTTGTTACCACAGTATGATTATAGCCAATCTCTTTATATAAAGGAATAACGTTACTGACTGACTCACTCACTCACTCAATATCGCCCAACCCAAACTGCAGAAGGTAGGAGGCTGAAATTTAGTATGCAACCTGCATACTCCGGTGTAGACATCCGCTAAGACGGGGTTTTTGGAAATACCTTCGGGGAGGGGCAATAACGGGGAAAAGCTGCCCTTTAACGTCCTGCCCCTTTAGCTAGAAACCTGAAATTTGAAATATGCCTTCCTGGGAGTATGTGCTAACTCATTGATTAGGTACATTTCAGAATTTTGGTCAGTGACGGTATAAAAATGGTAGCTTAAAGGGCGAAAAGTCCCCCTCATTACGGCCTGCCAAACCGTTGGAATTAGGAAGCTGAAAATTGGTATGCAGGCTCCTTTTCCAGTGTAGATAACAGCTAAGACGGGATTTTTGGAAAATCCAACGGGGAGGGCAAAAAAGGGAAAAATTCTCTGTCCTGACGACTTGCCAAAATCGCTGCAGCTAGAAATTTGGTACATAGACATTCACCCAAGAGGCATAGACATTCACCCAAGAGGCACTTTTGTAAGTTCCTACGGGGAGGGGAAAAAAGGGTTTGTCCAAAATGCTGAAACTAGAGAGCTGAAATTTGCTATGCAGGTTCCTTCTCCAGTGTAGATAACAGCTATGGCATAACTTTTGGTAAATCCAAAGCGGAGGGGCGAAAAAAGCGGAAAATTCTTCCCCTTGACGGCCTGCCAAAACCGTTAAATTTGGTACATAGATTCCTCCTCTAATGTAAATGGTTAAATATAAAATTTGCAAAAGCGCAAATATGCAAACTTGCAAAAATGCAAATGTAAAAACGTGCAAATTTCCGAAAGTGCAATATGCATATGTGCAAAAGTGAAAATTTGATTGTGTAATAGTTTGATGAATTGATGGTTTTATGGTAATGTAAATGTGCAAATATACAAATGGGCAAATGTTAAAATTTGATTGTTTAATGGTTTAATGAATTGATGGTTTTATGGTAATGTTAATGTGCAAATATGCAAATGGGCAAATGTGAAAATGTGTAAATATTGTTTTATTTCATTCAACATCGCCTAGCCCAAACCGCAGGAGGTAGGACGCTGTAATTTAGTATGTAGGTTCCCCCTTCGGCGGAGACATGCACTTAGACAAGGTTCTTGGAAATTCCTTCGGGGAAGAGCAAAACGGGGGAAAAACTCTCCTTTCACGGCCTGCCCAAACCCCTATAGCCAGAAACCTGAAATTTTAAATAAGCTTTTCTTGGAATGTGGCTAACTCATCGATAAAGTCTCCCCCTTAACAGCCTGCACAAACCGTTGGACCTAGGAAGTTTAAATTAAGTATGCAGGCTCCATCTCCAGTGTAGATAACAGTTAAGACGTAATTTTGGGAAAATCCAATGGGGAGGGGCAGAAAAGGAAAAAATTCTTACCATTGACGTCCTACCAAAACCGCTGGAGCGGGAAAGTTGAAATTTGGTGGATAGGTTCCTCCTACGGTGGAGACATTTTCCTAGGTCAGATTTTTGGAAATTTGTACGCGGAGTGGCAAAAAGGTGAACAGTCTCCCCCTTAATGGGCTGCCCACACCGTTATAGCCAGAAACCTGAAATGTTAAATATGTGTTACCTGGAGTATGTTCTAACTTATCAGCTAAATTTTAGCAAGGTGCATGGTAAAAACGGGGGTTCAAAGGGAAAATCTAAAATTTGAATGTATGTGTTACCTGTAGTATAGGCTAACTAATTATTGATGTACATCGTAGAATTTCGGTCTGGGACATGGTAAAAATTGGGGACTCCGGTTAATTATCTGGGAACTCCGTATACTCCCGGGCTTTAGCCCAGGCAACCATTTTCTACGCTAACAACGTAGCGGGCTTTGCCCGCTGGTCATGTTATAAAATAGAAAGTGGCAATCATAAAATAATAAATCATTTACTACAGGGTTTTTCAACAGGGACGCTACAAAAGTAGAGCGACAGGGACATTTCTCTTCAGTAAGGTTTGCCATTTAATGATGGAAAGATTTTTTTTTTATTTATTATTATTTATTTTTTAACAGATTTCAAAAAATTTACAATTCATTTAAAGTGACACCTCGCGAAACCATTAAGGTTTGTCCGCAGGTTAAGAGTAAACTTAAAGTAAGCTAAAAATAATTTTTTTTTTTGAACAGGAAAATTAAATTTATGATTTAAATAGTGATAAAGAAAGGAATGATTTGTTTTTAACTAATGTTTGTACTAGAAAAGTATTCATTGCTGAGATATAAAAAAGTTTTTTAATGTCTTGTTTCGTATATTTTTGTTGAGGGATTTTCCAAGGTCATCAATAGGTATTTGGTTGAAAATATTTGGCAGCATTACGGATAGGGTGCTTTTTCCATATTCACTAGTAAACTTTGTAACTTGATATCTTCCTTCGACATTTCTTCTAGTTTGGTAATTGTGGTCTATTCTCTTTAGAAATCTGGTATCATTATAAAACTCAATGGCAAGGGTGGTTTTGTATATACTTTTAACGTTTAAAATGTAAAGATCTTTTGTTATGCTGTTGTTTACGTTGGTTGAATTAGTTGAGGTGTGGTTTTGTGGTCTATTATCATCTGTATATGGAGCACGCTGATTGAATGATCTTAGAGTTTTCAGCAGTTGATTTTGTGTTTTTTGAAGAATGGTACAATGTGTTGAGTTTCCCCAGGCTGTTATGCCATGACGAATATGCGATTCAGCTAACGAGAAATAAACTTGCCTTAAAACCATGTTGGTCGAACAATAGCTTAGGTGGTAGATATACGAGCCAACAACGAGTCGAAATTATTAAAATTTACTACCGAAATCCGGAGTCAGTGGCCTCAACGTTAAGAGCGCTACGTCCAATTTATGGTCGTCATAATCGTTAGAACAGATCAACAATATAGCGTCTAGTGGAAAAATTTGAATCCACAGGCACAGTACAAAATGTTCCCGTGCCAGTGAGACAAATAAGTGCCCGTAGTGTCGAGAATTTTGCTGCCGCTAAGGCTTCAGTTGAAAAAAGCCCAAATGTGTCTCTCACACGTCGTTCTCAAGCGTTGGGCATCTCTGTGACTTCGTTGTGGCGGATTTTGCGACAAGATCTTGGCCTACATCCTTACAAGATCAAATTGAAGCAAGAACTGAAGCCGCTTGACCACCATAAGCGTCGTATGTTCGTGAATTGGGCTGAGCAACAACTTGAAAATGATTCGGATTTTCATCGAAAAATCATCTTCAGCGATGAGGCTCATTTCTGGCTGAATGGCTTCGTCAATAAACAAAATATGCATTATTGGTCAGAGAGCAATCCACACGTACTCCATGAGTCATCATTGCATCCCGAAAAAATTACGGTTTGGTGCGGTTTATGGGCAGGCGGCGTCATTGGGCCGTACTTCTTCCGTGATGATCAAGACCGGCACGTTACTGTGAATAAGAATCGCTACCGTTCAATGATAACCGAATACTTTTGGCCCCAATTGGATAATATGGACTTGGAGGACATGTGGTTCCAACAGGATGGCGCCACAAGCCACACAGCGAATATCACAATCAATTTATTGGAAACCAAGTTTGGAGAACGTGTTATCTCACGAAATGGTCCAGTCGATTGGCCGCCTCGGTCGTGCGATTTGACGCCGTTAGACTATTTCCTGTGGGGCTATGTCAAGTCTATGGTCTATGCCAATAAGCCAGCGACGATTGGTGAACTTCGTACGAATATCGAACGTGCAGCAGTATCGGCCGATTAATGCTTGAAAACCATCGAAAATTGGGTTCAGCGTCTGGACTTCTGCAAGCGTGCCCGTGGTGGCCTTGCAAAAGAAATCGAGTTCCATAAATAATGGCATCAAACGTACTTTTACAGGAATAAGGAATTTCATTGATATCCAAAACCGTTTTTGTCTTATTTAAAAAAACTTCTGTAGCGCTCTTATTGAAAACCCCTTTATTATGATGGTAACGATTGTATTGATGGTTAAAACTTATTTACAAACCAATAACTCGATTGTGACAACCGTACCCGAATGCAGTAAATATAATATAGTAGCAGTGATCATAATGGAGAGATTTTATACTTCCCTTAAATCTCGAAAAAAGTGCAAAATCTGATATACAGCATTTTTAGCTATTTTGTTACAACCAGTTTGCACTTGAGAATGCCAAATTGTTAAAAAATATGGAATGAAAATTTTCCAGCGAGGATTAGTTACCGTCTTTAGTATTTGCTATAACAAAAAACTTATTTACGAAAAACGGTATAAAATAAATATACATATATTTGAATTCATCAGGGGGGTTGGGTTATAAATTTAAAATTTCAAGCTTTAAATTTACTAACTTGTAGTTTAGATATATAGTTTAGATTTTTAGTTTAGTTTAGATTTTAAGCTTTAATTTCACTTAATTATTTTTGAGAAAGGGGTATGCAGATTGCATTTCTAATTTTTAGTTTAACTGTTCACTTGTAGGTTTTGGGTATATGTTATATGTTTATATCAGAGATCCCCAAAACACCGCACATATGCGAATGCTCTCACACAAATGAAGAGAACATGAGAAGATAATTTGTATTTTTATTAAATAAAAACATTTAGTCTCATTTGAGCTTTCATGTGCGCAGGTTGTGTAGTCGCTTGCTGCTTTTATTCAGGGTTGCCATTTTTATCTTTCATTATTTTTATGACCAGGTTGTGTAGTCGCTTGTACTAGACAACACTGAAAATGTTTAATGTAGAATGGGAGAATGCCTTTATTTTTGCCGAAAATTACTTCGGTAAAGCTGAGTGCTTATTATGCCAACGCATTTATTTATTTTTTTGTTTTAAAACTTATCCTTTTTCTAATTATGAACTATATATACTCATATATTAAAAGCTTCTGTTTGAATTCTTTTAAAACTAATTTAGTTTTCTATTTTTTTAAAACTTAAAATGTCATATCTGAAATTAATTTATTATTTGAAATACATCAATACATCGGAGAAATTTACTCTGATTTGGTTTACAGAACAGTTTCTTTTTTTGTTTATTTTTGTAATAATAAAATTTTATAGAGAACTTTCCAAGCTTTCACTAAATGTTTATTTATTTATTTAATTTATTAATCATATAATTACAAATTATATGTTAATACCCTAACAGAGCACTAGCAACAAAGGCCTTCGGCTCGTTGTAGCGAAAACAGACCAGAGCCTATGGTGGGAATTGAACCCACGACCCCCGCACTGATAAGCTAGCACGCTACCAACTAGCCTACCGGGGCGCTCTAAATAAATAAAAAAGAAATAAATAAATAAATAAATGTTTATTTTACATTTAAAATGGAGATTTGTGTCGATTTTTTCGAATTTGTTCGGGGACAGCGACAAATGTCTTAGCAGCCCTGGTAAAGTGAAAAAAAAATAAATTACGCTCAAAAACAAACAACCAACACAAACATAAATGCGAATGTATGTGTGTGGGGATCTCTGGTTTATATATATATATATATATAAGTTAACACAGAAAACATTCAAACTCCAAAAATAAAAAAATAATTCCCATATTAACAAAGCTTACGTTGCATCTCCAATTACAACACATTCCAACAGCAACGTAGCTTTGTTCCCATTAATATTGATGACTACGCTGTTCACACCGATAATGCTGAGTATGCGTCTGGCGAGTAGACGAGCCAACATGAAGAGGTGACGTTATCGGCTGAATGCTAGGGTAGTTTAAGTAAAATGTATTTAGGAATAATCACTTGTAATTTTACTTTCATTTAATAAAGACATGTTGTGTGTCTAAAAAACACACAATAAAAAAATATTTTTTTATAAAAAATTCCCGAGCAGGGACCTCCTTCCGAACGACAAGGAGGTTTATCGAGAAAGTAAAATTACGGTCAAGCCTTGGCAGGCCCATTAGTACTCCTTAAAAGGACAAAAAGGATTGACGTTATGTCAAAGCCTGCTAAGCCCGGTTAATCAAAATACTATAATTAATATTAAATTAAGAAAAAAGTGACTTTAAAAACTGGAAATAAAAATACAAATTATATTAATAAACGAACAATTAAAATAAATCAAAGTAAACGGAAATTAAAATCAAAATTCAAATAAAAATTCAATTAATAAACATTAAAAATACAAACGAAAACTAAAATAAATAAACAAATAAGTGAAAAATTAAATAAATAAATAAATAAATAAATAAATAAATAAGAGGATCAAAAGGACTCGTGGAAAAAAATAAATAAAAGAACAGAGAATTTAAAAAATAAGTTTAAATTAAGAAGAAAATTAAAATAAAAGAGGAATAATAAAGTGAAAATAAAAATAAATAAAAACAAGGAAATTGAAAAAGAAAAGTTAACAGTGGAACAATAGTGAACGAAAAAAGAAAAACAAACAGTAAAAACAAAAAAAGGAGAACATTAAGGACATACAAATTTTTAGAAAAAAACCGGAAATAGAGAGTAAAAAGTGAGAATCCAGCCAGCTAGCATCAATGCGACAAACATCAACTCAACATCTGTATCAACATCAGCTGCTAAAACACAGAGGAATGCTGACAACATTTTTAGCGTAAGAGTTATTTTCTTGTACTTTAAATCATATATTTTTTTAGAAAATTAGAATTTTTTTTTAGAAAATAAGAAATTTAAACTCATTTAACTCATTAATTATAAAAAATTTTTTACTTGAATTATCGGTTTTTTTTTATAGTAAAATTTGGTACTCTAAATTATAATATTTTTTATTAAAAATTCAGACTCAAAACTCGAGATTTAATAATTTTATTAAAAATTTTCTTAAATTATTACTATTTGCGTCAGTTTTTTTTTTGATTTTTATATTGAAGTTTGATTATCGTTAAAATGCCCGTTCTCTAGTATTCAAAATCTGGTAAATCGGTTCTTAAGGGTAGATTCTTTCCTTACCATTTGTCATGCCAAACGAAACCGTTGATGAATTAACCGAAAGGTTGAGCAGAACTCTCACGATGACACAAACGAGTGGGAGAGCAGCTGCTATAGGGGGTTTGACCTCGACTAAGAGGGAACAAATAGCATCGATGATAAGTGAGGCCCTTATTAGAAGAGGGAGCGGGCCAACCTATAACTTCAACTACGACCAGATTAGAGGAGCTGGACAAAGTTCCTGATATTGTAAGATCGCTTAGGGAGTTCTCCGACAAACAAGGGGAATTTAATTCTTGGAGGAAGTCCGTTGATAGAGTTTTAGGACTCTACGAATCCGTGAAGGGAACTGGGCGCTACTACGCGATTTTGCATACTATTCGCACAAAGGTTATTGGGGAAACAGATGCAGCCTTGGAGTCATACAGGATTTCTCTGGATTGGCCCAGAATAAAGAAGTGTCTTATGATGCACTACTCTGACAAACGGCACATAGGGACGTTGGAGTATCAGATGAATAGTCTGTGCCAGGGAAACAGAACGAAAACGGAGTTCTACCAGACCGTGTATCAACACTTGTCACTAATTCTTGATAAAGTTTCTTGTTTAGAGTTAGGAGAGAGCAGCCTCCACACAATGACGAATACCTACAGGGAAAAGGCATTGGATACCTTCATAAGAGGACTCAATGGTGATCTACCAAGATTACTTAGCGTTCGTGAACCAACTTCGCTGCCACAGGCATTGCACATCTGTCTCAAGTTGGATAACATGACGTTGAATCATGAATCATGCACATGGGCAAATGTCTAGGATGAACATGCACAAAAGTATTACAAATCGACCTTTGGTAAATGGACGAAGATTTTATTCTACTTAGACCACCAATTCCGCCTCGTTATAATTCTACGAGTAACTTTAACCGAGGTTATGATCCAAACTATCGTGATTCAAACACAATTTCGAACGCACAACTAAATTTAGGACCGCAACCCAATCCGGGAATGCAAAATAGATTCTTGAATCGAAACGTTCAAACTTCAAACTATTCCAAGGCACCAATTGTAGAACCTATGGACGTGGATAGATCGATCCAGACCAGACAAGTTGACTACATGAATAAAACACCAATTAACCAATTTATCAAAAGACCAGCTGGAGGTTCTTTCCAAGGCCCAGTTAAAAAATTACAAAAAAACTTTCACATAAACGCTGATTACGTACCAGAGGATATACAAGACGAATGGCCATATTACCCGCCTGAAACGGAAGATCTTGATATGTACGCACGAAATGTGGAAACGGAATACAATCAAGAATATTTACAACAAATACCCGATGAATTAGAAACCGCAGCAGGATACCAGGAGGAACATCTAGATGAAGTCCAACCAGTAGTGACTTTTTTAGACTAAACTTTTCCTCGTTACCATACTTCGAGGCAAAAACGAGGAAGGGAGAAGTACTTACTTTTTTAATAGATACAGGAAGCAATAAAAACTACACAAGACTAGACATAGTACCTAACCCAAAGAATAACGATAAGATTTTCTTTACCAAATCAGCAAACGGCGGAATTAAAATTTCACAACACACTCTCCTGAACTTATTTGGAATCCAGGAAGCACCTTAAATTTTTCTTATTACCCAATTTTGACTCATTCGATGCAATATTGGGAAATGACAGTATGAAGGAACTCTCGGCGGTGATTCATACAGCTGAGAATTATTTTACGATAAAGGGTGGACAAAGGATTAATATAAAACAACGTATATCACAAAGTGTGAACAAAATGGAACTACGAACGCAACATTTGAATGAAAACCAGGAATTATCCCTTGAAAACATAATTAGACATCATAATGACCTTTTTGCCGAACCAGACGAGAAACTCACATACAAACCTGGTAAGACAAATGTGGTCAAGAAATAATTATGGATTAAACGTTCTAGAGGAACAATCAAGTTCTTCTACTATGACTCAGAGTGCGGAAAGTTAATCTGAGAATTTATTACCTAGTGTCGAAACTCCTATCAATGTATTTAAGAATCAATTGAGAATCAATATTGGCAATTCCGCCTCATATCAGTTTAGAATAATCTTTCCGGGATTTCACCGCCACCATATAACGGAAACCGACTATGACGAACAGAAACTAATAAATATTCTTAAAAAATACCTCAATCCATCTGTAATAAATGGTATCAAAACAACCGAACAGATAATGGGAAAAATCCAGAAAATATACCCGAATCATTTTTCAAGTTACAAATGCAGATTTACTCAGCTCCTGGTCGAAGATATAACATCTGAAAATGATCAAGAGAACATAATAATTGAGGAACACAATAGAGCTCATCGTAACGATAGGGAAAACAAAGTACAGATTTTAGGAAAATATTACTTTCCAGAAATGAGTGGAAAAATTAAGAGAATCATAAAATTATGCTCCACATGTAAGAAAAACAAGTATGAACGACATCCAAACGATCCAGTACTTAAAGAGACTCCAATTCCAACGTATCCAGGCCATACTATTCATATCGACATATTTTCTACAGACAAGAAACTAATATTAACATCAATTGATAAATTTTCTAAATATGTGCAAGTCAAAAAACTACAAGGCAGATCTACCGAAAATATTAGGAGGCCTCTAAGGGAACTCTTGTTTTTTTAGGAGTACGAAAGAACGTGGTTATGGACAATGAATCTTCATTAAATTCTGCATCGACCATGTTTATGATGAAGGACGACTTAAAAATTAATGTTTTTACTACACCTTCCTATAGGAGTGAATCAAACGGGCAGATAGAACGATTTCATTCCACATTAGCGGAATTAATGAGATGTTTGAAAGAAGGCGGAACGTCTAGGAATTTCGAAGAATTGCTGGAAAGATCAGTAAACGAGTATAATCACTCAATTCATTCTACCACTAAAAGAAGGCCTGTAGATTTATATTTTGGACGTACAATCGAATTTTCCCCACAGGACTACGAAAAAACAAGACTGTCAAACATCGAAAGGCTAAAACAAAAACAGGAACAAGATATTGCTTACCATAATAAGGAAAAAACGCCTATTAAGAACTATGTGTCTGGCCAACTAGTATATGTGAAGAACAACAAAAGATTGGGCACGAAAGTGAGTAGTCGCTTTAAAAGTGATCCATAAGAGTCACATCAGACTACTGTACCTCTTGGGAAGAATTGCACTTTAATGCTAACAATTTTTTTTTACAAGATACTGTTGACTTTCGGGTCTATTATGGGTGAGTTCCAGATAATAGATTATTCCAATTCAAGATTAGTCGTTGTAAACACCGGCCCGGCAAATATTCAAACAGGTGTTATTAGATTGATTCACACGATTGACTTGGGACAATATGAGGTATTGGTGCAAAAACTCGAGGATGGAGTTCGCATGTATAACGAGACTGACAATTCGATTCTACCTTAGCTATCGTACACCATATTCGAGATGAAATCCAGTTTAACCAGACTTAGATCCAAGGCAAGGAAAAAGAGATCACTTGACTTTATTGGAAGTGCTTGGAAGTGGTTGGCCGGAAACCCCGATCATTCTGATTTTGAAGTTATAGAGAACAAAATTAATAATGTTTTGCAAAATAATAATAACCAAGTTATAAAAAATCAAATGGCGCTGGATAAAGTGAACAAATTATCAATCATGACGAACAACATTTCAAAATTGTTAGAAAATAAACTTCAAGAAAAGCCTTTAATAGATTTTAAATATAAGAGATTGTTAAAGAAGAATTATCAAATATTGAATACGCAATTCATTGGGCCAAATCAAATACAGTAAATTCATTTATTTTTTCTAATTCTGAAGTAGAAATTTTAAGAAATATCTTTAATAATGATAATATTCCATTTGGTAACATAGACGAATTGTTAAATTTTTCCAAAATTAAAGTAGCTTCAAATGATAGGGAAATACTTTATATTGTAAATATCCCAACAACGAGTAAACAGAATTGTGAAAACCTTTTAATTAGACCTGTAAAAAGTAAGAACGTAGTGATTAAGACAAATTTTAAAAATATCTTAAAATGTTATGGTAAAATATATGGAATTAAAAATGAATGCAAATATTACAATAGTCTAAGTATTTGTGAAAAAGAAAATACCATAGATCTAAGTGAATCCAAATGTATCCCTAATTTGCTGAAGAGTAAGCCATAACGATGCATAACAACCAACGACGAACATGTGGCGCTTATAGAAAAAATTGATGAAAGTATGGTACTACTAAACCAATTCGCAGGAAACATATCTATCGATAACTCAACAATTGTTTTAAACGGCACCTTTTTGATTCACCATCTAAATTCAACAGTACGGATAGGTAACCAAACATATTTAACAACCCAGGTTACCTTTACTAAGCCATTACCTGCATTATTCCAGCCAGTTCATGTAAATTTTCAAGAAGAGGTTATAACTTTGGAAAGAATGGAAGCATTAAATGTCAACAATTCTCACATTATAAAACATCTACAAGTTTAAAACAAAGTTAATTTGTCCATTAATATTGTGTTAATATTAGCTCTTTTACTACTGATCATTATTATCTCGATCATAAGGCGAAATCGCAATAAGACAATCAAAGAACATAAAGTTCCTGAAACCGACAAGAAAATTGGTCTATTTAACTGTTTTTCAAATATTCGTAAAACACCATTTTCTGTTCCAGTATTTGCTGGCTCACCATCACTGCATTTGCCAATTAATTGATCAACTGTTAATGTTTTATTGTTGAAAAATTCATTCAGTTTTCTGTGTTTGGTTTTTGCATCTTCTTGACTATCCAAATTTACATATCCAAGTAACTCATTATAGGGCTCTTTCAGAACAACCAAATGCGGTTCTTTTACCATAGTGGTATGAAATTTGTCATTAATTTTCTCTGTAGTTAATGAGTCATCTTTTCGACCATCGAAAGAGAATGCAGTTATGGAAGAATTTGTATGTTGTGTACGAAGAACTGCATCTCTAGATTTAACTTTTTCTCTAGGCACTTTTAATTTATACATAATAACAAGATTACCATGAACATCTCTAAAATGTATATCTTCGAATAAAGCTGTTGCTAAACATGAAGCGACTCTATCTGAAACACCGAATCTATCACACATCATAGCAAAATTTAAGCCATCGTATCTTTGAGTATAACAAACTCGTCTCATTTGAACAGTTGCTTCTGGAACTTCTGTTGTTGCTTCATTTTCATCTTCATCTATGTGTAATTCAGGTGGTTCGTAACCAGTTGTAAGTGTTGGTATTATTGTAGCTACTTCTTCAACGTCTTCCGTATATTCAGGTTTTGTGAATTTTCTATCATTATGCTGGTCCATCACAAATTCTTTAAATATTCTGGAATCAATCCACACAAGCATACTGTTGTTTTTAATTTGCAAATACATTTGCCAATATAAAATAATCCGTTTATTGAATCAACAAATGCTTTAAATTCACCTCTTTTGTTTCTATGTTGTACATGTTTCTGGTATTTATCAAGCAAACCAGTTAATTTTTTTAAAACACTTTTTCTATTAATGATTTCAATATTTAATTTACACCAAATTTGGATCACTTTATCTATTACGTGAGAAGTAAGAGTTTTATACGAGAACATTCTGTTTTTAAATTTAGCACGATCACTTAAAAAAAATAATATTTTAAAATGTCACATTTAGTAGGCAAACTAAGATCATTTAAATCACTTGATAAACTAAAAACATCAATATCTTGATGAGGCATGTTAGTCAATCTAGAGTCAAAACTTGTTGATGTTGTTGCTTCCATTTGCAAAGACACCACAGACAATGTTGATGGTTCTTGATTATCCATAATAACTTTGATATTATCACTGCACTTTTTGATTGTGTCACACTTAATTTAAAAATAAAAAATAAAATATTGGTATTGTGATAACCGAGTTTTTATTTAAGTATTTTGGCAAACTGCGTGTGCATTGCACGATGAACGATTAAGGAAGAAGGAAAAGCAAGCTTGGCAACGTTTAGTGTTGGCAAACGTCATTATTAAATGTTACAAAGTTGTTCAATTGAACAACGCTGCCAGGTATCAATACATTCTGAAAGGTGATAAAAATACCTTTCAAACAAGCCCAGATTGAGAAATCTACTATAATTCTATCCGATTTAATGACGAATTTAATTAAATTGTTCTATGTCTATATGGAAAAATTTCTATTTTGAAATTTTGGGGGGCTCCAAATCGGATTTAGAGCTATGGCCTCTTGAGCGAAATTTCTCAGAATCACCTATAGATTACGTTTTTGCTATACGCTTCATCAAAAAAAATCGTTCCATTCAATTTGACCCGCCGTAATATATATATATATATATATATATATATATATATATATATATATATATATATATATATGCATTGCCCATACTTTGAAGACATCTGTATATACAGCCAAAAAAGTCCCTATAATATGCGCCGTATCCAGTAAAATGTCTTCAGTGTAAACAGTAGAATAATTAAAAGTTTGAGGACGGTCCCCAAAGTACCAAAATGTCTTCATAGTAACTTATGGAACGAAAACCCGTCCCCGCAACATGCGCTGTGCACACATATATATATATATATATATATATATATATATATATATTCATTGCCCATACTTTGAAGACTTCTGAATATACAGCCAAAAAAGTCCCTTTAATATGCGCTATATCCAGTAAAATGTCTTCAGTGTAAGCAGTGGAATAACGAAAAGTTTAAGGACAGTCCCCATAGTAACAAAATGTCTTCATAGTAACTTGTGGAACGAAAACCCGTCCCCGCAACTGCGTGTGCATTGCACGATGAACGATTAAGGAAGAAGGAAAAGCAAGCTTGGCAACGTTTAGTGTTGGTAAACGTCATTATTAAATGTTACAAAGTTGTTCAATTGAACAACGCTGCCAGGTATCAATACATTCTGAAAGGTGATAAAAATACCTTTCAAACAAGCCCAGATTGAGAAATCTACTATAATTCTATCCGATTTAATGACGAATTTAATTAAATTGTTTTATGTCTATATGGAAAAATTTCTATTTTGAAATTTTGGGGGGCTCCAAATCGGATTTAGAGCTATGGCCTCTTGAGCGAAATTTCTCAGAATCATCTATAGATTACGTTTTTGCTATACGCTTCATCAAAAAAATCGTTCCATTCAATTTGACCCGCCGTAATATATATATATATATATATATATATATATATATATATATATATATGCATTGCCCATACTTTGAAGACATCTGTATATACAGCCAAAAAAGTCCCTATAAAATGCGCTGTGTCCAGTAAAATGTCCTTAGTGTATACAGTAGAATAACGAAAAGTTTAAGGACAGTCCCCAAAGTAACAAAATGTCTTCATAGTAACTTGTGGAACGAAATCCCGTCCCCACAACATGCGCTATGCACATATATATATATATATATATATATATATATATATATATGTGCACGGCGCATATTGCGGGGACGGTTTTTCGTTCCACAAGTTACTATGAAGACATTTTGTTACTTTGGGGACTGTCCTTAAACTTTTCTTTGTTCTACTGTTTACACTGAGGACATTTTACTGGACACAGCGCATTTTATAGGGACTTTTTTGGCTGTATATACAGATGTCTTCAAAGTATGCGCAATGAATATATATATATATATATATATATATATATATATATATATATGCATTCCACATACTTTGAAGACATCGTTCCACAAGTTACTATGACGACATTTTGTTACTTTGAGGACTGTCCACAAAGTTTTCATTATTCAGTGTAAACACTGAAGACATTTTACTGCATATAGAGCATATTATAGGGACTTTTTTGGCTGTATATACAGATGTCTTCAAAGTATCTGTATATACAGCCAAAAAAGTCCCTATAATATGCGCCGTATCCAGTAAAATGTCTTCAGTGTAAACAGTAGAATAATTAAAAGTTTGAGGACGGTCCCCAAAGTATCAAAATGTCTTCATAGTAACTTGTGGAACGAAAACCCGTCCCCGCAAAATGCTCTGTGCACATATATATATATATATATATATATATATATATATATATATATATATATATATATATGTGCACAGCACATGCTGCGGGGACGGTTTTTCGTTCCACAAGTTACTATGAAGACATTTTGTTACTTTGGGGACTGTCCTTAAACTTTTTGTTATTCTACTGTTTACATTGAAGACATTTTACTGGATTCAGCGCATATTATAGGGACTTTTTTGGCTGTATATACAGATGTCTTCAAAGTATGCGCAATGAATATATATATATATATATATATATATATATATATATATATATGCATAGCGCATGTTGCGGGGACGGGTTTTCGTTCCACAAGTTACTATGAAGACATTTTGTTACTTTGGGGACTGTCCTTAAACTTTTCTTTATTCTAGTGTTTACTCCGAAGACATTTTACTGGACACAGCGCATTTTATAGGGACTTTTATGGCTGTATATACAGATGTCTTCAAAGTATGGGCAATGCATATATATATATATATATATATATATATATATATATATATATATATGTGCACAGTGCATGTTGCGGGGACTGGTTTTCGTTCCACAAGTTACTATGAAGACATTTTGTTACTTTGGGGACTGTCCTTAAACTTTTCGTTATTCTAGTGTTTACTCTGAAGACATTTTACTGGACACAGCGCATTTTATAGGGACTTTTTTGGCTGTATATACAGATGTCTTCAAAGTATGGGCAATGCATATATATATATATATATATATATATATATATATATATATATTCATTGCCCATACTTTGAAGACATCTGTATATACAGCCAAAAAAGTCCCTATAATATGCGCTGTATCCAGTAAAATGTCTTCAGTGTAAACAGTAGAATAATTAAAAGTTTGAGGACGGTCCCCAAAGTACTAAAATGTCTTCATAGTAACTTGTGGAACGAAAACCCGTCCCCGCAACATGCTCTGTGCATATATATATATATATATATACATATATATATATATATATATATATATATATATATATATGCATTGCCCATACTTTGAAGACATCTGTATATACAGCCAAAAAAGTCCCTATAATATGCGCTGTATCCAGTAAAATGTCTTCAGTGTATATAGTAGATTAATGTAAAGTTTGAGGTCAGTCTCCAAAGAATCAAAATGTCTTCATAGTAACCTGTAAAACGAAAAACCGTCCCCGCAATATGCGCTATGCACACATATATATATATATATATATATATATATATATACACATATATATATATATTGTATGCTCTTCACTTTTCAGCTTCACCTTATTTTTTTGATTTAAATTGTTGACCGCTTTCTTAATAAGGAGAAACACAAGTGTCCTCTTCTATTTTGCCTTGGCTGATGTTTTCCATTTTCTAATTACATGGGGCGGTCAGCGATAGGACTTTTATTGAGCATTTTTCATTTTCACATTAACAAATAGGTCATATTTAAACAGCATCATAAATTTCCCATTTCAAAACGAATTTCTGCAACTTGCAATCCAATTTATCCAACATCCAACCAAAATTTAAATTTTTAGGAGAATTTTTCTCTTTTGTTGTAAATTGGGAAAAAGAGGACATGTTGAGTATAAGAAATCGTATTGAAGGAATCTGGTTATGCCGCTACTGCTTAATGTAATATTCATATTTCTAAAGCAGAATTCGTCTATATTACTTTTTCGTACTCAATCCATCCCCATTTTTTTTTTGTTTGTAGTCTTGGCACAACTCAATATACAACATAAGAGTAAAAATTGTCTTTAAAATTTAAATTTTGCTTGAAAGTTGGATAAAAAAAACGTTTTTTGTGGTTGTTTTTCTGTGCTGGAGTCAGTTGGGAATCGCGACTTGTATCGTGATAGGTGAAAACTAGACCGGCTCTGAAAATACATATCATGAGATAGGTGAAAACAGGACCGGTTCCTTAAGTACCTAGCACTTGACCAGTTTAAAAGTCATGACATGTTCTTTTGCGTCGGATTTCTGATATGTTCTTTGGGGTTAGTTGTGGGACATGTTCTTTAGTGACACGTCACAGAGGGCAATTGACCCCCTTTTGGGACAAGTCCATGTTAAAGTGACCGGTCTTTTTAATATAAAAAACCGATCCCGTGACCGGTCCCTATCATAATGAACCGGTCACGTGACGTGCCCAGGGATAGATCGTTTTTGCACAGGGAAGTCGCAAAGTGCCATTCACATCTCCTCTGTAAACTTATGTTATGTTGAACCGCGTCTTTTATATAAAAGAACCGGTCCCTGTCCCATTGAACCAGTTACATGACGTTAACTGGACAGTTCCATTTCCCACTGGGGCATAACTCATCCCTTATTTCACACATTTAATGCAGCGACGATATAAAAACTAAATTGTCAAATACTTTTTAAATCTATTTTGTAGCTCTAATGCATGCGGTAGTTTTTGGTAATGTGACTGCCATTATTCAACGTATGTATTCCAGACGTTCTCTATACGAAAGTAAATGGCGCGACTTGAAAGATTTCATTGCATTACACCAGGTATGTACAAACCTTTATATTGCAGTTGCATATTTTTATAGTTGAGTGATCAAAAATAAAAAAGTGATTATATATTGAAACTAATATTATATACCGCTTATAATTCAGCGCCAGCACTTGTTATTTTTGTTAGACGAATACGTTTTTATAAGCGGTCAAGCTTTTATAATTTTGTTATTCATCTTCAGAAGTTTTTCTGTGGGATCTACTCTTACTGTTATATGTACTTTTGTCATCTAATAATTTGTTCATCTTAGTTTTGTATTCTTATGTCACCACTGCATTGTTCCTTCAGCTGTTGTTATAACAATCGAATCTTCATGTTCCTTAATAAATCCATTTGTTTCCTCATATATACCGATACGATTTAGGATCTCGTAATATCTTTCTCGTTGTCATCTTTCATAGTCTGAATTTTAAAATTTAAATTATACTCTTTTCGCTCTAGTTCTAATTATTTTATTTTTTTTATAAAATGATATTTAAAGTTTAAAAATGGTTATTTTGATATATATATATATTTTTTTTGTATTTATAACAAAAATTGTGATATAATAATTAATTGTAAGTTTGTTTTTTTTTTTAATAAATTAAGCTTATTTGGAAAATTTTTAATGAATTTCGATGAAATTTCGCGGAAAAACTACGTCTCATGAAAGAGGTAAAATAAAATTGATCTATCGTTGTGCCAAATTTGAAGTAGATGTGTCAACTTCTTTGTGAGTTATCGTGCTTCTCAATTGAAGATGACAACTTTAATGCGTTTTTGAAATTAGGTGTTTCCGTTATTAGCTTTAACCATTAAAAATCGCTCGTAATTGAGCACCATTCTCGTAGTACATACAGATATTTTCGTTACACCTATTCTGAATATAAGCGGAATTAGATCCTAGATACACATTTTTGTAAATATCTCGACTTTACTAATGTATATATTGGATATTATTTATTTTACATAATTTTTTTAGAAAGCTGTTAAGTTTAAAACCTAATTTTTCAACATTTTTGAAGCATTTAAAACAAAATTTACAAATTTTAAATTGATATAAAATTTGAATTTAAAACTTAATTATCACATTGACCGAGCCCAACTGTATACATTTAATATTGAACTTAAAAATTAATACGACGATTTTTCGACATAAAACTGTCAACAATTTTGTCCGAGTCTACCTCTTCTCTATATACAGACATTAGAGACAATGTAGAACGTTTCTCTTCACTCATGGAATTTTTTAGATCATTTTGATAAAATTCATGACCGGAAAATCTATTTGTCATTCTTGAGATTATATCATCTAAATATGGAATGAATCAGACGTCACGAACGAAAGTAATTAATCAAGTAAATAGGCTGGTAAAAAGTTGATACCTTGTTTTTGCTGGGTGTTTTCGTACATGGACTTCGCCGAAACGCGAAATATAGCAATTACATTGCATGCGAACAATGGGTAACTGGCATCAAACATCGTTAAAAATGATCGGTTGCGGCCAACTGCACTTGTTCGAAAAAGAGATTATATTTTTTTGGCTGAGCACTTTTTCTTCACTTGTGTTTTTCAATTCATCAAAGGCGGCAGCAACAGCTCTTGCGAAAACAACAACAGTGAAATTTAAAATATAAAACAACATAAATTAAATACTAGAAATAAATATTGAAACTGAATATTAAACTAAATATTAAAACTTGTACCCAACCCTCTTTTATAATTAAATACATTTATAACGTTTACCAAAGATAAAGGCTAAACTTTTTTTGGGAAATACGCCAAGGTAATATTATATCTAACCCGTCTCTTCAGTTGTTCTTAATATATTACAATATCAAATTACAAATACAAAAATTTCAAATATTTTTATGCAATTATTTTTGTTTACATTTAAAAGAGAACAGCCATGAATTTCCATATATGTATATACTCATAATTTCGAAATTTTAGGGATTCCAGCTAAGACTTTATGTGGTATTGAAATCTCAGGTTTTTAATTTAAAACAAAAGTAATTTAATTTCGCTGTTTTATGAGAAAATATACATTTTAAATAATTTCATTAAGGACCTTTTTGAGTAAACTAAATAAATTATAAGGTAAATACAAATTGACAAAATGTTTTGAAATTTCTCTGAAAAATATTTTCAAATTTTTTAAATTTCATAGATAGGTTCTTTTGCAATTTTAATTGATTTTCTTTGCAATACCAATTGTTTTTTTTTTTTTGGAATTCCAATTGGGTTTTAGCAGATTTCAGGGAAATTTGTACATAAAGGGTCCCGGGTTACGCAACTGTATATAATTATGAGACTAAATTAAAGCGACCAGGCCATCGTCAGCCTTCTTATGAACTACCACCCACAACACCTCATGGTTGTGAACAGGCCAATAAATTAAACACTCTAAGTAAAATTGCAATGCGAATTTACTTTTACACAGTTAGTGAATGATTGCAATTCTTTCTCAAAAATATTAACATTTGGAATAGCAACCCTGTCAATTTCTGAAAGTAGATGGGAAAAGCCTAATAATTTATGCATTCTCATAAAGCTTTGTTAAATCTTATTATTTATAATATTCATAAAAAATCTTAATTCAAGTTTCAAATACATATAAGTTAAAAAACATTTTAAGCCTAAAAAAGGTTTATTAAAAATTCGTATTCACAATCAGTATTTTAAGTAATAAACGATTTAATTTTTTTTAAGCTTGAGGATGCAACACTGTTTTTATTTGTCGTAATGATGCAAATCAATTATTACTAAACCATACGGTAATCGTTTCTATGTATTTTGTTTGTCGTTTTTCAGAAAAATATTGTTTTTATAAAAAAAAAATATTTATGAAAACTTGTTTATGAATTAAAAAAAATAAAAAGAGTCAAAACAAAATGCCCAGTAAAAGTGTAACATAGATAATGATTTTATTGTAGTTAAAAACGTATTAAAATAACCGGTTTTATTTTCTTTGTTTTGATTAAACAACGCACCACTAGTTTACTTTCAATAAATATCAAAAAATACTATTTCTGCTTAAATTCTTTATCCGGAATTGAAAACAGGTCGCTCCTCTTTTTGTAAATTTTCGTTTGTGGTTTGAATGGTTACATGACGTTATTCCCCTAATTATATAAGTCGTAAACCACTATTTTTTAAATATTTAGCAGCTAAATCGACTATTTAGGCTGCTTGCGGACTGGCTAAATTGAAGCTAAACTAATTCTTCTGTCATACTTACAGCTTAGATTTTCCAATAATTTTTATTTTTTTAGTTTTTAATTTTGGTTCTGAAAAGAATAATTTCTATAGAGGCGTTTTTACTTAATACGCCAAAGCCTTAAATAATCAAGGTTATTGTACAATTTTATCAAAAACAAATGTTCATGAATTAACATAAAACCCATTTAAAATATTAACAAAATTTTATGTATTACAAAAGCTAACAAATAGAACTTTAAAATTTTGGTGTATCTATTTAACGACGTTTACTTCTACTGCTACGGCGACTACTGCTGCTGCGGCGGGGGCTACTATTGCTAAAGCGACGTCTACTGCCTCTACGTCTACGACCAACACCTCTCCTACGCATTCTGCTACTTTTATCTTCCATTTCACCAGTTTCTTTTTTATCTGAAAGCATCCATATCTTAAGGGCAGTAAAATATTTTTGATCTTCCCGTTGAATAAAGCCATAAAAAAAACAACTTAAATATAACTAATTTTACCTTACCAGTATCCAGTATGTGTGCTGTAATATTCGCTAATCAGTTGCGCATTTTGATTAGTCATATTATTTTTAAAAATGTTTTCCGTAAGTTAAAAAAATATATTAGAAAACTGCTTTGTTTCACAGTTGTTTTTGACATATAGACAAACTAAAGCAACAATAAAAACCATGTTGTTTCTGTAATGTTGTACTTGTTGTAAAATCAAGACCACCTGTAAAGTGAATTCGCCTTGCTCTGTTTAAGCTTGAACCAGCGTTCGGCTTGGGTCTCTGACCACATGCTGTCAATAATGTGACAGTGTGAGTAACAATTGAATTGAAAAAAATTAAACTCTTAAATAATGAAAATAACAAGTGCCAACAAATAAATGAATTTTGTTACGTTTGTGGGCATACAGTGCCAAAGTTGGAAAAACGGAGCGAAAAAATTGTTAACTGCGGATCTTAGCTTTACATATAAGCAATATTTCGATGAAGTGGATACAAGTGGTGAAGATTTCACGCGTAATACAGCGTGCCTTTTGCTAAGCCGGTAATTTGGGTAAAAGACCCAAACGGTCATGATAAAACTAGGTGCTACGCATGCATTAATTATGATGTTGGAAGAAATAAGAGGAAGATAAAGAGAAAATCTTATGCTGCAACTTTAAGAGCCTCACTTCCAGTGCCAGACGCAGATGATGTCGAACCACCTACACCTCCGTGTCCTCAGACTATGTCCGCATGGGCACTCGAAAGTGTTTTCTCCTTGCCATTCAATTTGCAAGATCCTGATTATACGCCCAATTTAGAAGATGATGAACCAAAACAGCTAACATAAATGGAAATGGATTACATTGTGGCTAAGTTGGGATTATCACAATGGAATTCAGAATTTTTGAAGCGCAAAAACTCACATAGCAGAACATAAGCGCCACGGCATACTGGAAACACCAAGCCGAATTTCAACATTAATATATCGTTGACGATTAAAATACCTTCACTTACTGCAATGGCATCAAAGGTATAGTAAATAAATTGGAATAATAACGCTGCCGACAATTCATTGATGGCTCAGTTTCAAGTTTGAGGGTTGTACTGTTGAACAAAACAAACAAAAACCGTCAAATCCATTAGAATTCGGCACAAATAGAAGGAATCTTAAGAAACATTGAAAAACATATGGAAGAAAATCAAATATAATGAGCATAAATGGAAGATTTTCTGTGACGTGACTGGAGAAAAAGAACTCTCGAAAACGAAAAACGGTTAAAATTGGTTAAAGAACCTTTAATAAAGAATATCGATGATATATTGCTGCCGCCACTGCATATAAAATTTGGAATTGCTAAAAAATTAATCGAAATGGCCGTCAAAGATAATGAAAATGTTTTTAACTGTTTGAAAAACATCTTTCCAAATCTCAGCAATGACAAAATTAAAAAGTTATTTTAGCCTATATAAATATTTTCATATCTATGTTTGTTGACTTCACTCTATCGCATTGCTATCGATTTTTCGAAAATGATTTTTTACTTTTAACAGGTGTCCTCAATGGGCCGGATATAAGAAAATTATTGAAAAGCGAATGATTCAAGAACTTGGTGACAAACAACCACCGGAGCGCCTGGGATACACTAAAAGCTGTACACGAGGGCGATTTAGGTGTAGTGAATCGATAACCACTCACATCTCTAACCATTTTTATATTACAAATAATAACAGCTGATCTTCAACCATTTTTATATTGTAAACAATAAAAGCTGATCTATATTAAAACATAAGAAGTAAACAAAACATAGAACAAAGTAAATAAGTATAATTAAGTACTGTTATTTTAGTTTATAAACAGGACGAATTTGTTTAATAAAGTTAAGTTTTAAATAGAAACTCAGCCGAACAATTGGCTCTTTGCTTAGAATTTTAAAACACTAGCACTTCTTTTTGTGCTTTGCCTTGGCGTTCTTTAGTGCCGGAAAAAATTATAAGCCAGTGGCGTTTTTAAACGCCGGCTAAAAACACTAGGTAGGATAAAGTATGGCGATCCTGCCAAATCTAAAATTTGTTTTAATATCAACAACAAACAACGCAGCACCTGTTGAGAAACAGCGACCACAGCCCATCACCATAGAAGAATATCTTCAGCGGCAGCAGCGAAGGTGAGAAGTTAAATTAACGGCAATACCGCCGACAAATAAACCCAAAAGGAGACGAGCGGGCAGAGTAGTCGAACTGCGAAGGAACCTAGCTGACCTGAAGAGGTGCGTGACCTCAATAACTCCACCACCTTGGGAACAGGCGTGTAAAATGTGGCAACAAATTGAGGCGATAACAAAAGAATTAAAATCGCAAAAAAACAAACAATAAATAAATAAATCGAAAAAAAAACAAAAAATAAATTTTAAATAATAATGAAAAAAACTGTAAATATGTAGCTTTTATTAAATTTTGTTTTAATTTTTTTATACAAACCACCAAAAAAACTGAATTCAAACTGCCCTAAAATGAAATAAACCCCAAGAAGCAAGATATATACATTTAGTAAAATTTTATTAACTGTCACAAACATTTATTATAATATCAAAAAAATACACATTAAAAATAAAACTTAAAATTAAGAAAAATTAAAGATCCACCTTAAGAAAATGAAAAACAAAACATACTTAAAATAATCAACTTAGGAAGACAAAACGTCAAATATTATAGAGTTGTATTTTTTATTTTTTGGTAACCGGTAACCACAATAATATATTGTTAGTGTGTACCCTCACAAAACATTAAAGCATTGAGTCTATTTACATTTCAAGTAAAAAAATAGACAACTAAATTCAAAAATTAATAAATTTCGCGTTCAAAACTAATTATAAAAAAAATTTTTAAAACAAGCATTCCTTTGTTAACTTTGTTTTTTCTCGTTAAATATATTTTTGTTATTTCATTATTACATTTAAGTAAATGAATTCAATAACTGAATGCATTGATGAGTTGAAAAGCACAGGCAAATATAAAGAAAAGTAAAAACAGAGTTTATGAGGAAGAGTACAAAATAAAGAAACTAAAAAGACTAAAAATTTTAAAACGGAACGTAGAGGATCTTTGTGAGGGTAACGACAAAGACGATAACAAAACGCTTGGAGTGCAATTTCAGGATTTACATAAGGAACTTACGGAAATAATATAATATTTAAACGTAAAGACCAAATATAAAATTGCCGAACTTTCAGACCAATTGAGTAATTTCGAAATAAAAAATTTATCAAACCCCACTCAAGAAGCAACAATGGTACAAACAACAATTAGAGAAACAATAATTATAGTAACAGCAATGGTACAAACAACAATTATAGAAACAAGAATTATAGTAACAACAATGGTACAAACAACAATTATAGAAATAACAATGGTACAAACAACAATTATAGAAACAACAGTGGTTATAATGAATCAAGAAACAACAATTATAAAAGCAACAATGGAAATTCCAAAAATAATAATTACAACTCTATTGGTAAAGTACAAAATAATAACAGTAAAATAACAATTATTCATACAGGTCCCACAATTATACAGACGACGAGGGAAACTGAGTTGGCCGGGTGACAAAAGATGTTACCAGAGAGGCCGAAACAGAAAGTGTATAGCATATCAAATAACATAAACACATATATAATTTAAAAATGCAAAAACATCAATGAAAATCAATATGTAAAATTAAAAATTTGTCGAATATTAAAACAACGGAATAACAAATAAAGCTATCAAATTTAAATTTAATAATTGAAAATGAAACATTCAACATAATTTTCATATTGTCGAAAACGATTTTCCAATACAAACCGATGGAATAATAGGACGAGATATTTTAACTAAATATATATGTAAGATAGATTTTGGAACATTCACAATAACTTTCAACATAAATGAACAAGAAATTATCGTGCCTAAAAATTCAAAACCAGTTTAAAAAACAAACATTATTATACCAACAAGATCCTCTTGCTACGTAAGTAAATGAAGAAGGTATTGTATTGAGTAAAAAGATAACTGAAGGAGTATTTCTGGGTAACAGCTTAATACCTGCAAAGGGAGTAGCGCATGTTAAAAATGATAAGGAAAGTTTAGGTTGCTAAATACAACCGTTGAAAAACTACATAAAGAATTACAGATTACCAGAATCACAAATGGAAGAGATAAATAAACAAGTAGACCAGTTATTAACAGGTAACATAATATAACATTCTGTTAGCCCATATAACTCACCATTGCTAGTCGTACCAAAAAGTCAACTGATGATAAAAACAAGTAAGAAAGGGCTAAATTCGGCTGTGCCGAATCTTTGAATACCCTCCACCAATATTCTAAAAAGATGTTCTCTACTGTTTTTGATACAAATAATATAAGAAAACTTTTGAAGTAAAATTATCTAGGTGAAAAAATTTTTTGAACAAAAATTTTTGAGGTGAAAAAATTTTTTGTTTTGAAAAAAAAATTTAGTGGTGAAAAAATGTTTAAGGTGAATACAAAATATTTACTGTTAAGCCACTGGTGAAAAAATATGAGAAAATATGTTATGTACCAGTCGCTACTATGAAATTGTACTAAATTTGTATAGGCAACTTAGAGGCACCTTTACACTTTCACTAGTTTTTTTAACCATGGACTGCACAAAAAAAAAAAAACATTTTAAAGCATAGTTTTTGTCAAATACTCAATTTTGTTCCGGCTAATGGGGACTAGCTCTGCAGCTGAATATGCCTAATGGAGAGAATGTACTTTCTGATGCGCCACGTATTGATAAATAGTTGTAACGAATATTCTTTCTTTAAAAAATTGAAGTGTGTTTTTCTAATGGAGAGAATACAGCAAAGAAATTAATTTGTTAAAAAAAGTACATGAGTTGTAACTATTTGTCAATAGATGGCCCATCAGAAGGTGCATTCTCTCCATTAGGCATATTTTGCTGCAGAGCTAGTCTCCATTAGCCATGTTGTGCTACAATATGCAGTAGAGTATTATTGATTTTCTATTTTCTTCGTAACATAAATGAATATTTGCCAAAACTATGAAAAATATATGTTTTATGGCATTTGCCAATCCCTCAATTCTCAAAAATACAAATGGAACAAAAAAAAATACTATTTTATTATGTCAAACATTTGAAAATTTGACTTTAAAATTATGTAATAAGTCTACCAGTAACATCTTAATGCATTAGAATTTGACGTTTGTAGTTAATTTAATATTTTTGGTAAATAAAGTAATCCAGCTCCTCTGGACCTTACCTCATTCTATATGAGCCCAGCCTCCAGCAATCATAGGGGCTGAATATGATATACGTTTATACATATTCAAAAGTAGCGGCACTAAAGCAATTATGCATTTTGCTTGTCAGCCAAATATACGAAAACGAGAAAAACACCATTAATGGACGTGTTAACGATAATCCAGCTCCTCTGGACCTTACCTCATTCTATATGAGCCCAGCTTTTAGCAATCATAGGGGCTGAATATGATATACGTTTATACTCAATTTTGGATGAACTGTAATATGAATACGTTTTGTCAATTTATGTAACAGAACTTTTGTTATTTTGGTTTAGTAATGTTATTTATTTAATTTAAGTAATGTTATTTACAGAGGTCTGCTCTGTTAGCGACTTTAACAATGTTGCTTTTTACGTTAACTTAGTTATTACAGTAACACACATATAGCTCTAAGAATGTTATTATTCTCATATTATGTAAGACAATAAATGTAATCGAACAAGACGAAGACTTAATAACATTTTTACTAACTTAACAGAAAATTAAAATAGATACAGAAAAATTGTACAAATTTGTATGGAAAATTTAGAGGTACCTTCACATTTGCACTCATAACTTTTTAACCGCTAAGCCGATTTCGCTCATTTTAAATACCTAACTGCTCGGGAGGATGTTCAATGATCTGGGTAAAAATTGGTACCCCCGCTTGCGTCTTCGCGTCGTGATCGCCATTTCAACAGACAGACGGACAGACAGACGCACATCGCTAAATCGACTTAAAATTGCATAAGGATCACGAATATATATACTTTATGGGGTCTTAAACCTATATTTCGACATATTACAAACGGAATGACAAACTGATATATACCCTCACCATATATGGTGGATGGTATAAAAATGCCGTCTAGTAGTTGATTTTCTAAAACTGAATGAAAAATAGTTAACGACAAATTTCCACTAAAAAGATTAGAAGACTTGGAAGAGCAAAATACTTTTCAACCCTAGATATGACCAGCTCTTTTCACCAGATTAATCTAAACAAAAAGTCGCGACCGCTTACAGCTTTTTCAACAGGAAACGGAAATGACACTAAGTGGTTAAGATGCTGAAGCTTTTTTATATGTAGACGACATTATTGTTTTTGGGTGTAGTTTAAAGAACCACAATGAAAATTTAACTAAAGTATTCCAACGTTTAAGAAAATCCAATCTAACACTAAATGCAAGCAAATGTATGTTTTTTAAACCGGAAGTTGTGTATCTGGGACACCTCATAACCGATAAAGGCATAAGAACAGACCCAGAAAAATATAATGTTATTAAAGATTATCCAGTTCCCTACAAATGTAGATGAAGTAAGAAGATTTGTAGCTTTCTGCAATTACTATCGTCGATTTATACCTAAATTTGCTGATATAGCAAATAATTGAAATTTGTTATTAAAGAAAAACAACCCTTTTTAATGGAATAAGGCATGTCAAGACTCATTTGAAACACTAAAAGAAAATCTTATGAGTCCACCAATACTTTAATATCCAGATTTTAGCAAACCATTTATTTTAACCACAGATGCATCAAATTATGCTCTTGGCTCAGTTTTATTGCAAGACGAAATTGGCTCAGACTTACCAATTTTATATACAAGCAAATCCTTATCAAAACATGACATAAACAAATCAACTATAGAGAAAGAGTTACAAGCACGTCCGAGCAAAGGCCTGATTAACTTTTTGTCTGGGACTGTACATCAATATCAGAACAAGAAAACTTAAGTTTGAAATACATAAAAATTTTAAAGATATTTTAATTAATAAATCAGAACATGAAATTATAGCAAGATTAAAACTTATATCAAAAATGCATAACTTATATCAAAAATGCATAATTTAGGAATAAACGAGCTACCTTTGAGCAAAAACAATGAATTCTCGGCAAAGAAACACAAATGAAACTAATTAATGAATAGCACAATTCGACACATGGAGGACATTTTGGTGTCAGTAAAACAGCTATGAAACTCAAACAATGTCACATATGGAAAAATATGAGCAAAATGATAAAGAAATATGTATTAAACTGCAAGTCATTTAAAATAAACACACTAAACATACAAAAGAGAAAATAATTTTAACGGATACTCCAAAAACCAGTTTTTGAAGTAGTAGCAGTCGATACGGTAGGTCCTTTACGATTGTCAAACTATAACCGGTACATACTTATAATTCAATGCGAGTTAACAAAATGCGAAAACAGTTGCAATAACATTGGTAGAACAGTTTATTTTGAAATACAGTAACTTTAAAATCTTGAAATCAGATAATGGTACTGACTTTAAAAACCAATTGATGTCAGAAATATGTAGACTTAGGACATAAAGCAAATGTTCAGCGCACCATCACGAAACGTTGGGCTCTATAGAAAGGAATCATAGAGTACTTAATGAATTTTTACTACATTTTTGTAAAGATAATGAATGGGACTATTGGATCCCTTATTTTACATTTGCGTTTAACACAACGCCACATGTAGATAAAAATTACACACCATGCTTGGAAAATATATATAAATACCATCTTTGGAAAATTACGATACAGTAAGACGGGGCAAACAAGTTTATAACACGGAGAATTACGTAAATGAATTGAATTCTATCTAGATCAGTGGTCGGCACACAAATGCAACCATATTGTTGCCATTGTATGGGTGAGTTGAGCTCTCCCTCTCTTAATGCACTGAAAGAAATGTGTTTGTAACTTTCCTAAAGTTTTATTTAAACAAAAAAAAAAAAAACAACACAAAATTAACAAAAGCAAATAAAAAAACAACAAAGCCCAAGAAAGCAAGCACTAAAATCTGTTTTTTTTAATAAACGACTGTAAATAAAAACCTTTTATTATCTTTTTTGCTATTGCAGTTAGAATTAAAGCAAGTTTTAAGTTGAATCGGCTTTAAATGGGTATCACGTCAAATGTACCAACTGCCGGCATACATTTTGTACTAAAATATAAGCAAGTGGCAACATTGATCAGCTGATTTTATATTAGCCAAAAAAAGGAAAGTGTGTAGATAAAAGATTTGCAATTGCAAAATGTGAAAAGGAAAAACTTTATAAAAGAAGGACAGAAAAGTGTATTTTTATTAATTAAAATGTATTAACTAAATAAATATTTTGCAATTTAAATTTGATAAAACCAACTTCAGGTAGTTTTAATTTTAAAGCAGACTTTAACGATTGAAGTATACTTTTACTTGTCTAAAGTAGGACTAAAGTATACTTTTAAGAAAAGTCGAATTCGGAACTCCTAAAGTATACTTTATTTTAACAACGAATATGAGCCATTGTTTTTATTAAGTTATTTAAAAAAAAATTACAATTTTTTCCCCATTCATTTGATTGTTTCCTTTGTTTCGTCCATTTATTTAAATTTTTATTTATTATGAGAGGGGGAGAAGGGGTTCTAATTAAAGCCTTCAAAGATACAAGTAGTTTCCAAGTTAAAGCTTGGGAAAAGCAATATTAATGTTAAGTAAATAAATAACCATATAAATAAATGAAGAAATAAAAATAAATAAATCGGTTTGCCGAAAAAAATTTCGCCTCCCATTATTCACGACATTTCGTTCTGTGCAATGCTCGCAATATGCGTCGACACCACCTTACTATACGAAAGCTCAATTGAGACTGATTTATTATTTTAATTTTTATGCTATCTGTGTTAGTATGTTAGTATGAGTGAGTCGCCCATGGGCGACTCTTTGCCGACCACTGATCTAGATATAGAAGGTAATACCAAAACATTTTACAATAATACGTTGAAAAGATACAAAAAAAATTATTGTGAAATTTAATAAAAATATTTTAAAATCCAGTATTTAAAAATATAAAATATATTGAATATAATATATATAATTTAAGTTTATAAAAGTATTTAAGTAAAAAAAAAATATTTTTTTTTGTATAAATTTACAAAAAAACATTTTTTTAATAGAGGGTGAGGGAGTAGTGAATCGATAACCACTCACATTTCAAAACATTTTTATATTAAAAATTGTAAAAGGAAGTTCTTCTATTGAATAAAACCACCTTTTCCGTTTGAATGTTTGTAAGACACTGTTTTATTATTGTTAACATATCTGCTTATATACTAATAATAAAATCTTAAGACTAAACTATGCTAATTACGTCTGCCGGCTATTTCATAAACAAATAACCAGCTATCTGTTTTGTTGCTTGCTTCGGCTATACCATATAAAACATCTGCTGTGTATGTCCTAACAGATTACTAATTACATTGCAAGATAACAGACAATAAACAATTAAGAGAATGCTAAAAACTACCCTTGTTTCAGGAAGTTAAACATTCTTTCCTTTATCTTGCGATAATAGCATCTAACTGATAATAAACCAATAAAGGATATAACCTTGAAATAAGAAAATATAAATGGTCATAAACTCGAAACCAATTCACATGAATGATCATAAACTAATAAAGACAAAAACACCTGATCTTGAACTAAAAAAATATAAATGATACTAAACTAATTAAGACTGAGACACATATAGCCTGTTCCTCTATTTCGAAAGAACACGTTCGTTCGCTTTCTAGTCGAAAGAAAACTGATTTGGGTTTCACTAACTCTATTTCTATGCGAACGATGACTCGAACGACAAGTCGAATGAAAAAGTAACTGTTTTCATACAAAATTTGGTTTCTCTATTTCGAACAGCTCGAACGCAAATGTCAAAATCAGTCACTTGCTATTTTTTTGTCGAGAAAAGATATATTTGATATTTTTAAAAGCAAAATGAAGTAAAACAAAAGGTAAGTACAAAATAATATAATTATTTATAGTTTATTAAGAATTTTAAATTTTAGTTAAAAAAAATCAACAAGACGCATGTATTTTATATGGAAGAAAGACCTAATTTTGCCAGAGGGACTTTGGTGTTCGGAGCAAACAAATTTTCTACAGAGGAGGAAAATTTGACCAGAAAACTAAACTCCGTTTCACCCCCTATACGCTGTTGCTGAGTGGTAAAATGTAAGTGTGTATTGTTTGTGACTTACGTTTGCCCAAAGCAGTTCATATTAACAGCACTGTAGCAGACAACAGGCAACAGAAAAGCTTTCCGATTAACAATCTTACTCACAACCAATCGATAACAAACATTTTCAAAAATAAACACATTCTCAAATAAAAATTGATTTGTTTATGCTTATTTTTTTATTTCATTTGTCATATACAGTTGATCACTGTTAAACAGGGTTGTTTTTTACTTTAAGCAGTTTAGTAGTACTTTTGCTACTTTTAAAGAAAATTGTAACAAATACTCAAAATATATGATCTGGCATCTCTGTGATTTGTAAATGCGTAAGAAACAAAAATTGACGCACGTAAGTCAAGTCGATCGAAGGCTTTTGAAATAGAGAAACCCAAATAGATTCGAATTCGAGTGACTTGCTTTCGTTCGACTAGTTTTTCGTTCGAGATCGAGGAACAGGCTAATAGTCTTGAAATAATAATATATAAATGATAAATCCATGCTTGAAAAAATACATTTAGAAAGAATTCTTAGGTAAAATTGGAAAAATTATAAAACTATGTTCAATGATTTTGAACATTCTGCCGGGGAGCAAATATAACATCCACTACTCTAGCATCCTTAGTGCAATATCTGCGTATTAGAAATATCACAAAAATTATTAAAAATATGGAAATTAAGAGAAGAGTGACCACTAGCGTGGTGCCAGCTAAGCGTCTTAAACTCGATATTCTCCGACTTTATTCTTTGCATCTCATTCCGCAGTTCCTCGATTTCGGCTGTGTGGTTCGTCTTAGAATAATTCAGGGACTTGATGATTTCCACTTCTTCGACCTCTTTGAATAGATAGGTCCGGAACTCGTTCACTTCTTGGGACCTTATGCTTTGTGGTGCCGTCAGGATAGTACGTTCAACGCGAGCGGTACATCCTGGACTTAACGTTAACACTTCTTGTGGAGGTAACTCTATTATCTTTTGCATCTTAGGGTTACATACAAGATGTGCTTTGGTCGTATGTTCTGAACAGCCAACTACTTTTTAGATGTAATACTAGCCAGACGCTGTTGGACTCGATTGCCGTGAAAGTACAGCGATAATTATTGCTCGGCTTGAGCGCGGATAGCTTACAGGAATTTTCGTTAGCATCATTCCATGCCCAATTTCCATGGCATACATATTCGTCCTCGTCTTCCTTCTGACACTGGTTAAGTATTGGCTGGGAATTCAGATGATAGAAATCTAACTCATAGTTATACGCCAAAAATTGCTGCCTTATAATTGGTAACATTTTCGCGCCATCCCTCATGATTGGCAATGCCATAATATTGAAGATGTCCGAGGAACGACGTTCCAATAGAGGGATCGTAATATCAATCGCTAATTTGTTGTTTAAGAGTAATCCTCTTGCTGTCAGCAAGCTATATATGGCCTGTAAATTTACACCTTTTGATTTTCCAGGTAATCGGAGGTTTTCTGCCAAATGCTCTCTTACTTTGGAAATCCCTTTCTGAAGCTTATTTGGCTGGATCAACTTAGGATTTATCTTCCCGTGGTTTATATAAATTAATAGTGCTGTTAGGATGTACCTTGCAGTTTTCGGTGCTGTGGAGTCCGGTTGGTCTGATGCCCTCTGCCGTCTTATTGGGATGCCGGTGTTGATGGCTTGATGCGGTGGAGACGAAAGAAAACCACTTTTTTTTATTTTCTTCGAATTCAAGTTTTGTTCCTTTTTATTTTAGTTTTATTAATTGTTTCAATGTTTAAGTTTAAGTGTTAATGATTAATTTTAAGTTTAATTTTTTAATTTTAAATTTTAACTTTCGCACCTGTTGTCGGCTGTGGTTGTACTTTTGGTACTTGAACAAGGATTCAAGTACCCACGTTTAACGTGATGCCACTTAGCCGGCAAACAAGGGTAGCGATTCCCTACGTCGATCCGACATTACACGACAAACGCTGTACGCCACCCTTGCGACAACCGTGCAACAAAAGAGCCTCGCAGTAGAAAAAAATAAAAAATAGAATAAAAAAAAATAATATATCTCATATTGAGATGTATTATTTTTTTTTTTAACACTAAAGTTAAGATAATACTTTAACAATAATACTTCAATGGTTGTCAGATATATACAAAAACAAAATATATATAAAAATATAAATATAACAACCGAGGTGTTGTCCTTTGGGGCCACGCAGCGGACATTTTCTCCCAACTTAGTAGTCTTTGATGACATCCTCACCATAGTAGCCTTTGCCAAATAGGGTGTATTGGATGTAGATACGGCCAGGTCTGCCGACAGGTGGCCCGCGGAAAATCTGATGATCCAGGTCGTTCCTAATGTCATGCAACACAAACTCGGTGCGAAACACATTGGATCGGCATCCTCAGTTGGCAAATTCGAATTGTGTCGCCAGGATTGATCAATAGCCTTGCGGGGTGTCAATTTCGGCATCCCGATCGCAGCAGTGAGCTGGATTCGTAAATTTATTTGGTCGAACCGACGGCGAGCCAAAGTAAGTATTGTACGTCCGTTACGGATTGCGCAACCGAGTTGATCAGCCTTTGAGCGGATAATATATAGAGCTGTCAGTATCACGGACCACAACCGTCATCGAAAATTAAATGTGGCCATCTTGAATAGGATGCAACATGGTGTTGTGCCGTTGGGAGCACCGCTTGCATCGGACGACTGATTTACATCCTCTCAGCTGATGTGACTGTGCCAAGCAGCTAACGCAGAGCGCTTTATCAAATACCGGGCAGGGAAAATTTGGGTTGAAAATATCTTCCATCATGCTTGCCTGGAAGTGAAAGTTATAAGTAACGGTTTTTAACAAGATAATAAATAACAGAGGGCAACATTAACTGAAGAGAAAGCTACACTACTGTGAATAGCTGCGAAGCAAAAGGGCCATCTTGTGAATCGAACGATTAATAATCCCGTTTTGGGATCGGACGATTAATAATCCCGTTTTGGATATTAAGGTATCCGAACTGCGATAAAGTTTGACAATGCGACCTAATCGCCAATCAGGCAAAGTGGCTCATTTCTAAGAAAAACGAGATTGTTTTCCTGCAAGTCAATTTCTGGCGCTTTCTACTTACGTTTGTGTAACTCTTTCAGATACTCGTCCTTCCATCGTCGATACATTTCATATTGCATGGCTTTGACCTTTCGCCATCGATTGACGAGACTAACTGCTGAAGCAAGTTCTTCCGGTTCAGCCAAAGTTAGCAACGCAGAACCAATTAAAAAATGACTTGGAGTGAGAGCCGACGAATCATCGATGCTTTCGGATAGCGGGCCAAGTGGACGAGAATTGAGACGGGCTTCTATTGTCGCCAAGAGGGTGCAAAATTCCTCGAAGGTATATTTTAGTTGACCGGCCATCTTTTTAAAATGCTTCCCAAAGACCGCCCATATGAGGCGCAGCAGCGGGAATAAAATGCCACGATAAACGCGTATTTTAAAACAGCTTGATCTCGTAGCTCCTTTACGCATTTTTCAAAGTTTGCAGCGATTTCTTTCGCTGCTCCAGTGAAGTTTCTGCCGTTGTCGGAGTAAACACGATTTGGGCAACCACGACGAGCGACAAAACGGGCTAATGCAGCTAAAAAGGGGGGAGAAGACAAATCGCTGACAGCTTCTAAATGGATTGCCTTGGTAGCGAAACAAACAAATAAACACACGTAGCCTTTGGTAATTTTACAGTATCTACCCGTGAAACTTTTAATTTCAAAGGGGCCAGCAAAATCAACGCCTGTGTTGGCAAAGGGGCGATTCAGAGTCGTTCTTTCAATTGGCAAAGCAGCCATAATTTGGCCCTGTCTAGTCTTTTTATATAAAACGCAGTCTTTGCAATGATTAACCCAGGATTTAAGTAGATTTTTTACCCTGATGATCCAGCACTCGTGCCGGATTACACAATGAACCAAACGTATTCCACCATGAAGAGTCCTTTTGTGAATAAAATCGACATAGAGACGAGCCAACTTGCTGCTGTAGGCCAAAATTATGGGACATTTTTTTATCAAATGAAATACTAGTCGATGAATTGAGACGGCCATTGGCACGAATAATTTTATTTTTGTCCAAAAAGGGCGTAAGTGTCAGCAAAGGACTAGAAGCCTCAAGTGTTTTGTTTCCAGCCAAGCAATTGTAATCCTTAGGAAAATATATCTGCTGGGACAACAAAAAAAGACGATTTCTAACAAATCTTAATTCCTCGGCAAAGAGCCTTACAGATTAATTAGTTTTGCTGGAGTTGGAGCGGGCATTCGTAACAAAACGGAATATGTAGGCAATTACATGAATGCCTCTGGGTAGACTAGAAAAACGATATAGAATATCCTCATTTTCAGACGATCTAGCAATATGAACTTGTACGTTTTTAATTTCTTCACTCGTTTCAAATTCAGAAGGATATTCAGGCCATGTCGATTTTTGTAAGTTAAGCCACTCAGGACCATGCCACCAAAGATTACAGGATTTTAACTCCGATGAAATCAGTCCACGTGTTGCTATATCGGTGGGATTATTTTTTATTTCCAACTTTTTTTAGAATCGTGACAACTCTGTTAGCCACAAAGGTTTTCCAACTACATGGCGGTTTTTTCAGCCAGGCCAAAACTATTGTTGAGTCGGACCAAAGATAGAGCGAAAATTCTTTGAGATTGAATTGTGGCATTATACTATCGACCAATTTTGCTAAAGTACCGCGCCACACAATTCTAAACAGGGGATCGAAGGTTTTCTAATTTGGGCTACTTTAGATTTTGAAGTTAATAAATTTACGAAAACTTTTTCCGCAGTTTGAACTCGTACGTACAAAGCAGCTGCATATGCCAAAATCCATGAAATTCACAAAATCCATGAAATTCAATATGAGCATTCGGAGAATACTGAATCCAGCGAGGAATTGTAATTGCATCCATATCATTATATTGAGATACAAACGATTGCCAATTTTGCAGAGCCGCTGGTTTAATCTTTTCGTCCCAGTCAATTTTATCGAGCCACATTTGTTGTATAAGAATTTTTGCGGTGATAATTACAGGAGCCAGCCAACCAGCGGGATGAAAAAGCCTTACAATTATAGAAAGAACTTCCGTCTTAGTATATGAAGTTTTGAGCGGAATTTTCTCCGTCGTGAAATAAAAGTAATCAGCTGAATCATTTCAGCGAACTCCAGAGTTTTTGCATTACTTTCCACATCAAAACATAAAAAATTTTCAGTCAACAAATGATCTGAGGGCAACCCACTTAAAATTTCCCTTGAATTTGAGGTCCACTTACGTAATTCAACCCCAGCTGTTTTCAATATTCCAACCAGCTGATTACGGGCCTTTAAAATGACTTCCATACTATGGGAACCTACCAAAGCGTCATCTACATACATACAGTCTCGTAAAATTCTGGCACCGTATGGAAAATTACGTTCCTCGTCATCAGCTAGCTGCAAAAGCATTCTGAGAGCCAAATATGGGGCGCAATTGACGCCAAATGTCACAGTCTTCAACTGATAATCCTGAATCTCCTCTTCAGAAGAGCCACGGAAAACAATTCGTTGAAAACAAGCACGATCAGGGTTAATTAAAATTTGCCGGTACATTTTTGAAATGTCCGCATTGAAAACGAATTTATAAAATCGCCATTTTAACACCAAAATGCCAAATCTTTTTGAAGCACGGGGCCAACGTGCAAAATGTCATTAAGACTTGTCCCACTGGACGTGATGCTCGAAGCATTAAAGACCACTCTTAGTTTTGTTGTGGTACTTTCAGGCTTAAAAACGCCATGATGTGGCAAATAATAACTCGGACCAACTACAGGATGTTAAATTTTTTCCATATGTGCCAAAGTTAAGTATTCTTTAACAACCTCATCATACGGAGCTTTATTCTCAGGTTTCTTCAATAAACACCTTTCGTTTCCAAGAAATTGCCTATTCGGGCCAAGAGATGAAATATCAGACTTGAAAGGCAAATCAACTATGTATCTCCCTTCAGAATTTCTCACAGTAGTGGACCGAAAAATCTCCTCACATAACTTGTCTCCTTCCGAGACCACAGGCTTACGAGAGACTTCTTCGAGCTCCCAAAATTTCGACAACTGATCATCAACAGACACCTAAGTGCAAAAGGACCTTCTCACTGAACGTATTGGTTTTGTAGGGCCGGTTACAATCCAGTCGAAAATTGTTTCCTGGGCTACTAAAGAATTTAAAATACCATGTTGAACTCCTTCTTTTAAAATCAGCGGATATAATTCACCACCTAAGAGCATATTAATAAGGCCCCTTTTCTAAAATTTGGGATCAGCAAACTGCAAATTTGGTAGCTCTATTTTCTCAGGTGGATTAAAGCTTTGCGTTGAAGTATCAACAGTAACTTGGGAGACCAATTACGCATAGATAAATCTGGATTCACGATTGAAACCATCGAAAAAGTTGTAATTTTATTAATTTTACTAACAACCTCACAGCCTAAACCTGTTACATCAGCTGATATAGGTACGGTGGGCAATTTTAAAAGTTACTGAAATTTACGTGATATGAAACTTTCTTCAGAACAAGGATCAATTAAAGCCCTAATTTTACAACTAGTGCCATTATGCGCAATATTAACCCACGCTGTACCAAGCATAAAATTTTCGGCAACAGAGTGGCAATGGGTCTGAACAATATAAGACGGACTCGGATTTGAAGTGGACTGTAAATTAGCTTTAGCCGAAGTCTTCGGAATGTTGTCTCTAACACCATTATTTCCCTGAGCTACATTACTGGAATTCTTTTCTTGACTACCGTTATTAGGACTACTTTTCTGGCTCCCTTTGTGCGAAAAATCTCTATGTAAAAGAGTGTGGTGTTTCTTATTGCATTTTAAGCAACCATTAGAACTTTGACAATCCCCAAACATATGACCAGTTTTCAAACAATTAAAACAATGGTTCAACATTTTCAATGTTGAAGTACTATTCTTATAATTTTTGTTCAAAAATTTATGGCATTTATTTATAGCATGATTTTCTTTGCACAACTTGCATTGAATTATATAAACTTTAGTATGCTTTATTGGCATTTGAATTGTTCATTTGAGAAAAAGTTTGGGAACCACTGGCACGCATTGAGCAAACACTTTCTAGAGCACGAAACCTATCGGTTACAAATTCATCAAATTCACTCCATTTAGAAATATCTTTTTTATTTTTCACAGGTTGTTCCCATAGATTCAACGATAGTACGGGGAGCCTAATTGAACAATGAAACACAAATAGTGGTTCCAGACCCAACGTCGATTTTATATGATTTCGGAATCGCCATTATATTATTGACTCCTCGTTGGAGTCTTTAAATTTCCACAGCGTATTCTCCCCGGCATGGGGGCAAAGCGTATAAAGCGTTCATCTGCTCATTGAATAATACGCGCCTATTTTTATATTGGTTTTTTAAATTTTCCCACGCAATCTCAAAATTCTCGGATGTAATGCTAATATTTGCATTTAAAGAAATCCAATTTTTTGGGAACCACTGCACTCGATTCTGAAGATTCTTCCCTCGCTATTTTTGGTTTGCGATTAAATTTATGCATTTTACATGAAGCTTATGAGGTTGGTTATGTTTGGTGTGAACCGCTATCATTTCCTTTTTCTTTTCACTTGGTTCACTAGAACAATTTTCGTAAAAGCCTTTATATTTTTCCCATAATTTACTCAATTCGGTTTTCTCAAACTCAATTGCCTCCAAAGTATAACCCAAAAAATCTTCATCCTTGAGCCGAGACTCGAATCTAAAAATTTCATCAGCCGCTTCGTCAAATCTTTCCAAATTCGACATTTTATATCCTTTTCACGCGAAACTAATTAAAAATTTGGTAAAAATTCGATCAATTTTGATCAAAAGGGCCAACGAAGAAAGAAAAAAAAGGTTGCCAATACTCAAAGCCACAACCAAAACTTCAAGACAAGACTTCAGAGTAATTAGTGAAAATTTTCAAAAAGTTTTACAAATGGCTTCCAGAACAGCAATATTTTTTGAAGACGCGTAAAATTTATCAAAAATTGTTGCCAAAATTAAAAATGAATTCCCAAGGACAAAAAGTTTTTCAAAAACGCGTAAAATTTTGCAAAAAAAATTGCCAATAATCAATGCGAAATCCAGAAGGGCAATAGCTTATTTATATTTCCCCAGGAAAATTAGAAAATTTTCCAAGAAAGTTAAAAATCTCGAATGACGGCCAAATTTTATAAAAAACTTCCAAATTTGCATATGACGCGCGAAATTTTACAACAATTAAAGATAGCTGCAGACGTGACATTCAGAGGGCCAATGGCGTGTAATAATTTTGCAAAAAAACTACAATAATTGAATTTAAAATAAATGCTCGCGGAGCAACAAAATACAAAAAAGTCGCTATAAAATTTGAAGCACGAAGAATTCCCAATGGTCAAATTGTCTAAGATTAATATGTTTTAGATCCTCACTTAACCTCAAAACTTTTGAGCCATTAATCTCTTTCACTTCGTCGCAAATTTTAATTTCACAGGTACATAACTTATTTCCTCTTTACCTTCTTTAAAACGTTCTTTGCCGGGAGATGGACCAAATGTTTGGGTGTACGAACGACGAACTCCAACTGAGCTCGTTTTTTTCTTGTATTTTCCTCGTGCAAGAGTAATCGATCATTATCTTTTATATTATTCTATGCTGTTGAGAACAACGCTGCATTGATCTTCAAATGTGCGTAGTTTAGTGCATACGAGTCTACACTTTTGTAGCGCTATTTCACTTTGCTGAACCATGATAAAATATGCTTCCATCTTGTAATATTGTACTAAATTCCAATGAGATGTAACCCTATTCATTGTACCAATTTTATATAGGTAGATAATCGTTCCATTCCCAAGTTCTCGTACCGTTCCACCAGGATTTGGAAGCTGCACTGCGCGAATTGTACTGCCTAACATCAATAACAGAAACCATAGTAGATGTAACTGATTTCACTGTTCGCGTTTACTTCCTGACCGCTTGGCAAGAAACGCTGTTGTTGTAGAGGGGGCCTAATCTTCGCCATCCTTTTGAACTTTTAGTGGGCACAGCTTTTGAATTGGGCGCTTTAACACTCCATTCTGCATTTTTAGCGTCACCACTCGAACCTTACCACCTTTTCCCTGTGAGTCTCGATGACTCTGCCACTTTGCAGGGTCTGTAGCTTCATCTTTGAAAATTACAATTTGATTTAATTTTAAGTTTTCTCCTTCACTGCGCCATCTGTACCTATGCTGCAACGTAACAAGGTATTCATCTTTCCATCGAGACCAAAAGTCCCTCTTCATTTTTTGTATGATCTTCCATCTATGTAGAGAACCAATGCGACGGTCTTCTATCACCTCCGGATTTCCCACCAACGGTTAACGAATCAGGAAATGTCCCGGTGTAAGGACGTCCATCTCAATAACATAGTCATCTCTTCAAACGTCAAAAAAGTATCTCCGATGACACTCCTTAAGTGATGTTTCACTGACTTCACACCTGCTTCCCAAATTCCCCCAAAATGGAGGCTTGCCGGGGGGATAAAATGCCATTTGATCTTATCGGCTTTCAGCTTCTTACCGATAGATGAGTTCCTTTTCATCGCCTCTACGAATTCTTTGTCAAGTTTGCGTGAGGCTCCCACAAAGTTCGTACCATTGTCGGAATATATGCACTCCGCTTTGCATCTTCTAGTAAAAAATCTTTTTAGTACTGCCAAAAACGCTTCAGTAGTCAGGTCACTGACTGCCTCTAGATGCATCGCCTTTGTTGTTATACACACGAAAGCTGCTACATATCCCTTGAACGATTTTTGTCCTCTACCTTTAGAACATTTCATTTGTATGGGGCCTGCATAGTCAATTCCTGTGTGCGTAAAGGGATGCGCCACCGACACACATATTTGTGGAAGATTTCCAATAATTTGCTCATTGATTGCTTTTTTAAATCTAACACAACGAACACAGTTCCTTAACACTTTTTTAATTATATTCCTCAAACCGATTATCCAGAATTTGCGCCTAATCATGGATGCTACCAGGTTGTTACCTCCATGTAGTGTAACTCCATGAACTTGATTTGTAATTAGCTCGGCTATCCAGGACTTCTCTAATAAAATCGGGTGTTTGTGATCATATAATAATTGTGAATTTACTAGTCTACTTCCAACTCTAAGAATTCCGTTTTTGTCCAAAAACGGATGTAGTGCTGCTATTTTGCTGCTAGGATCGACTTCTTTTTTATGCTCCAACTTTCTTATTTTTAGAAAAGAAATGTTCTCCCTGATGTTGCCGTATGATTACCTCATTTGCCTTTTTAAGCTCCTCAGTAGTAAGCCAGCTTGGATACCTATTTCCTTTCAATATGCCCACAAACCGCTTCAGAAATGCTATCACTCTTTCCAATTTTTGAAAGGATGAACATCTTTTGGACACTATTTTCGGCCAATCTTCTGCTCTTCGTTCTTTTGTTTTAAAACTTGCTTCTTGATGATCTTGCTTAGGCCATTCACTCTCGCTACTCTTTAGCCAAAAAGGCCCATTCCACCAAAGCGTGGAGATTTTATCCGCTGTAACACCTCTTGAAACCGCATCAGCTGGGTTACTTTTGGTATCTACATGTCTCCAGATTGCTTTCGGTACTAAATTTTTAATCTCATCCACCCTGGAACGGATGAATCGATCCTTACTTTTATTGTTTTTTATCCAAGCCAAAGTTATTGTTATTATGTGTTAACTATCACATGTCGTTGTATCGTTGATAGAATTCTTTCCACTAATCTTGCCAACAAATGAGCTGCACATAATTCCGATTTCGGCAGCGTTTTCCTGGTCTTCACCGGATTAACCTTGCTTTTTCCTGCCACCAAATTTATTATAGGTCCCACTTTTAAGTACACTACACTACACTACACGGGATAGTCTCTAAAATCTTATTGTCGTTCGACATCCATTTTCTTAACGGAAACCCGAACTTCGCTAGTTGTATTGATATATCTTCCTGCATCTGCCTGCATTCAGCTGCTGAATCTGCTCCCGTCATCAGATCGTCCATGTAGAAATCATCGCTTATCACCTTTTTTACTTTTGTATTGCTACAGCCTTCTCCAATCTGCGCCAAGGCTTTCTTTGCCAAGAATGGTGTCGATGCTGTTCCATATGTAACCGTCATCAGTTTAAACTCTTGTATTGGTTGGTTTCCATCTTCTCGCCATAACATGTGTTGATACGGTTGGTCATCTTCATGTATCAAGATTTGGCGATACATCTTTTCGACATCTGCCGTCATTACGTAACGCCATAACCTCCACTTGATAATAATATCGAAAATATAATTTTGCAGTTTTGGACCTACTTTTAATACGATCTTGCTGATGCATCAAACACCACACGTCAAAAAACGTTAAAATCTTACTGGTTAGGCCAACCTTCAACAGCAAACAGATTTGGAATTCTGTCCCAGATAGAAAATGATGAAAAATCGCAAGTAGAAAATGAACATGAAAACCATAATGCACCCCCAAATCCACATATAGCAAAGCCAAAAAATCGCAAGCCTCCACCAATATATGTACAAAACGTTCTATTTATTGATAATCTGATGGAAGCACTAAGCACCCTACCCAACTGCAATTAAAAACTAAAAGTTCTTTAAGATAATTAAGTCAAAATCCAACCTCTAGAATCTTTTCACTATACAGAAATTGTTAAACTTAAAAAAAACAAAGAAACTCAATACTATATATACAAACCGCATGATCAAAAAGGATTTAAAGTAATGCTAAGAAATATGCATTATTCAACAGACAAAGAGCAAACAAAAAAAGAACTTTGTGAACTTGGTCACGAAGTTACATACGTGCAAAATGTACTACAAACAGGTCAAAAAAACCCTTATCATTGTTTGCAATTGAACTCAAAACTAATAAAAACAAAAAAGATATATATTCCATCACTCACCTTTTTCATTGTAAAATAAAATTTGAACCTCCACATTAAAAAAGATCCTTACCACAATGTACAAACAGTCAGAAATATGGACATACAAAAAACTTTTGCACAAAAGTCCTGTTTGCGTCAAATGTGCCGGAAGTCATAAAACTAACCAGTGCCTAATAAAACAAAGGAGTGATCATATTAAATGTGCCCTATGTGGCGAAAAACATACAGCAAACTATAAAGATTGCATGGTTTACAAAGAACTAAGAGTAAAAAAATTTCCCCCTCTTAGAAAGAAAGAAAATGAGCCTTCAACTAGTGAAGCTCAAGAACGAAATGAAACACATCAAACAAATCTACATAATAACGAACAAGCAAGATCTGAAGATAATTCTGGTCATATTATCACATACGCCCAAGCTATAAAAGCTAACAATAAAGCTAATACAACAAATATTTCCACAACAAGTTCTACCTTAAATTGTAATAAAAACACAACGAATAACTCCAGATCTAGTTCCGTATTAACCCTAGATTTCAACAATCAAATAATGATATGCAAGATATCAAAGATATGATGAAACAGCTTATAACACAAGTATCTAATATGATGAATATAATCACAGTTCTTCTTTCAAAAATTGAAGGACAGACAAAATGATTTAAAGATTATCCTTTGGAATTCGAATGGGCTAGGTCAACACGTCCTTGAACTAAAAACTTTTATATATAGGAACTCCGTAGATATTTTATTAATATCTGAGACACATTTCACACAAAAAAAGTTACTTAAGTATACCTAACTTTACAATATTTAACACAAATCATCCTGACAATACTGCCCATGGGGGTACAGCAATAATTATCAAAAACTCAATTAAATGTACTGAACTTGAAAGTTTCAGAAAAGATTACATCCAAGCTACCTCAATATTAATTGAAGACTTATTTGGCCCACTCGTGTTGTCTGCTGTGTATTGTCCTCCCAAACATTAAAATTGAATACATTAGTTTTTTAAAATCAATTGGTAATCGTTTTATTACTGGAGGAGACTTCAATTCCAAAAACACTTTCTGGGGCTCGAGAATAACTCTTACAAAGGGCCGTCACTTACTTGAAGCAATAAGAAAACCAAAGACCAAATTTTTAGGCACTAGAGTGCCTACTTACTGGCCAACTAACTTAAACAAAAAACCTGATTTAATTGACTTCTTTATCACGAAAAATATAAAACATGAACATCCTCCGATCACTCACCCATAATACTCAAATTCGAAAGTAATGTTCTTCTTGCGACCCATAACAAATTTTCTTACAACAAGAAAACAGACTGGGAGTGCTTTAGAGAAATAGTTTAAAATAAACTTGGTATGCAGATATCCCTAAAAACCAAAGATGAAGTGGAAAGTTCAATAGCATATTTTAATGACACACTTTTGTATGCTGCAATTAATTCTACACCCATAATAACCCACTAATCAAACAAATATTAAGGCAAAGAAAAGATTAAGGCAAAGCGAAAACAAAGAAAAAATGGCAATCAACAAGATCACCCTTTGATAAAACAATCCTTAACAAACTAACCAAGGAATTAAAGGATCTTTGAAAAAGTAGAAACAGGATAAACTGAAAAGTTGTCTTGAAAACCTTGATTCAACCAAGACAAAAAACTACTCATTATGGAAAGGCACAATAAAAATTAACAATGCTATTATTCATCAGCCGCCAATCCAAAAATCTGACTTAACGTGGGCCAGAAATCATAACGAAAAGGCTCAAGTATTAGCTGATCATTTTTATAGAACTTTCTCTAATGAAATGGACAAACAAAAAATTACTCTGCCAAATATCATTTCATTGACAAACTGCCACATCAAAAACGTTTCTCTACATGAAGTTAAAACTACTATTAAAACAAGAATTGATGCTAAAAAATCCCCTGGCTATGACAGAGTAACGGGCAAACTATTAAAAGAACTACAAATGAAGGGACTTATTTACATAAGAAATATCTTTAACGTTATAATAGCAATGAAATATTTTCCTAAAGTTTTGGAAGTTGCAGAAATAATCGCTATTGCAAAGCCCAACAAGGACGCCACAAGGGCTACTTCATACAGGCCAATAAGACTATTACCACTTTTATCTAAATTATTCGAAAAACTTATTTTTGTTCGACTAGAACCAATACTTATAGAAAGAAATCTTATACCAGCGCATCAGTTTGGTTTTAGACCCATGCACTCAACGATCCAACAAATACATAGAATAACTAACAAAATCTCATCTAAAATTGATAAGAAAAATTTTTGCGTGGCCACATATCTTGATGTAGCGAAAGCGTTTGACAGTGTGTGGCATGCTGGAAAAAAATCTGCCAATGGCCTTTTTTCTTATTCTACAAAGTTATTTAACTGACAGGCACTTTTATGTTAAATATAAAAATGAATGGTCAAGCATAATTAAAATGGAAGCGGGAGTTCCGCAAGGTAGTGTCCTTGGCCCTATGCTATACCTTCTGTACACAGCAGATATTCCTACTCCAACAAGAAACACAGATATGATTGCAACATTTGAAGACGACACTATCCTTTTGTCATCAAATAAAGATATAACTTTGGCCATATCAAACCTTCAACAATTGCTGGACAATACTCTAAACTGGTTTAAAACCTGGGGTATTTTAGTAAATAGTGAAAAAACAGTACAAGTGACTTACACTAATAGGAAGATAAGTGATCATCAAGCAATTACGATAAACAACACTCCGATTCAAAATGATAATAAAGCTAAATATCTTGGCGTGATAATCGACTCTAAATTAATCTGGAAAGATCATATCATCCGTAAAAAAAACGAAGTAAAGTACAAATTTGGACAACTTTACTGGCTCTTAGAAAAGGATTCAACTTTATCCTTACAAAACAAATTGCTTATATACAAAACAATACTAGCTCCTATTTGGAAATATGGCGCAGAGCTCTGGGGTACTGCAAGCAACTCTAATATAAAAATCATCCAACGAGTTCAATAAAAAATACTGAGAATTATTATAAACGCCGAATGATACATATCCAATAAAAATATACATCGTGATCTTAACGTCAGCACAGTCCAAGAAGTCATAAGCAATTCCAGCTTAAAACATACATTTAAACTTACATCTCATACCAACAATGAAATTAGACAACTATCCTATAACGAGCTCTCAGGTTCAAGAAGACTTAAGCGATGCACTCAATCGGAGCTATTTGTCCGATTCTTATAATTGATAATTTGGCTAAATATATTTTATATAATTTAATATAAATTTTTACTTACACTAAATATAAGTTATCTTAAGTGTTGATTTAATTAATTAATACCCAAACTTCAAAACTAATTACTAATTGTCATATAAAGACAGGTGTAAATAAAATGGGATGTTAAAAAAAATATTGCTATGGATTCTAGGTCTAATCTCCAGTTTCATCTTTGATTTGGATACACCAACTAATGTATCCCCAAGCCCATATAATTCCGTTTTTGATCTCATCTTTGGGAGCGGTAAAATCTGAGCTGCTTCCTGAGATATAGCTGTTTTTTTGTGAGCCCTAATCTACCAAAGCTCTTAAAATAACAAAATCTGTATTTATTGTTTTAACTCTTACCATCGCTGTAGCTAGTAGAACTGATGTTGGGTCATCCTTCTTCGTTACATATACACCAGCCTTCTCCTTCTTCTCTGATGATTGGGGTTTATTTTCATAATGCAATAAAGAGTTGTGTTCCTTACCACACTTCTTGCATCTTACTTTTGTAGCACGCTCTTGAATTATTTGCCCATTGACGTCTTTCCTGTACACTTAGTTGCAAGAATTTTCGGCAAAAATGTGTTCTATGTCCTTTCTGCTTACAAAACACACAAGCTACTTCCGTCGTAAAATTTCTAGACTGTTTTCTAACTGATTTTTGCTGATGATTCATCACACCTTTCTAATAGAGCGCTGCACTCCCCTTGCCCTTTAAAGATTCCTGGGCTTGTGACATCTGCTCCAAGAAATCGAACACATCTTCTAACTCCTGTATCTGCCTAGTTTTCTTGACGCTTGACTCATACTGCCGCATCGCCTCGCTGTCAAATTTCTTCATGATTATTCTGGCAATAAACGGCTTGAATTCCTTTATCTCGATACCTAGGGCTTCAACAGCCCTAACACACTCTTTTGTGGTGTCCAAAAGCTGACTAATACTGGTCGCAACTTCGTTATTCAGGTTTGGCTGATCTAACAACCTCTCAACCAGCATGTTAAACAGTATTTTTCGGTTCTCATACCTATCCTTTAATATTCCAAGAGCCGTAGCATTCAGATGTTGTAAAAGCTTTACCGCCTCGCCTGTACATGCTTCTTTCAACCGGTATATCTTTTCCACCTTGCCATGCGCTCGTTTTTATGAACACCTATGTTGAATATGTCATAAAAAGAAGGCCATGTACTTGTTTCGCCTGTGAATTCTGGGACACTTATTTCCCGCAATCTAATAATTGCTTGTGGTGCTGTTGAACTTTGCTCGGTGTCTGCTTTCTCACCAATCTTCCGGAGTACTTCACAATAGAGGTCATTAAACCTAAGAAACTCTTCTTCATTCGCACTTTTCTCCTCCCCCAACTTATCAAATCTGGAGTCAATTTTCCCAGATTTGTTCAGAAGCACCATCTTTACTACCTCCAATACTGATCTAGTTTGATCTTGCATATCGATTTTAGCTTTCTCCAACCGATTCATCAGTCTTCCAATCTCTTCATTTAGTACCTTTACAGCATTCTTGATACGGTTATTACCACTTTCTAAAACCGTTCCTTCCTCTTCCATATTCCCCTTCGTGATGAATGCTTCCTCTGTTCTCTTCAGATGTTGACTCATTTTTTGAACACATTCGCCTACCTGTTCAAAATACTTTACTTTAAAGAAATGTTCATCTCTCACACCTTTATCTTCCATTGTATGGTTTCCTTGGAACTCCATCCAATAGCTTTCCGCTCTCTCCCGAGCTTCTTTGATATGCTCGGTTCGTATATCATCATTCCGAACCTTGTTTAAGATAATCTTAATGTCCTCACCGAGAAACTGCTGACGTTCCCGCATCTTTTTTATCTGTTCTCGCGACGTCATACTTCAGCAACTTGTTTTTACGAACAATTATAACTGCAGTATATGGATCTCTAGTTTCCTGAATTATTTTTTTAATTCGAAGGACCAATGTAAAAAGGAAGTTTTCTATTGAATAAAACCACCTTTTCCGTTTGAATGTTTTATTATTGGTAACATATTTGCTTATATACTAATAATAAGATCTTCTGTGTATGTCCTAACAGATTACTAATTACATTGCAAGATAACAGACAATAAACAATTAAGAGAATGCTAAAAACTACCCTTGTTCCAGGAAGTTAAACATTCTTTCCTTTATCTTGCGATAATAGCATAAGAAAATATAATTGGTCATAAACTCGAAACCAATTCACATATATGATCATAAACTAATAAAGACAAAAACACTTGGTCTTGAACTAATAAAATATAAATGATCCTAAACTAACAAAGACTGAGACACATAGCCTTGAAATAATAAAATATAAATGATACTAAACTAATTAAGACTGAGACACATAATCTTGAAATAATAAATGATACTAAACTAATTAAGACTGAGACACATAGTCTTGAAATAATAAATGATACTAAACTAATTAGTCTTGAAATAATAATAAATCCATGCTTAAAAAAATCGATGCTTGAAAAAATACATTTAGAAAGAATTCTTAGGTAAAATTGGAAAAATTATAAAACCATGTTCAATGATTTTGAACATAAATAATAACAGCTGATCTCCAACCATTTTTATAAGGTAAACAATAACAGGACGAATTTGTTTAATAAAGTTAAGTTTTAAATCGAAACTAAGCCGAGCAATTGGCTCTTTGTTTTAAATTTTAAAACACTAGCACTTCTTTTTGTATCCTAGGGTAAAGTGTTAAAATTGAATTACCAACTTTACATAGACGAAGCAAATAAATTGGTGAAATCAATGCTCCATTACTTTCATAAAATCAATGCATCTATGACATTGAAATTACATTTTCTGCATCATCACTTTGATAACTTCTTACACCAATTGCCTACCGAATCGGACGAACAAGGTGAGCAAATCCATCAGGTCACCATTGCAATGGAAATACGATACAAAGAAAAAAAGCTGGATGCATTGATTGCTGAATTTTGTTGGTGGAGTCATAAGGTATCCCAATATGAAGTTGCAGGCACCGAAGTCGAGGAGGACGAGAGATTTAAAAAACACACTAAAAGAGATATGCCATTAAATGTGCTATCAAGATCAGATGATGATTCAGATTTTGGACCTAAACTACCAACGAAAAAACCAAGAGCATCAACTTTACAGTCTTCACCGAGAGTGTCAACTTCAATGGATATTGATTAATTGATGTTTTTTTGCCTCTTGCTTTATTTTGTATATATTTCTTTAATTTTCGATGTAACATACAGCAGGAAAATTAATAACTTTTTTATTTTAATGGAAATAAAGTAAAAAAATGAGAAATTTGTGAATGGGTTACGAGATATGAGTTAAAAATTTTAATTTTCGTGTGAAAAACTTATGTACATAAGTGCTGAAGAAAAAAAGCATTTTCCAGTATTATAGTGTTTTGAAGAACTATGAATTGTAATATATTTTCTGAAGATTACTTTAGTGAATTTCCCACATTTTGGCAGCTATGGGCTGTGAAAAGGATAGAAAAAAAAATTTTTTTTTCTTCTTTGGAAAGTTTTAGCCAAAATATACACGAGACCATAAAATCCGAACAGCAGCTAAACTACATAACTCAAATAGGGTTTTAATACTTTCGATAAGTACTTCGAGAATATCCACATGAGATGGTGTTTGCACTCGATGACTTCAAAAATGTGGCACAACATCTCCTACAACATCGAGATAGTTAAATTACCATTTGTTTATTGTAAAATTAATTATTTATAAACAAATTATATTTTTGACACGTGAATTATTTTTTTTTTGTTTCTATACCGTTTTTTAACATACAACCCAATTTTCATTAAAATTCAGAAATGAAATTATTTGCTGATATATTGTATTTAAAAAAAATACTTATAAATTTTTGAAAAATTTAAATTTTCAAAAACCATTTTGAGGTATTATTTTTAATCTGTAAAGATATCAATATATTTTATGTAAATAGATATAGTACGATATAATCTCATAGTCGATTTTAAGTGGCCCGCTTAAAAAATTTTGACTCATAATTATACGGATCGGTTAATTTTTTCATAAAAAAATGTATAGCAAAAACGTTATCTACGGAAAATTCTAAGAAAATTTTCCCAAGAAACCATGAGTCTGAAATCCAAACCTATTTTGCGCAAATCGCCATAGGACAGTGCTACACGTTCAATATATTTTAGGGTGACAGCGGATTGTATGGACGCATTTAATTTTCTGAATTTTTAGTTGCACCGCACAAAAATGCTGAAAATTTGGACGAAAACCGACATTGTTAACAGGAGGCGCAACGAGGTCAAAGTTCAAGTTATACGAAATATGTGAAAATTTGTGAAAAATTTATTTTACAAAAATTAATTTTTCATGTATTGTGGAAATTTAAAACTTTTTGTAATATAAAATCTAATTTTGAACTTTTTTTGAAATAAACCCAATTTTTAGCTTTATTGTTATTTCAGACATTTATTTTTCACTAATATATAGTTTGGATATGAAAAATCTAAAAAATAAAAAGGAATATTAACACTATTCTTTAAGAAAATTTATTAAATCTTTTAAAGACTGTGTCAACTGAGGACATATCTAAAATGGAAGACAGATCTCTGTAAATAAAATTTTTAGTCTTCTTTTATAAAGTAAAGTTTCTTTGCCACCAGTTTAGCTTTAGTTTCATAACTTATTCAATAGTCGAATAAATCAAACTCAACGCATTCTTCGTTTTAATAGTAAAGGTGATTTAACATTTTAGACTTTGCCATTTCAGATATTTTTGATTAATAATTATCAATTTTTAAAAAAATATTTTATCATTAAATGCAGCCACGGCCTGCCACTTTAATCAAACCATTAATTTCTGAGTGTCATTTCTGGGAACTGATTCCTAAAGATTATAATTTTTAGGCAGTATAAAGCCTTAGCCATCCCTCTAGGGGGAGTTCCAAACATAAATATAACTATAAGCTCCAAAAACTCCTTGTAGTCACATCTTATTTTTTGTAAACAAAGTTCATCGCCAGTTATTTAAAAAATTTCGAAAAACTTACACCTGTCACAAAACTGCTTTGCTGGATTTACGGCCAATGTTTTTAAACTTCTTAAAAATTGGGAAAACACTGCCGCTAAGACAATTTCCAAATTATGGTGCCTGCATCCAAGGAACCAAATATCACGCCCAATAGTTTTTTCTAGCAGCGTGCAAGCGCTCTTAAATCGGCCAGTATTAGACGATGTTGTGCTCTGGTCAAAATTGAATTTTCTCCCAAAGCGTCATATGCTGCTGATGAGATTTTCAATCCAAGCCTCTGCGAGGCGATCTTCATTTTGTTCTGTTATGGAAGTTAACAGTTTTGTATCCCAATGTATTGTTAATGGGATTTCATTTTCTGAAAACTTGTTTATAATTTTTTTGGCCAGTTTCTTCTCTGATCAAAGATGTTGGTGTATTGAGAAGCGATTTATTATGTAATCGGAAACATTAAGTCCCAATGAGTATAATACTGCTGTCAATATATGGACAGTGTCTCTTTGGCCAATTTTTAATTTGTCGAAAACAGCTGCAAGCCGTGGTGCTATTATTTTTTTCTTGGTTTGTGTAGTTTTTAAAAGGCGTTTTGAATCATGAGAACTGCAAGTATTTTTTTCGACATTTTGTAGACAATCTTCGGTTTCAAAAAACTCCATATCTTCAATTTTACAAGCTGTTCAAATTGTTTTGTCACTTTAAAAAATGTTTAATTACTATAAATAAAAAATATTTACCAGATGAAATTGATAGCGATGTGTCCTCTTTCTATTTTCTTCTTGTTATCTTCGTTGCATTATTCGATCTTCTTTGTTGTATCAGTATCCCAAGATACTGCCTTATCGTTCTCCAATTCAAAATAGTTTGTCCTCTTCAATTATTATTAAGTACATTGAGGGTATATGTGCAATGTCAAACAAGTCTTCCAATCCATCCTTCTCTTTTTTGCTTTAGTGAATCTGTTTCTCTAGACTTACTTTTAACAAACAATTTCCATTCTTCAAATGATGCAATTAATTTTTTTATAACCTTATCTATGTTTTGCATAGGAATTAGTGCTTTATCCCAAAAATAGAGTATTCTCTTATTGCCAAGTACGAGGGTACTAACATATTTATATTTCGGGAATAGCAAATAATAACAACATTTATAAATGAAAATGGCTTTATTGTTTTCAAAATATTCCCCTTGATGATCAATACACTTTTGCGTTCGTTCAAACCATTTGTCACAGCAGTTTTTCCATTCCACCTGCGACACCACCAAAACATGGTTTTTAAACGCTTCAACTCCTTCTTCGGAGTTCACTATGTTTCAAACTTAAACTAATTTCTCTCATATTGTGCAACAAATTCTGAAGGCAATCACCGTTTGAAGGTAATATGCTTCCTGTAATTTGCAGTTTAGCATAACTGACCTTCTACTTAAATAGGCATTTTAAAATTAAAAAAAAAATTTTAATTCACTAAAGCTGCATACGATCTTCAAGTTCGCGTGAACGAATAAACTTTTAATAAATTTATAATAGAAAAATCATCTTTGAAATATTTTTCAAATCTAGTAAGCTTGGATTTTTTTATTCAAATTTTGAAATATTATATTTTTGTGCTAATAACCGTTAAGTTTAAAATTGTCTGGGTTCAAACTAACAGGTCCAAACTAACATGTCTCCAAATGAGTGATTCATAAAAAACCAAAATCAATGAAAATATTTTAAATAATTCTATAACGAAACTTTTCTCAAATATGATGAAATTATTGGATTTGTCTTTTATATCTGAATATTTTTTTTTTTTTAATTTCCAATGAATTCCATAACAAAGTATGTATTTTTGGATAAAAAATATAATTTCTTGAAAATGACCCAATATATTTCATCAAACGTTTGCAAACATTTTAACGTTTTGTGATATAAAACGTGTGTTTTTTTACTAACATATAACAGTTTTATAATGAACCAATATCGTACAAAATAAAGTTTTTGACCTCGATACGCTTAGTGTTTACTTTATGCAATCTGGCTCAAATTTTAACCATATCATTTCTGCCCGGTGCACCTTGAAATTCGAGAAAGCTGTAAATTCTGTCACCCTAATATATATTGTGACACATTTTAATGGATTGACATGCAGATCGCGCGAGCATGCTTCACATTCAATATTTATCGCGTCAGTACTTACATTATTTTTGTGCTGTGTGGGTCTTTAAATCCGATTTTACCGGCAGCATGCACTCGCTATCACTATCTTTTTTTTTGTTTTGTTTTCGTTATTCTTTCACTTTTTAACGTTTCGCGAATTGATATAACAAAGTATGCTACACGTTCAATGTTTATCGCTTGATCCATGATTCGCGATCTGAATTTTAGAATATTAGGCTATTCTGCGATGTGGATCGCGATTCATCAATACTACATGTTACACGTTCAATATATATCGCGATACTGAATCGCGGTCAATATATATTGACATAATCATAAAATTTTTTATTTATATTTTTTTAGTTTTATATTTTTATTTCATTAATGCAAACAAAATAACATCTTGAATACAATAGTTAGAATATTATGTAAGTAAAGACCGCTACAAATGTAATAAATAAAACAACACTTAAAAAGTACCACTATCATTTTATTAAACTCAACAAACATTTTAATTTGTTCTTGGCCGTTGATAAAAATAAACCACAAATAAGTAAAAAAAAATTGTTTATTTTTTAACAAAAATAACTCATTTATTTTGCTTATTACGAGTTCTCGGTAATTCAATGTGGTTTAATTGTTGGGATAACTTTCTTAAGTATGTAGAAATCAAATTACTTTTACAAAATAGATTTTTTATTTAAAATACCACAACTGAGAAAATTTTAGTTTTTTAATATTTTTTACCGTCCGTTCGGGATATTTTGCTACGACTTTCTGTAGTCACTGCTATAACATACACTCACCAAAAAAGTCTGTAATGGCTACTGAAAATTTTGCTGTTATTACGGAAAATTCTGCTAATTTGAGCCCAGCGGTATTTTTTGCTAATCTTAGCAACACATGTCAGCTGACGTGTAGTACAATGAAATTAGTAGAAAAATTAGTAGCCGCTACTAAATTTTAGTAGACTTTTTGTAAAGTGGAATATGAAATCTGTTTGCTAAAATCAGCAAAAAAAAATTACTAAATATTATTAATATTAGTAAAAAGCTTTGAATTTATTTTTCTTATCGAGCATCAAAAATTTTGATTATATTTTTTAAAAAACGAATTAATCATTTTGTTTTAATTTGATAATTTCTGTTTTGAAAAATATTTTGGTAAATTTTTTTTTTTTTTTAATTTTAAGATTAAATTTTAATTCTTTTTAGGGCGCATTTTTAGAACTAAAAAACCTTTTTAATGCTATTTTAAGTGGATGTCCTCTTTTTAGACATGAGTCGGTATCTTCACTCCCGATCCCTTTTTTAATATATGTAACATTTTAAGGAAATTTAAGTTTGTAGGTGTAAGTTTTAATTAGAAATAACATTTCCTTCAATATCCACTTTTTTGAAATTAGTAATATTTTTTTGCTAATTTTAGCAAATCGGTTTTCAAAAATTTGTAAAATGATTTCTGAAATTAGCAAAAAAATTTGTAAATATTCTGTAAAATTTCTGTAATTTGTAAAATGTAAATAGCAAAAAGATTTGCTAAATAATAATTTTTTACTAAAAATCAGTACAAAAATAGTAGAGTGCGATTGAAAACCGTTTACAAATTTTTCTACTAACTTTTTTTTCTGAGTGTATGTTAGCAGTTGAACGCATCGCTCAGTTCCTTCAATGTGCGATGGAATTTCTGATGGAAATTATTGTCATCATCTAAGTCAACTAATTTAACATAATCTGTGCAATCGAAGTTAACTTTGATTGGGTTATACAGCTGGTCGCGATAATGCAGACATTTTTTTGGCTCTTTCGCGTACAACTTTTCTATGATCAAACAGCATTGCCAAATATGCACTATTATTCACTGAGTGATTTACAATTTCCCCAAATTCACTTGGCCAGCTAAAAACTCTAACGTTTGGAACAATCAAAAAACTTGACCAGGCATTGGAAGAATCGACGGACACTGCTGATGTTTCCATAATTTTATTTGATTTATTTTAAAAAGATTAGCGCAGCAAAGAAATGTGAAAAGAGTTTTACAAACACACTGCGCTTTTTGAATTCAGACTTTCTTGTGTAACTTAATTTTAGATTAGTTTTTGCTGCAACAATTTCGTTTTCAGCAACTTCCCACTAAACGCTTGTTTTGGGTTATTTTTATTTTCCGATAATGATTTCCAATATGTGAAGTTATTAAATTGTTTTTTTTTTAATTTTTTTCTACCAAGTTTTTTCTCTCTAACAAGTAAAATAACTAGTAGGAGGACAAGTGTTTTTTAAAAATTATTTTTAGTAAGCATTAAATAATCTTTCTTTTTTGTATTGTTTCTTTTGAAGTTTACTTCAGCCACATTTAATATTCTTACTTGTAACTTAACTTGGCAACAAAACCACCAAAAAGATAAAAACAGACCAGGGATGGAAAATTGGATTTTTTTCGGTATCAAAAAAAATATTCAAGGGTACTTTTTTGACCCTCAGAGTACTAATTTTTTTTAACAAAAAATTACATAAAATTTATATACATAAAAATGAACACAAAACGTATATAAAATTCGTTTTTACATAAAAATAACATACGTTAAAAATATATATTTTTTTTATATTAAACAAAAAAAAAAGAAACACATTCAGTAAGAGAGCAGATTAATGTAACTAACCCATTAAGCCCCGACCATATTAGGAGCCCCGATAGAAAAAAATGGGTATTATATCTGAAGTCCCCATGGTCTAATTAAGAAAAAAAAATAGTTACCTTAATCTTCCAGGTGCGCAGGGGAGCCAGGGGGCGATGATGCGAAAACGAATCAATGGGCCTTAATTATATACGAAAATAAAAATAATATTTGAAAAACAAGAAAAATTAAATTTTATTTTATTTACAAAGAAAAGCAAATGCATTATAATCAAATTCCAGATATATACGTTTTATTTACGCTCGCCAACGCTCTTTGATCGAGGTGTTTTAGAAACTGCTGTTTCATTGAATTCTGCGAAGCACTGCGGATGAAGCGCTCGCATTTGGAACATTCGTATATCGACTGACCTGTGCAATGCTCTTATGCACACCGCCTCCTCGTTTCTCCTTTGATAATGTTGTGGTCCAAAGAGTCGTTTCGAATGCTGGCTGGAACATGATATGCAGCTTGTACTTTGGTTTTGTTTGTACGAATCAAACATTCTGCCACGAAAACGCGAAATTCGACTTGGAGCATATGATTCTGTTCGGCAATTTTTGAGCATATGAAATGAATTTTCCAAGCATTCACCATTGCAGCATCCAGTGAATTAGTGACGAGTGCCCAGTACCACTTCTTGCTGCGAATGCCAATACGGTAGTTGTTCATTGCGTTGTCAAACAAATCGACTCCGCCCATATTTCGGTTGTAAGATTGGATCATTTGGGGTATATCGACTTGAATGTTTTTGCCAAGTTTTCTGTCGTATCGCTTTACTTTGCCAGAAAGAGCCTTTTGGTTTCTTGCTTATAACGTTCTTGGGCTGAAGAGTAGTAGTTGATGGAGGACTTCCTTCATCTGTTGCAGTTTTTTGACTGCCCCTTTGGTTGCGCTTTTGTATCCGCTTCAAAGCCCATACGATTATTTTGCACTGTGCCAGTCACAAAGAAGCTCAAGCTATCGAGACGAGCAATCAAACGATGTGATGTAAAAAAATTTCTAGCACCTCAAGAACGACTGATTCACCTAAACCAATATCTTTCTTACGTGTAGACGCACCGGCGTAAGGTTGAAAGAGATAGAGGTATCCTGTGATGAAAAGCCAAGATATGTAGTCACAAGAGTGTCAATCAGTCAATTGCATAACTTACCTTTACTTGAGCATAGTTCCCAATATTTGAAACCGAATCGAATTGGTTTTCCTTTGATGAACATATTACAGCTGTGTCTACCAAAATACGCGATCATTTGCTCATCAATTGACATATTATGAGAAAATATGCCAAACTGCATGTACCGACTATTCACCATGTTGTTCAGTGGCGTAACTTTGGCGAATTTGTCATTTGCCTTTAGAACGTGGAAATACTTTTTGATTCACTTAAAGCGTTCACGAGACATGATCGCTTTGATACATGGTACGCCGAGATTTTGACTGTCGGACCAATAGCTGCGTATTGAGGGCTTAGAAGAGTATCCAGAGACGAACAAAATTCCAATAAATTGGCAAATTTCATCGTAATCAGTACGAAAAGTTGGATCATTGCAATTGACTCCTGCATATTTCATGGTACAATACACCAAATATTCAATAATTTCGTCATCAATAAACAATTTGAATAGTTGATATGGATTGCAGTCTCCTAAGCGCTCGAAGAATTCCTGTTGTTTTGCAGCAGACACATCAACTGGGACATTTGTCGAACACGAACTATTTGCGACATGTCATGTTTTTCCACTTGGGCTTTTGTGTAACAAAAATTGGTCTGCTCATGGTTGCAGTTGTTGTTTCCGATTGATTCGTAGTAATATAAACAGCAGCACGCCATTGAACTTCGATCTCACTAGCAATATCTAATGGTAGAGTGTTCACATTCAATGGCTGTATTTCTTGAACTTCATCATCCACGTCTTCCATGTCGCATGTTTCGTCGACAGTGCTTGGTGGCAAAGCAACTATATCAATTTCCTTGGCATTTCGTATTTCTTGTGATTATTTGTCGTCGGAATCTGGATTATTTATTATTTTATTATTTCTTTTATGCTCAAATAGTGTTGATGTGGCATTTCGGCTGAAAACACGTTTTATAAACACTGAATTTACTTTTCGACTAAGGCCAATAGCACTAACATCAGCAGTTTGAGTGGCAATAATAAAAGAAACAACCGATAACAGCAAATAAGAAGAAGTAATACCGTTAGAATAAATGAAACTGCACTAGTATTAGTTATACCTCTAAGGCCCAGCGATGCGTTTTCGCATTACTCTCTTTGAAGACAGGTGGATAAGACCTGAAACACATGGGTGTATTGGAACTGACCTAAAATCACAAACGAAGCATCTCAATGCATGATTCAAAAGTAGTTTTAGTATTTTGACAATTTTTCCAGAAATTGTAGAAATTTTATGAAACTCAAAAAAAAAATGGTATTTTCAAACTTTTCATATGGATTTTTCAACAAGATGAACTCTTGCTCCAAAGTGACACCTATGAGCAATATTGTAGTATACAATCTAAAGTTTTTGGTAATATGCTGATAATGCAATGGGTTTTCGCATCGCTGGGCCTTTATGGGTTAAACTTTAGTTTTCTTATAAAAAGAAAATCTTAACTAGTCACATGGTGAATAATCTAACTGTTGTAGTTATATTGTTTTGTATTAAGAAATATGTATTCATGTATTGTAAAAAATGCGCTACATATAAATATAAATATAAAAATTTATTACATTAAATATAATTATTAAATTAAATACAATTATACATTCGAAAAATGGGAACATCGATTTCAAAATCATCTTTTACAAATTTGATGAATAACAAACAAATATTAGACGCAATGATATATCTACACTCTCCAAAAAAGTCTGTAATGGCAACTGAAAATTTTGCTGTTATAACGGAATATTGTGCTAATTTGAGCCCAGCGGTATTTTCTGTAAATCTTAAGTACAATGAAATTAGTAGAAAAAATAAGTAGCCGCTACTAAATTTTAGTCAACTTTTTGTAAAGTGAAATTTAAAATCGGTTTGCTAAATTCAGCAAAAATATTTACTAAATATTATTCATGTTAGTACAACCAAATTAGTATAAAAAATTAGTAAGCGCTACTTAATTTTAGTAAATTGATGTAAACTCAATGAATTGCAAAATATAGAAAAATTTTAATTTGTAAAGAAATATTATTAAAATGCCCAAATTAACTCAATTAGTTTATATATTTTTTTTTTCAAAAAATATACAGTTTTTAATTTTTTTAGGGCTGATTTTTAAAACTAAAAAAGTTTTTAGTGCTACACTCAGAAAAAAAAATGTTAGTAGAAAAACTTGTAAACTGTTTTCAATCCCACTTTACTATTCTTGTACTGATTTTTAGTAAAAAAATATTATCTAGCAAATCTTTTTGATATTTACATTTTACAAGTTACAGAGTTTTTACAGAATATTTACAAATTTTTGTTGCTAATTTCAGAAATCATTTTTCAAATTTTTTATAACCGATTTGCTAAAACTAACAAAAAAATTAACTAATTTTAAAAAAGTGGATATTGAAGGAAATGTTATTTGTAATTAAAACTTACACCAACAAATTTAAATTGCCTTAAAATGTTACATGGATTAAAAAAGGGACCCATGTCTGAAAATAGGACATCCACTTAAAATAGCACTAAAAAGCTTTTTTAGTTCTAAAAATCAGCCCTAAAAACAATTAAAATTTGAGACCTTAAAAGTAAAAAAAATATATTAAAATATTTTTTAAAAAAAGAAATTACCAAATTAAAAAAAAATTATTAATTCGTTTATGTTTTAACAATTTTTAAGATTTTTAAGACTTTGATTTTTTTTAATTTTGTATGAAGTATTTAAAAAAAAAATAAAATTATTATGAAAAAAATGGGTTCAGGTTCGGGTTAATCGAAATAAAAAGTTTAGGTTCGGGTTCGGTTCTAGGTTCGGGTTCAACATTTTAAAAAGTATAAATGTTTTATTAATAAGAAATTTGTTTATCTTTCAGAAATTTTCGTTTAATTTTACAATTAATATTTTTTTTAAGTTTTCTTCTTTGAAATTTGTTCTATGTGGCGACAAAATGAATTTCAAGGCTGAAAAGGCCTTTTTGAAAAATTTGATTTAAAAAATCTTTCCTTCTTTTTTAGAATTGTTCGAGCATATCTTCATTATCTCTTGAAGAACAATATATTGATTCTCTTATTAAATTCTCTTCCTCTCTTTCCATTTGCAAATTTTTGAAAATCTTATTTGTTTTTAAAATATGTTTTTTAGCATTTTCAACATCTTCGGGACTAAGCATTAACTTAAATCTGCTATCTAAATATAATACTGCAGTCAAAAGTAGATTTTTAATAAATTGGTTTTCTTTTTTATAATATTTAAATATAGTTTTTGTAAAAATATTTTTGTTTTGTCATATTTTTTTAACTCTAATTTTAGTTCTATAAAAATCGCCTCAAGTCATCTTTTATTCTTGTAGTTTCAGCGTTATTTTTAAACAGGTGCAAAAGCATCTACGAATTTTTCAGTTTCAGTCCCTGAATAAAATAAAAAAAAATTAATGCTCTATAAAAAAAATAAATTTAAAATTTTGTACTAATATTAATAATATTTAGTAATTTTTTTTTGCTGATTTTAGCAAACAGATTTTAAATTCCACTTTACAAAAAGTTTACTAAAATTTAGTAGCGGCTACTAATTTTTTTACTAATTTCATTGTACTAAACGTCAGCAAAAATGTGTTGCTAAGATTAGCAAAAAATACCGCTGGGCTCAAATTAGCAAAATTTCCCGTAATAACAGCAAAATTTTCAGTCGGCATTACAGACTTTTTTTGGCGAGTGTATTTTTAGTGGATGTTCTATTTTTGGACATGAGTCGATTGTGAAAAATATCTTCACTTCCGCTCCATTTTTTAACCTTAGTAACTTTTAAGGTAATTTAAGTTTGTATCTACAAGTTTTAATTATTAGAAATAACATTTCTTTTAATATCCACTTTTTAAAAATGAGTAAATATTTCAAATCGGTATTCAAAAATTTGTAATAATTTCCGAAATTAGCAACAAAAATTTTTAAATATTCTGTAAAAATTATATTAATTGTGAAATATAAATAGCAAAAAAATGTACTGAATAATAATTTTTTTACTATATTATTCCTTAAAATCGAGTTCAAGATCCTTTTATAAAAAATAATAATAATAATAATGATTATTTATTATTTCTTTCCTTCCAATATTTCGTCACCACATTGGGTGACTTCTTCAGGGAAATTATATAAATTTTTCAAGAATAAAAACTTATATATATAAAATTTTTAAAAAAGGCGGGAAATCATAAAAATACTTTTTGACAATATGAAAAATATAAATATCATATGAAACAAAAAACTTTTTTGAATTTCATATATTATTTAAAATTAAAATAATTAGCTCAGTTCTTATTCACTAAATGTCTATAATTTTGGGCTCTATTCGCTATATCTGTTTTATAGTTAATGCGTTGTGTAGATGGTATTTTCATTATCTGTCACATTTCTAACATATATCTACGTCTGTAATTATTTTCTATGTTCAAAATTGTCGTATTATCAAAATCAGGATAATGATTAGAGTTATTGTAGGGTAATGATAATGCTGTTTTTTGTGTAGGAATGGTGTTCTTGTATTTTTGATCTGATTTATGTTACAGACAATGAAAATACCATCTACACAACGCATTAACTATAAAACAGATATATCGAATATAGCCCAAAATTATAGACATTTAGTGAATAAGAACTGAGCTAATTATTTTAATTTTAAATAATATATGAAATTCAAAATAGTTTTTTGTTCTGTGTTATATTTTCATTTTAAATATTTGTAAAAACATTTTTGTTTCCTTATCTTTTTTAAACTTAAAATATTTTTGTTTCATATGATATTTATATTTTTCATATTGTCAAAAAGTATTTTTATGATTTCCCGCCTTTTTTAAAAATTTTATATATAAAAGTTTTTATTGTTGAACAAATTATATAATTTCCCTGAAGAAGTCACCCAATGTGGTGACGAAATATTGGAAGGAAAGAAATAATAAATAATCATTATTATTATTATTTTTTATAAAAGGATCTTGAACTCGATTTTAAGGAATAATATGGTATAATATTGAAGATCGAATAAAGGAAGATAAATATAGAGAAAATCTGAGAGCACATCAGACTAAAAATGAATTATCATTACAATTTCAAGACCAACCAGGAGATAAAAAGGAAAATCAATAGGTATAAGACTGTTAAGGACCAAATTGTAAAATCAAAGGCAGCTATAATATTTTTGATACGTTGCAGAAAATCAGGTATAATTCCTAAATTTATAGAGAATTCTACTAAAAATATTTCTAATCTTTTCGAGATAAATGGCATCAATAGAATTCGACAGTCTATATCAGGATTCATTCAATCTTTACAAAACAAGATTTTAAATTTGGCAATAAAACGGAAACATGAAACAATGAGAAATGCTAAGAGAGAATTGGAATATATATCGGAGAATTTGGCTCAAAGTTTAGATAAAGATTTATTCAACACATTCATTCAACACCAAGAAAAATTAGCTATTAAATAAAGTTTACAGGTAAAAAAGGTACATAAGAAAAATTTAATTGCCTTATTAATTTAAAACAAAATCAATTAAATATTAAACAGAATAAGAAATGGTTTGTTAACAAATCAGATTTTGAAATCCCCTCTGAGTTCTTTCGTTAGGACATAAACACGCACTTCCGGTCAAAAGGGAAAATTTTCCCGTTTTGAAAATTATAGCGGATGGTGAGGACTTTTTACAGACTTTAACAGGAAAAGAAGAACAAGAAACAGCTAGGAATAGATTTACTAATATTATAAACGGTCATTTAAATAGAAAACAATTAACAAATATAGACAAATTTTTGTTAGATAAAGTGAATAAGACAAGAAGATTTTTGAAAACTAATAGGGATCTACTTATTTTAAATGCTGATAAGGGAAATACCACAGTAGCTATGAATAAATGTGATTATATTTTAAGAATGGATAATATTGTGGGTGATATTACTACATATAAATTGACAAATAGAGATCCAACTTCCGGATTACAGAGAACAAATAATAATTTAAGTGAAGATCTTTTCAAATTAAATATTATTACATCTTTGGAAAAGAACAAACTTAAAACAAATGTAGCTACAGCTCCTAGATTATATTGAGTACCTAAAATTCATAAGGAACAATTTCCTTTGAGACCAATATGCTCATTTGTTCACTCCCTATCTTATGAACTCTGTAAATATGTTACTAGTATTCTAAGGAAAGTAACACAAAACTCTAAATATAATGTAAAAGATTCTTTACATTTTAGAGAAAGGATAACAAATTTAAGGATACAAAGTGATGATAGATTAATTTCACTTGATGTTGTATCTTTATTTCCAAGTATACCAATAGATATAGCTTTAGATATTATTGAAGAAAAATGGAATGTTATCGAAGAACATACTAAAATTGCGAAGAATCTTTTTCTACGTACTTTGAAATTCTGTATAAAGGACAATAGATATTTCAAATACAATAATAGAATATATATACAACAAAAAGGACTTCCAATAGGATCTCCAGCTTCTCCAATTATAGCTGATTTTGTAATGGAGAAATTATTAGATTCTTGCATTGAAAAATTGGATATAAAACCAAAAACCATAACAAAATATGTTGATGACTTATTTTGTATTATTTCAGAGAGTTCGGTTGATAATATTTTATCAACATTTAATTCGTTTCATGATAATATAAAATTTACGATTGAAAAGGAATATGATTCTAAAATTCCTTATTTAGACACATTAGTAAAGAAAAGAGGTGATAGATTATTAATAGATTGGTATTAAAAACCCACAGCTTCTGGAAGAATTATAAATTATTATTCGAAACACCCAAGAAGAATCATAATTAATACAGCAAAGAATCTAATTGAGAGGGTATTGAATATTAGCGACTTAGAATTTCACGGAAAAAATATAGAAAAGATTAAAAATATTTTAAACAATAAAAATTACCCAATTCAACTAACATGTAATTTAATAAGGCAATATAAGAACAGAAATAATTTTAACACAAGAAACGTTACTGAACCTAAAATGTATAAATCTCTAACTTATGTTCCTCTTATATCTGAAAGGTTAGAAAGATCAAAAATTTATGATAATAGGAAATATATAGTAGCACATAAAACATATAACACATTAAGTAGACTATTTAGCAACACAAAACACATAATAGATAAATCGGAAATGTCAAATTTAGTTTATAAAATACCGTGTAATGGTAATAATAGTGAAAACTGTAATAAGGTATACATAGGTACAACAAAAAATAAACTTAAAAGCAGAATTGCAGGACGTAAATCAGATCAAAAATACAAGAACACCATTCCTACACAAAAAACAGCATTATCATTACACTGCAATAACTCTAATCATTATACTGATTTTGATAATACGACAATTTTGAACATAGAAAATAATTACAGACGTAGATATATGTTAGAAATGTTACAGATAATGAAAATACCATCTACACAACTCATTAACTATAAAACAGATATAGCGAATATAGCCCAAAATTATAGACATTTAGTGAATAAGAACTGAGCTAATTATTTTAATTTTAAATAATATATGAAATTCAAAATAGTTTTTTTTTCTGTGTTATATTTTCATTTTAAATATTTGTAAAAACATTTTTGTTTCCTTATCTTTTTTAAACTTAAAATATTTTTGTTTCATATGATATTTATATTTTTCATATTGTCAAAAAGTATTTTTATGATTTCCCGCCTTTTTTAAAAATTTTATATATATAAGTTTTTATTGTTGAAAAAATTATATAATTTCCCTGAAGAAGTCACCCAATGTGGTGACGAAATATTGGAAGGAAAGAAATTATAAATAATCATTATTATTATTATTATTTTTTATAAAAGGATCTTGAACTCGATTTTAAGGAATAATATGGTATAATATTGAAGATCGAATAAAGGAAGATAAATATAGAGATAATCTTTTTTACTAAAAATTAGTACAAAAATAGTAAAGTGGGTTTAAAAACCGTTTACAACTTTTTTTTCTAAGTGTACGGACTGCAACTTCAAAACAAATGTTTGGTATGAAAAATAAAATTATTCCTAAAACTAATGTAGCGATTATTGTGTTTAATAACAGAAAAAGCTCATAAGTTTCAGAAAATACGAAAAGAAAAAATCAAGGAGTTGCTATACCACATAACCATTAAATATAAAAGGGGAAATGTTGAAAAAAGTAAATATCAAAATTTTATTTAGGAAAAATATGTGAGAATCAAATAGTATCAAAAAAAGTAAAATTGTATCATCTTTTCCATCCCTGAAACAGAGCTTTTTTCTGTCACATCTCTTTTTACACCCAATACGGCAAATGTTTCATTGAAATTTACATAAATAAATTGTTCTTAATAAAAAGACATTGGTTGTTGTTATTGTTGATCATTCGATCACTTACAACAAAATATTCTTATGATTTACACTATTTAAGAAATAGACGTACAGTTAGTAACAAAAGAAAATAATTTGCTGCTTTCGATTTTTTTCGAACAATTGTGTTAACTTGCACAAATTAATTAAAACAAAAATTTACAGCATGATTTTAGAAAATACAACAATACTAGAGCCCCCACGGTTATGATAACCGGTCAGACCGGTTAAACCGAACCCGGTATTTCCGTCTTAACCATAGGCTCTAAATTATACAGCTACATATCTTACTATATCCATACATATCAACAATAAAACGAAAATTCATACGTTTTTATAAATATTAATCATTAATAACTAATTGATTAGTTACACTAAAAATAAAATACTTATTATTAAATTATATTTTTTGATATTCAAACTTTTTTCGCTTATGGATTTTAAACGATTTGTATAACCATCAGGATATAATGGTATTTTTTCTCCATAGCAAATTTTTTTGGATTTATTGTGTGATCAAAAATAGGTTTATTGTAAACGGAAAGTAAACATCCACAAACACATCAAGAGCTTAAGAATTGTTATATACAATCAAATTGTTGCCGTAAATGCGGGGTCATCGAAATAAAAAAACAGAATATTAAAATTTTTATTGGAGAAAAAATATTTCAATTTATTTATTTTATAAAATATTACGTTTAAAAATGGTGTATATACTGCCTGTAAAAGCGAAGACGGCTGATTAACAAGTGATTTAACTAATACAAAAAAGAATATAAAAAGGCGACCAAAGATGCTTAAATTGTACCTTTAGCAGTTATATTCGTTAGATTAGAATCTAACAAATTAGATTAAAATCTAACAAACTATTAACCCTACAAAGGGTATGGGTTAACCAAAAGGTACAAATATAAAAATTTACATAGTTTAAGTTTTTGGGCTTAAATACAAATCTTTATGTCAATTTGCGCAGAATGGGTTTTCTAAGGAAAAGTTTCTTAGAATTTTCGGTAGATTTAATTTTTGTTATACGATTTTTTAGTTTTTTTTCATCCATACAATTTGACTCACCATAATAATTATATACGGTAGTGCATACTGATATATGTAAATATATATGATAATATTGTTACGATTTTACCCTTTATAAAATCATTGATTTATTTACCTTTTAAATAAATCGATTTCTTTCTATATTGCAAATAATAAACACTGTTTGAAATTATTTATAGCTCTATTTATTTATAACAGTCACTAAAAATTACAGAAAAACAATTTAATAACACACTTTATTTACACGGCGTAGAAAAACGTTAGCCACACTTTAGTTCTTCACACTCTTCGTTTTACTTATGAATTGAACTACTGCGTCACCTAGTACCCGTACACTCACCAAAAAAAGTCTGTAATGTCAACTGAAAATTTTGCTGTTATTACGGGAAATTCTGCTAATTTGAGCCCAGCGGTATTTTTTGCTAATCTTAGCAACACATGTCTGCTGACGTGTAGTACAATGAAATTAGTAGAAAAATTAGTAGCCGCTACTAAATTTTAGTAGACTTTTTGTAAAGTGGAATTTAAAATCTGTTTGCTAAAATCAGCAAAAAAAATTACTAAATATTATTAATATTAGTAAAAAGCTTTAAATTTTTTTTATCGAGCATCAAAAATTTTGATTATATATTTTAAATAACGAATTAATCATTTTGTTTTAATTTGGTAATTTCTGTTTTGAAAAATATTTTGGTCAGTTTTTTTTTACTTTTAAGGTTTAATTTTAATTGTTTTTAGGGCGGATTTTTACTACTAAAAAACCTTTTTTGTGCTATTTTAAGTGGATGTCCTCTTTTAGACATGAGTCGGTATCTTCATTTCTGATACCTTTTTAAATATATGTAACATTTTAAGGAAATTTAAGTTTGTAGGTGTAAGTTTCAATTAGAAATAACATATCCTTCAATATCCACGTTTTTAAAATTAGTAAAATTTTTTGCTAATTTTAGCAAATCGGTTTTCAAAAATTTGTAAAATGATTTCTGAAATTAGCAACAGAATTTGTAAATATTCTGTAAATATTCTGTAATTTGTAAAATGTAAATAGGAAAAAGATTTGCTAAATAATAATTTTTTACTAAAAATCAGTACAAAAATAGTAGAGTTGGATTGAAAACCGTTAACAAATTTTTCTACTAACTTTTTTTGCTGAGTGTATTTATATAAGTAGTCAGTTATTGTAGTTATTTTCAGTTTATTACGACACTAGATTTTTCCAGCTGCCAAAATTCGCGTGTAGAAATTTCTAGTCGTAGAAATTTCTTGTAACACTGCCCCCACTTAAGCCTGTTCGTCCCGAACAGACATAGCTATTCCTTTTCCATAGTTGGCTGGTCGTTCTAGATGAACAACCTTCATTTTGGACCTTGGGCTCTGATCTTTCTGTATTCTGTATACCACATCATTCAACCCTTTAATTACTCTATAGGGGCCGTCCCAATGCGTTTGTAATTTGGGAGATAGTCCTTTTTTCCGTTGCGGGTTTAATAGCAGAACCAGCTGACCCTCATTAAACCCTTCAGAATTTGCTGCCCGATCGTACCTCGCCTTCATCTTATCGCTGACTATTTTAATTCGATTGCGCACAAACTCATGAAGCTCGTTAAGGTCTTCTTGTTCCCGGGAAGCGTTATCGTTGTCTTTATCTATAGCGGCGCGCTTAACACCAAATTCTAAATCGCCAGGTAATTTAAGTTCGGTTCCAAAAATAACTTTTGCGGGCGTCCGGGAGGTGGAATGCCGATCTGTATGCCAGGGATGTGTTCGTCCCAGTCCTTTTGATGTGCACTGACCACTTTTCTTAAGTATTCCTCTAAAGTGCGATTGAATCTTTCGACCATACCATCAGATTGTGGATGCAGCGGGGTGGTTCTTGTTTTTCTTATACCATACAACTCACACATTTCCTTGAAGATAGCAGATTCAAAATTCCTTCCCTGGTCAGAGTGTAATTCTAATGGAACACCGTAGCGGCACACACAGTTGTTCACAAATGTGCTTATTACCGTTCTGGCTTCCTGGTTCGGTATAGCGTATACCTCAGGCCATTTACTGAAATAGTCGATCACCACAAGAACGTAACGGTTTCCGTAATCACTGAGAGGGAAAGGGCCTGCTACATCCATTGCTATCGGCTCAAATGGGGCACCCGAGTTGTATTGTTGAAGGTGCCCACGACTTCTCCTTACTGGTCCTTTAGCGATGCATTGCGCGCAATTTGCTTACAGCTTGCTGGCAGCCGACCCAGTAGAATCGTTGTTTTAACACTAGAGAGTTTTCCTGACACCGAAATGATCACCACTGGGACCGTCATGGAACTATTTTAACACTTCGTCTGTTTTGCTTGACGGCACCACAATTAGCTTTGTCTCAGTTGTGCCGTCCGCACTTTCCCATATGCGGTATGCAGTGATTAATTACCCGGAGACTTCCACTGGGCCCAATACGCCTTCATTAGCCGACTTTCAGCTGATATTTGTTCGCGGGTAGGCCTCCTGTCCTCTGCTTTGGCTGACATAATTTTTGACAGTATGGGGTCATTTTGTTGCGCCGCTGACCAGGCTTCACTTGACCCAATATGCGTTAGTCTTATATCAACAATGCGCCCTTTTCCTTCAGCCCTCGAACAATGTTTGCACTCTAAATTACAGGGGCGTTTGCATTGCAATGCTTTATGCCTTTCCTGTGCTCGATGCTGAAATCATAGCTTTGAAGTCGTTCAATCCAACGAGCTAGCTGCCCTTCTGGTTGCAGTTCGCAGTAGTTCCTTTCGGGTTTCGAAAGAACTCGACTGTAATAGCCTATGACTTTTTCAGTGCCATTGATCACCTGCGAAAGCACACCTCCTATTCCGTGTCCGCTTGCATCGATATCCAGCACAAATTTTTCCCCGGCCACAGGATATCCAAGAAGCGGTGCCGTGCATAATAACTTCTTGAACCTTAGGAATGCTTGTTGTTGGGCTTCACCCCAATGAAATGATCGCGCCTTCTTAGTCAGCTCACTGACAAAATTTGGTTCAAATCGTCGGTAGTATGTGCAGAGACCTAGAAAGCTGCGCAACTCGTGCAGATTTTTCGGGCGAGGCCAATCTTTTACAGCCCGAATCTTATCTTCATCGGTTGATATACCCTCTGCAATTACGCGGTGCCCCAAATACTTGCGTTAGCTTGAGTCCAGCCGCAGATATTCGTCTTAAAACTTCTGCTAAGTTCTTCAGGTGTTCATCAAAAGATTTCCCCATGACAATTATGTCGTCAAGGTACACTAGGCATCATATTAAACTGCCATAATCCGTCACCTGTGCTAAAGGCAGTTTCCTCCTTGTCTTGGTCACAAATTTCTACTTGCCAATAACCACTTTGCAAGTCCAATGTGGAGAACCATTTGGTTCCTGCTAGCGTGTCTAGAGTGTCGTCAATTTTCGGTAGTGGTAGCTGTCCTTCTTGGTGATATCGTTTAGTTTTCTGTAATCATCACAGAATCGGGTGCTGCCATCTTTTTTCTTAACTAAAACTATAGGCGAGCTCCATGGGCTAGAAGATGGTTCGATTACTCCACTACGCTCCATTTCGTTGACTAACTCCTTTACTCCATTTCGTTTTGCTAGAGGGAGCCTGCTTTATTGGCCTCGCTTCACCAGTATTTATTCGGTGTTTTACAATCGCTGTTCTTCCTTGACTTTGGGTTTTCATGGCGAAGACAGAGCTGTATTTCCTGATTAGCTGTTTGGCTTTATTTCTATCAGGCGGTGCCAGTTCTTTTTCACATATTCTGCCAGCATCTCTCGATCTTCAACGGACGCACTAGAAGGTTCCAAGTTCTTTTCGCAACTGATTATTGCTTCTGGCGCAGTACATTTGACTATTTCAGAGTTCGCCCGGACAACTTTTTCACAATTTGATAGGTTCAGTACTCTTACAGGAACTCTTTTGTCTTTGCTGGGCTTTCGCTGTTATAAGGTCACTTTTTATTTCTGATGGTTCTACCACCCACAAGCTGCTGTCCTAACAATCTCCCTCCATACGCAACCATACTAAGGCTTCTGCCCGTGCTGGTAGTTTTTGGTCGCTGATGGTAACTAGCTTTCTTACCTTTTCCTCGCGTTCATATCCAACACAAAGAGGTATTCGTCCACAATATCGGCAACAATAAATACGTGACTGACGCTTATATTGGCAATTGTTAGTTTCACATTGACCTTACCATAGACAGAAGCCTGCTCTCCAGTAGCAAACTTACCCCGTGCAATGGTTCAACTGGCTTGCTAATTATATCGGGCCTGGTGTTGGACTGTGATGCTCCTGTATCTATGGTTAAAATGAGCTTTTGTCCGTTGATGCACCCATAAGCAGTAAGATTGCTTTTCCCCTGCTGTGCTATTGATATGGAGATTGTGGGCCATCGGTTGTGGGAGCTAGCTCATGCCCCGTGGTGCTAGCTCTTTTAAGTTTAACGGTGACTCTTTAGGTGGTTGCTGATCGGTCCGAAGGCTATTACTTGGTGATTTGCAGTTGCGCTGAAAGTGTCCCACTTTACCGCAGTTGTAGCATTTGTCCTTCAATTTGCCCCGCTTTTCACCTAAAGCCTTCATAACTGCCTCCCATAACTGCCTCTGTTAACTTCGTGCTTATATTTGCCTCTTTTTCAGCAGTCACTTCGAGGTTACGCACCTTAAATATTTCTGGCTTGGAAATCACCTTTGCAGTCTCTTGGTCCAGCGCGAATGAGACAGTTTCAGCAAAAGTCGATTTCTGCGTAGCACATACCGCATGTCTCACATCAGAATCCTGAATTCCATTCACAAATGCTTCAATTTTGAACTGATCTAAGAATGGATGATTTTCACCTGGATAAGTCATCTGCACCAACCGCTTAATTTCTGTCACAAAATCTTGCAATAACTCATTTGCTTTCTGAAGTCTACCTCTTAGTTCCATTCTGTATATTTCTTTTTTCTGTTCGCCACCACACTTTCGTTGCAGTGCCACCATTATGTCGTCATAATTATTTCCGCAGGTAATTGGTACACTTTCTAGAATTTCTGCAGCGTTTTCTTTTAAGGCCAGAATCAACTTTATAGCTTTTTCTTCGATGTTTCTCATATTTCTGGCGGCAACTGTCTCGAACTGGAACTTAAAAACATTAACTGGTATGCTGCCATCAAAAGTAGGGGTCTTTGCTCTACCAGAACTTTCCTGAATAATTCGTACTGGGCCCTCTTGACATTGAGAATTATTTATTTTATATTCTAGATCTTGTAGTTTTCTCTCAATATCTTTGGCTTGTATTTCCACGCCAGTCTCTAAGTCGGACAACTTTTTGTCAAATCTGTCCATTTTCTCATTAGTCGCTCGAGAAATTTCTTGAAACTTTTCTTCCATCTTCGTTAGCAACTTCTCGTTCGTCTCCATCTTAGTTAATAGTTTGTCGTTATCTGCTCTAGATGTTGCTTGAAGTTTAGCTAACAATTTTTCGTTGTCTGCTCTAGAAATTTCCAGTCTGCTCTAGAAGTTTCTAAAAGTTTCGTGTTGTCTGCTCTCGAAGCTTCTAACATTTGTATGTTGTCTGCTCTAGAAGCTTCTAGCTTTTCCATCATAGCAGCCAACATTGCGCTTAACTCCTGTTACCTTCTGTTTTACGGATACTGACCTCCATTTCTTCTTTTTCGTCAAATTCGTAAGTTGCGATGTCAATGTTACGCCGCTCAAATTCTTCTATAAGCCTCTTTTGCAATTCAACTTTATTTCCTGCTATCGGTAGCGCCAATTTGCTTAATTCCTTCTTGAGCTGTTCCACCTTAAGCTCCTCCAATTTCATGACTGCTTATTATTTTGCAATCCAACTTCTGACACCAATTGTTACGATTTTACTCTTCATAAAATCGTTGATTTACTTACCTTTTAAATAAATCGAGTTATTTCTATATTGCAAATAATAAACACTGTTTGAAATTATTTATAGCTGTACTTATTTATAACAGTCACTAAAAATTACAGAAAAAACACTTTATTTACACGGCGTAGATAAACGTTAGCCACACTTTAGTTCTTCACACTCTGCGTTTTACTTATGAATTGAACTATTGCGTCACCAAGTACCCGTATTTATATGAGTAGTCAGTTATTCTAGTTATTTTCAGTTTATTACGACACTAGATTTTTCCAGCTGTCAAAATTCGCGTGTAGAAATTTCTAGTCGTAGAAATTTCTTGTAACAATATGTATGTTATTAGATTATACCACACATGATGATATATAAACTTTTTTAGTCGGGTGTAATCATATATGATCACTGGGTAGTAAATTTTGTATATACATTTTATATAAAATCGTTATTATAACAGTAAAAATTCGGTCTTAAATTACACCAAAATTATAACAAATAATTTATTTTTATTTTATTATAGATGCCGAAAGAGCTAAAACAGAGGATTGAAGACTATTTTCAAACATCGTGGTCACTTAATCATGGAATAGATATATATGAGGTTAGTAAGCAATATTTAAAAGTTGTACAGTAAAAAATAATTAGTTAGGGATGAGGTTTTATATTACCTTCTATATACCACAAAATTAAATAAACATTAATATAACAATAAAATAATACAATAAAATAATAGACAAACATTTTCATTACACATAAAGTAGCGACAAGTGCTGATTTTTTGATCTAATGCTGGTCTTTTAAAAAAATTCCTAAGCTTAACATATAATGCTATTACACTCAGAAAAAAAAGTTAGTAGAAAAATTTATAAACGGTTTTCTATCCCACTTTACTATTTTCGTACTAATTTTTAGTAAAAAAAATATTATTTAGCAAATCTTTTTGCTATTTATATTTTACAAATTACAGAATTTTTACAGAATATTTCCAAATTTTCGTTGCTAATTTCAGAAATCATTTTACAAATTTTTGAAAACCGATTTGCTAAAATTATCAAAAAAAAAATTACTAATCTTAAAAAGGCAATATTGAAGGAAATGTTATTTTTAATTAAAACTTATACATACAAACTTAAATTGCCCTAAAATGTTACATAGGATTAAAAAAGGGATCGAAAGTGAAGATACCGACTCATTTCTGAAAATAGGACATCCACTTAAAATATCACTAAAAGGGGGTTTTTAGTTCTAAAAATCAGCCCTAAAAACAATTAAATTTAACCTTAAAAGTAAAAAAAAATTGACTAAAATATTTTTCAAAAAGGAAATTACCAAATTAAAACAAAATAATAAATTCGTTTATGTTTTAACAATTTTTAAGCCTTTGATTTTTTTTTCATTTTGTATAAAATATTTTTTTAAAAAATATAATCAAAATTTTTGATGCTCGATAAAAAAATTAATCTTAAACTTTGTACTAATATTATTAGTATTAAGTAATTTTTTTTGCTGATTTTAGCAAACAGATTTTAAATTCCACTTTACAAAAAGTCTACTAAAATTTAGTAGCGGCTACTAATTTTTCTACTAATTAAGATTAACAAAAAATACCGCTGGGCTCAAATTAGCAGAATTTCCCGTAGTAACAGCAAAATTTTCAGTTGCCATTACAGACTTTTTTTGGTGAGTGTATGCACGAGTTTAATTAGCGAAAAAAATCATATATTTTTATAAAAATACTTCAATATTTGAAGAAATGCAAATGTTTACAAATTTTTTAATGTTATATTTTTTTCCATATTTCATATTATTTATTGGATCTTCACTTTTAAAAACTGTAAACTAACAATAATTATCCAAATCTTAAAACTAAATATTAATTATTAAGTCCAGCCAGTGCCAGACTGATGTTATGTGGTTTAACTGAGACCATTATTTCTCCTTATTATTAGCGGACCAGATCCGCAGTGTCCCTCCTTCTAAGACGCTGGTGGCCGTGATTATTAGTTAAGTTACGGGCTAGTATGTTGTTAAGTGTTTCCAGTTTTGTTAAATAGCCTTGACAGTGTCTAATAATTTCATCTTTGATCATGGGTACATTCAGATCTTTATGTATGTTGTAATTCCTAACATACCAGGGTGCGTTCGTGATCGTCCTCAAGAATTTATTTTGCATTCTCTGAATTTTCCCTATATTGGACGCAGAGGCAGTACCCCTGAGCTGAATTCCGAAGCACCATATGGGTTTTATGATCGAATTGTAAATGAGTAATTTGCAGTCCAGGCCTAGTTTAGAGGTTTTGCCAGTAAGCCAAGCGAGTTGAGCAGTTTTTAGCCTCATCTGAGTTATTTTCGCATCTATTTTCACACATGTGTGCTGGGGTATATTCAGATTATTAATTTTAATGGGTGGACACGTCTCTTTTCTCAGTGTGAAAGTAATGTGGATACATTTCTGTTCATTCACCTTAATTTTCCACTTATCCAACCAAGCTTCCAATTGTGAAATGTGAGTCTGTAACATTCTAGACGCTATTTTTGAGTCATCGTGGAAGCTTAAGATTGCAGTACCGTCAGCGAAAGTAGATGTGTGGGTCTGAAGTATAAATGATATATAACAGAGAACCCAAAATGCTACCTTGTGGAACTCCGGCTTGTATATCTTGAGGACAGCTGCCAAAACGTTTTTCAGCAAGAGTGAATTTTTAATTTGATATATAGCTTTCTAGTAGCTTGTGAGTATTTGTTGGTAACAAAAGTTTTATTTTAAACAGTAGACCTTCATGCCAAACCTTATCGGAAGCGTGTGAAACATCGATAAAAAGGGCAGAGCAGTATTTTTTCTCCTCGAACGTTTTTCTGACAACAGTAACTAGCCTGTGGGCTTGCTCAATGGTGCTGTGTTTTCTCCTGAAACCAAATTGGTGTGCTGGGATACAGTTGTTTTGTTCCACATAAACATAAACGATTTCACTTTTGTGTGATCTTTGCCTGGCTTGGGTATCATTTTAACGAGTGAAACTTTCCATTCTGGGGGATAGTATTTAAGACGTATAATAGCATTAAAAATAAAGACAATTATCTTTAATGCTATACGGGGTAACTCCAAGAGCATCTTGTTACCGATTCCATCGATACCAGGAGTTTTTTTTGGGTTTAGTTCAAAAATAGCCTTTTCGACCTCTCATATCTTAAACGTCAATCGGGTAGCTGCTCGGTGCTGGGGTAAAATCGGTAGCAACTCTGTTACAGAACTTGTTATAAATTGGATAATAGGCTAATAGGCCTATACGATTTCACTTTTGTGTGATCTTTGCCTGGCTTGGGTATCATTTTAACGAGTGAAACTTTCCATTCTGGGGGATAGTATTCAAAGCGTATAATAGCATTAAAAATAAAGAGAATTATCTTTAATGCTATACGGGGTAACTACAAGAGCATCTTCTTACCGATTCCATCGATACCAGGAGTTTTTTTTTTGAGTTTAGTTCGACCTCTCTCATCTTAAACGTCAATCGGGTAGCTGCTCGGTGCTGGGGTAAAATCGGTGGCAACTCTGTTACAGAACTTGTTATATTTGGCGTGAATAATTTTCTTAAATGTTCTACAAACAGATGTCTTTTTTCAGTATCATTTCTAGCCCAACCTCCGTCTGATTTTCTCAAAAGAGGCTTACATAAGAGAGGTCTTTTTAAATTTTTCGTTGCACGCCATAATGAGTAATCAGTTCTTGATGTTGGATCTAAATTTTCAAAATATCTGTTAAATGAAGCAGTTCTCTTATGTTCAAGTAGCTTTCTTAATTTTTTAGTGCATTCTTTCAACCGTTCCTTAAGTTGAGGAGATCTGTGCTGTTGCCACTCTCTTCGAGCTCTTCTTTTTTATTTAAGAGTCGTTCGACATCAAGGCAAATTGAGTAGCAAGTTTGAAATTTAGTTCAAAATTTTGAATCGAGAGGTCGATATCTTCCGGTGTTCTTAGCGGTATGTTTTCCCAGCAATGTGTACTGATGAATTTTTTATACTTCTGTTGTTTTGCCTGTCAGTGTTAAGTCACCAGAGGGGGTACAATTCCTCGGGGGTTTAAAATAGTAACAACTGTAGATGTGTGATCAGATGAGAGATCCAATAATGGTTCTACATGGACCAATTCTCTTGCAATAGACATTGTTATTCCAAATAATAACAAGCTAAATTATTTTTAAAAAAATTTTATTATATTTAGCAATATGTCAAAATCGACTTTTTGCGAAAGAACTTGTTTATTGTTGGAAATGGTTCTTTAGTGCTGCAGCAGCAACTTTTGTTCTCCGACTTTTTCATAATTACATTCTTTACAAAATTACTGTTATTTTTAGGTTATTGGAAAAAATCTAAATTTTGACCTTAAAATTTCCAGAATTTGACCAAATGATGTTTGCAACATATAATATTTTGGCGAGTATTTTTGCTGAACAAACACAGGTTGCGCTATCCAGCGGCAATAATTTGTACTAACTATATTCAGCAATTAGAAAGGTAATTTGAATACCTTTCCAACAAAAAAATATGTTGAAAATTGGTTGAAAAATAACCGAATGGGAAAGAAAACAGCTATAAGATAATGAAATAGTTTAAAATTTATATTAAAATATGTATGTAACTTAAATTCATCATAAAAGTTTTGTACGTGCTTACATTTTTAGTTTTGCGAATAAAGTTTTAGTTATTTTAATAGGGGAAGTTTCGGCTGCGGTAGACGTGTTGATTGACCCCTCTAACTCCCGGCTAGTTCCACATATGACCCCGCTTTTCCGAAGAAAACCCTTTGACTACGCCTAATCTGGGAAATCGATTTCCGGGTCTCCAATGGGAGGTCCGTCCTTGGGTCCTATGGATGGAATAATTGTCTTAATTAGCTCCCACTCCCGCCTTGATCGGGTAATAAATAGGGTACATTACCCCCCTACCCCTCCAAGGGGAAGTTTCGGCTCCGGTAGACATGTTGATTGATCCTTATAACTCCCGGCTGGGTCCACAAAAGACCCCACTTTACATAGGTAGGCCCTTTGACCTTGACAAATCTCAGAAATCGTTTCTGAGTCCCCAATGGGAGGTACGTCCTTGGGTTATATGGACGGAATAATCGTCGTAATTAGCCCTTTTATTTGCCCCTACCCACGCCCTAATCGTGTAATAAATAGGGTACATTACCCTCCCCCCCCCCCCCTCAAGGATACATTTAGGTACTCAATATCTTCCACTACGATTTTTGGGGGTACGCCCTGGAGGTATCTCCTTGGAATGTTCTAGGGAAAGTTTCGGCTCCGGTAGACCTGTCGATTGATCCCTATAACTCCCGGATAGGTAAACTTTTCCTAAGAAAACCTTTTAACTGCGCCTAATCTCGGAAATCTATTTCCGGGTCACCTATGGGAGGTACGTCCTTAGGTCCTATGGACGGAATAATCGTCGTAATTAGCCCTTTCATTTGCCTCCACACCCGCCCTGAACGGGCCAAAAATAGGAAAAACTTCAAAAATTTATTTTAATAGGCTTTAATGTTTTTATACGGCACAAATTGGGCTGAATATTATGTCTAGAAAATCAACACAGTTGTTGATGAATACAATATCTAAAATTCTGCGGTGGTGCTTGAAGATTACATTTCTACTTCAAAAGTTATATGTGAATGTAGGTGAAAAGAACGCATTTTCTTAAATTTTTCCGCTTTTTTTGAACATTTAAAAATTTTCTTGTAAACGAAAAATGCGATCGTCACGCACCACCGCAGAATTTTAGATTTTGAAGTCATTAACAACTGTGTTAAATAGCAAGACATAATATTCAGCCCAATTTGTGCCGCGTTAAATGTTAGCAGTAGTACTTTCTTACTTCCATTTTTTTTCTCAGTGTATTATTGCAACAATATCCGAAAATGGAAGATTGCTACCCAAACTAACTATCCAACAAATAAAAACATTGATTTTGTAGCTGTTAACATAAATAATGCATAAAAAGTTAAGAAATCCAAGTTTTAAAGGCCACTCTAAATATCGGTTTTAGCAATTAAGTTACCTGACTTTACCCCCGAAGCATTAAAAATCATTCGGAATTCATAGCTTGAAAAAGAAAAAGTACAGTTTTTTGGCATATTGCTACTTATATTACGTATATTTATATTAACATATACAAACCCTTTTTGATTCAAACCCTTTGCCTTAAAACAAAGTGTGGGAGGAGTGATGCTACTTCTGTGCCTAAAATGAGAACCTCGTATCAGACACGTAATGTCTTGTTCTAAGCCTGTATCAAACACGTTATTGTTTCCCCCGGCTGGGTTATTTTAATTTCCTATATATTTGATAAAACCTCTAAGCCAGATATTTTGGATGGGTTTCAAACCTGGTTTAGTCAACCCGAAAGCAAATTTAAGCAAAAAAAAATTTATACACAAATATCTTCATTTATCAAGCAGCATTCCACTTTTAAACCACGTATAACTATCCGTTCGAAAAGAATTGTTTGATTAACTCCATTTAGATGATGCAATTAAAACTATTGTATCGGAGTTTAAAAAGCAAATACAGCCCCTTCATCTTTTCATGCTTGCTCAAACTCGCTTTTAACGCAAACTCTGAAAGCATAATATTGTTTTTCAAAACTAGTAATTTACCCGCCTTATTAATAAGACAACAAATAGTAACATAGCATTAATGTGTAAACACATTTTCTGCTAGTTTTAATTCTTGAAGACTTTTTTTGCCGGGAGAAACAGCAATTAACGAATGGAACCGACATAAGTGTCATTTAACAACCATTTTCTTTATCTCAATGTTGATTTGAATCGCTGTTTAAAAATATAAGGATAAATAGGATTTCAATAAATCAGGATTAACAAAAGTTTTATTTTGTTTCAATCGAACAAAATGCAATTATTTAAAGCTAAATTGTATTTTTAATATGTTCCTAATTCAGAACATTTAAAGCACTTCTTTAGATCCATATTTTCACTTATTAAAAAGATGTGAATTAACAACACATCTTAAACGCTTATTAAAAATACTATATTTATTTCAATGCAAAAGAATATCCAAAAATACAATCTTTCATAGCCTTATACATACTACTTTTAATAAAGTGAAGTTTTAGCAATTTGCACTATTCCGTCCTATGACAACCCCATGTTACAATCATGCATGTTTCACCATAATTTGAATTACATATGAATCACTATATGTTATGATTTTACTACATCTTTTTTTTTTTTGTTGGGACCATACACCCAGAGAAAAGATTGATTGCAATTCGATCAAAACCATTATTTTATTTGGAATAACCTATAATACATTATTATACAAAAAATATGGTATTGGGAATTAAAAAGAGGGAAATGGAACCAAAAAGGATACTATTAACCAATCATTGATATTTCCAATCATCTTTACGAATAAAATTCGTTTAGAAATTGCGTACAGTAGAAGCAACCATTTATTTGGTGATTGCACTAGAAAATTAGTACAATCTATAAATAAAATTTATTAAAAAAATTGTCAATATTCGAAAGCTTAAAATAGCACTAAAAAGGGGTTTTTAGAATCAGCCCCAAAAACAATTAAATTTAACCTTAAAAGTAAAAAAAAAAATTGACTAAAATATTTTTCAAAACAGAAATTACCAAATTAAAACAAAATGATAAATTCGTTTATGTTTTAACAATTTTTAAGATTTTTAAGCCTTTGATTTTTTTTTAATTTTGTATAAAACATCTTTTAAAAAATATAATCAAAATTTTTGATGCTCGATAAAAAAAATAAATCTAAAACTTTGTACTAATATTGATAGTATTTAGTAATTTTTTTTACTGATTTTAGCAAACAGATTTTAGATTCCACTTTACAAAAAGTCTACTAAAATTTAGTAGCGGCTAATAATTTTTCTACTAATTTCATTGTACTACACGTCAGCAGACATTAGCAACACATGTCTGCTGACGTGTAGTAGATTAGCAAAAAATACGCTGGGCTCAAATTAGCAGAATATCCCGTAATAACAGCAAAATTTTCAGTTGCCATTACAGACTTTTTTTGGTGAGTGTATTTATTTTATTAAACATATAATTACAAATTATATTTTAATACCCTAACCGAGCACTAGCAACGAAGGCCTTCAGCTGGTTGTAGCGAAAACAGACCAGAGCCTCTGGTGGGAATCGAACCCACGACTGATAAGCTAGCACGCTACCCACTAGCCCACCGGGGCGCTCAAAAAGTATTTTGTATCAATTAATTCAATTCAAAAAAATAAGTTAGTAGAAAAATTAGTAAAAGGGGTTATGTCACTGTGTGTAATTTTTTAAGTCATGGAAATATAACCAAATACGGACACCACTACGTGATAAAAAACCAAAAAAAAAAGACCCATGTCTCCCAGTTTTGCCCCAAGTCATGCACTTTTTTTATGGGCTTCCAAAGATTTGGGGCCTCGGTGTCATTTTTGCAAAAAAAAAGTGATCATTTTCTCAGGCTCATATTTTATTGTGAACATATAAAATCAAAAAACTTTGATAAACAGAGGCGAAATAAAGTCGGTAGCTAATATAAGAAATAGGGACAGATTACCCCAACCCCTTTTTCGGGTAGAACTTGAGCATGGTGATATTAAATTGAAAAAGGGAGAGGTTCACCCAATTATACAATGTAAAGTATCTGCTTTATCGCAGAATTACGATCGAAGAACTCCATAGAAGTAACGGTCCCGTCCAATGTTTAAATTGCCAAGAATTTGGCCATAGAAAGGCATAGTGCCAAAAAGTGTAGCAACTGTGTTGGAAATCATACGGCTAACTACAGGTTGGTTGAAAAGTTTCTGCGCTCACCAAGAGATGGCACTGCTAGCTTCAAACTTTTTTTTTCTCAAGTTGGTATAACTGTCCTGAGAACACATGCAAAGTTGCAAGTCATTCTGTCAATTCTTTCTTTGTTTACAAGCCATTTGAATTTGACGTGCCATTGATTTTTTTTTAATATGGAACAAATTTAATATCGTGCAGTCATTAGATTCTTTGTTTCGAAGAGTTTAAAAGCAAATGAAATTTATGAACAATTGTTAGAAGTGTATAAGGAGTCCTCACCTTCATAACCCACCGTTGAATTTTGGGCTGGTGAATTTAAACGTGGTCGTACCAGCCTTGAAGACGATCCACGCGAAGGATGACCAAAATGCAACCACAGCGGAAATCATTGAGCAGGTACATAATATGGTTAGTGAAGATCCAAGTTTGACTAAGCGTGAAATTGCTAATGCCATAGGCATCTCAGACGAACGAGTACTCCATATTTTACATGAAGAATTACGTATGAAAAAACTGTTTGGAAAGTTAGTGCCGCACACATTAACAATTCAACAAAAACTGGATCGAAAACATTTTTCTCAGCGTAATTTGGAGCGTTTTAAGCCGAATAAAACCGACTTCTTGCGTCGTTTTATAACTATGGGTAAGACTTGGATCTACCACCATGATCTTAAATTGAAACAAGAACGTTTACAGTGGACTGAAGCTGGTTGTTTAGCTCCAAAGCAGGTGAAGTCACAACGGTCAGCAAAGAAGGTTATGGCATCAGTTTTTTGGAATGCAAACGGAATTTTGTTGATTGATTATCTTCAGAAAGGTAAAACAATCAACTCTGAGTATTATTGCAGCCTTTTGGATCAGCTGGATGAAAAAATTCGTGAGAAAAGACCTGGTTTAAAGAAGAAAAAAATCATTTTTCATCAAGACAATGCACCTGCTCACAAAAGTGTTTTGACGATGGTTAAATCCAAAGAATTAAAGTACGAAATGCTTGAACATCCACCGTATTCACCAGATTTGACTCCCAGTGACTACTATCTCTTCGGAAATCTCAAACAATTCCTTCGTGGAAAGCATTTTTCGTCGAATGAAGAGGCCATAGCAGCCGGTTACGGTTATTTTGCAGAGCTTCCGGAAAACCATTATAAGGATGGATAAAATTATTGGAAGATCATTGGAACAAGTGTGTTGAGCTTCTAGGAGATTATATTGAATAAAAAAATATATTTCGTAACAAAAACAATATTTTTTCATTTCGAGCGCAGGAACTTTTCAACCAACCTGTACAGAGGTTGCGTATTTTATTCTTCAGAGAAGCAAATGCTTTTTGACAAGGGAAGATCTGCCCTAGTCCGAAGCCATTACAGCCAAAAAGCGTCGGAATTTCCACAACAACCCCCAATAAAAAATTTTCCTTTAAATACTCAGCATAATCCCAACGGTAGATAGAATGCTGATGTAGTATCTCCTCAGTTCCAGCCACCTCCTCCTAATAACAATTTTAGAAAATTAGTGAAAACACTCGATACTCTAGTTCAGACTATTAACAATTTCACCAATATAAAATTATTATTCTTGAATGAATTTAAAAGTATATATATATATATGTATATATATATATATATATGTGCACAGCACATGTTGCGGGGACAGGTTTTCGTTCCACAAGTTACTATGAAGACATTTTGTTACTTTGGGGACTGTCCTTAAACTTTTCGTTATTCTAGTGTTTACTCTGAAGACATTTTACTGGACACAGCGCATTTTATAGGGACTCTTTTGGCTGTATATACAGATGTCTTCAAAGTATGGGCAATGCATATATATATATATATATATATATATATATATGTAATATATATATATGTACATATATGTAATTTTAAAACAAAATATTATTTTTTTGTTTATTTTTATTTGGCAATTAAACTTGTATTTATATTTTAAAATGTTTCTTTTGTTCTTACATTATAGAAAATCAATTTTAGTTATATATAAATTAATTATATATTTTAAAGATTTTCTTTTGTATATTTCTTTAATAAATTTTTATGTATTGTTTTAGTTTTATTCTTAATTTTTATCGTCACATTTAAATCTTCTATATTCGTAATTTCGTATGGACCATGATATGATTCATCCTTTTTTCTATTTTCTTATTTTTCTAGTACTAAATCTCCTATTTTAAGATTTACCTTATTGTATGAATCTATATTCCTATTTCTCTTTACTATTTCTAATAGTTTTCTGGCATTCTCCAATGAAAGTTTTAATCTGGTCTTCATTTCATTCGCGTCATTTTCTAAATTATATTCCCTATCACTATGCAAAATCTTCTCACCCGACATAGTTGGTAACTTGCCAAAAATTAACTCAAATGGTGAATATCCTGTGTCTATATGTGGATTTATATTATATGCACAAGAATAGTACGGTATCCATTCACTCCAATTTCCATCATTCACAAATGATAAGAAATATTCGTTCAAAACTCTATGATTCCTTTCGACAGTACCAATAGTTTCACGATGATATGGTGTGGAAAATTTCTGTTCTATTTTCAATAAGCTGCATATTTCTTTCAGTAATTCATTTACAAATTCCGTTCCTCTGTCGGATTTTAAAGTTTTAAATATGCCGTATTTCAATATCAGATTTTCCGTTAAGCTTTTTTCTACAGATTTAGCTTCGTTCGTCTCCATCGGGACTGCTATTACGTATTTTGTTAATTCACATTGCATTGTCAATATATATCGATAGTTTTCAGAAGGTCTTAATGGTCCAACTGTATCGATAACTATAGTGCTCAAACTTTGGTCTGGTGTGTCAGTAACACATAGTGGTTCCTTAGTGTGCCTTATTTGTTTGTTCCTTTGTCAAAGATCACACGTTAATACATACTTTTTTATAATTTTATTCATATTCTTCCAGATATATTTTTGCTTTAGTTTCAATAGTGTTTTTCTTATTCCGAAATGTGTTGTGATACAATTTTATTAATTCTTGTTTCTCTTCATCTTTTGTTATTCTCTGAGGATTGCTGTATAATAGAATTCTGACGTCATTTCCCTTTCTTTTATTTATTTTCTCCTTTAGTTTTTCTTTATCCATTCTTTTAAATTTTTCGTCACTTTTTTCTAGTGCGAACTTTTTGAAATCCAATATACCCAAAACAGAAAGTAGTTTCTCCAACATATTATCTAAAAAAATGGGATTATCGCTACATCTGACTGCAGTTTCATTTAAAGTATCATTGTTTTCAATACTGAATTCTCTAGTCGACTTTTCTAATATAAACTTCAATTTTCTTTTAAGTTTTATATCTCTTATGGATGTACATTCCCAAATTTTGAGTTGATCAGGCTTATTGGTATCTGTATTACCATTTTTCTCTTTCTTATTTTATTTTCCTTTATTTCTTCATGTTCCTTGTTATCACCAGCGTTTTCTTAATTTTTTCATACATTTTTAGAGGTATCGTTTCCTTCAATGCCTCAGAGTCCAATTGTACTCTGGAGAGTGCGTCTGCGTTAGTGTTGTTACCTCCTTTCTTGTACACTATCTGAAAATCGTAATCAGATAATTCTAAACGAATTCTCGTTAGTTTCGAGCTAGGATTTTTATGAGTAAATAGTGCAACTAAAGGTCGATGATCAGTTACAACTATAAATTTTCTACCATATAGGTATGGGCGGAAACATTGTATGCCCCAGTGTATACCAAGTAACTCCTTTTCTATTACAGATTTGTTTCTTTCATGTTTATTCAATGAATGGCTTGCGTATGATATTGGTCTGCCTTCTCCAATTTCTCCTTGTGATAATATGGCTCCTAATATAAAATCTGATGCATCAGTTGTCAAAATAAAAGGTTCTTCAAAATTTGGATATTGCAAAACTGGTGGGCTTATCAATTTCTGCTTAAGTGTTTCAAATGATACTTGACACCGTTATGTCCAATTGAATTCTTGACCTTTTCTTAATAGTTTATTAAAATCATTCGCCACTTCGGCAAAATTTTCTATAAACCTTCTGTAGTAATTGCAAAAAGCTACAAATCTTCTGACATCATCAGTATTTTTCGGTACGGGATAATTGGTTATTGTCTCAAACTTAGCAAGATCTGGTCTTATACCGTTCGAAGTTATAAGGTGACCGAGATAAGTCACTTCCAGTTTTAGAAAACAGCATTTATCAGCATTCAGCTTTAAATTATACTTTTGCAAGTGTTCAAGTACCTGTATTAAGTTTGAATTGTGCTTAAACATCACAATTCAAACTTAATACAGATAAAACTATTATATCCTCTACGTATAGAAAAGCTTCGGAATCTAATCCTGACAATGCAATTGTCAACATGCGTTGAAAACTATTTGATGATATTCTCAATCCAAAAGGTAGTCTCGTGTACTGGTAATGGCCATCTGGTGTGGAAAAAGCTGTGCATGCGGTACGCCATAGAGTTAACATTAGCATGTGTGAGTTTTCTTTGCTTTAAAAACGCTATCAAAAATATGGTATGTCGCTGCGATAGTCCCAATATGGCCACAATGAAATCCATTTCCATTTGTGTTATAAGTTGTGGTACATCTCTTCCCTGTTGGGGCTCATAATCGGTATCAAATGGATCTTCATAAGTAACACCACTTGCTCTACTAATTCCTGTAAATTCTGTCGTACGATCTCGAGTTGGCGGCCTTGGTGATAAAAAATTTTCAGGTGCAATCACTGGTAGTGTGGCTGTTACACATGCTTTATAAATTTTATTCTTCTCAGCATGTCATTTTAGACGACATGTGTAATTTACGCATGCATAGCAATGCCATGAGATTGTTAAAAGGTTCTTTTTCTTTTTAAATCTAGTTGAACTTTTTTTCTGATTTGATGACCGCAAACGTAGCAAAATAAAAAAATTTTTTGCATTGCATGTTGAAATTATCAGTTGGCAATGTTGAGTGCAAATTATGCTGTAGCACTTTCTCTTAAACCATCACCGCTGAGCTCTCGTTGACGTCGCTGTGTAATGCCTCGATGTGAGCGTGATTGTAGTTGATTGTTTCCTTGAATTTTGAACGGTTTGCTACCTATGGACCTGAACAGGGGAAAAAAGATAAAAAAAAAATGTTAGGTTTTTTACGATTTTAACTACACATTTTTTTGCTGATATTGTGTTCTCAACTTTGAACTAATTTTGTATTATTTTTTTCTGACAAAATTGAACGGATCAACACAATATACACCAGAGGTCGATGTCTCATCTTTTCTAAATGTAACACATACAAGAACAACACTAAAAATACAACTTTTCCAAAATATAACAAATACAACCGTGGAAGATTGTTGTATCTATCTTTAATACATATATAAAACATAAGGACGCCAAAAATGAGTGTATCTAGAAAGTGTAAATATAGAAATTTTATTTTGCTATTGTGAAAAACCGATTTGTTAAGTGGTTGTTTATGATTTAAATTGCAGACAAAACAAAGTATTTAATAAAAATATGGTATAAATGTGTATTTATAAATAGAAGAGCGATCTCAATTATTTTTGGTTATTATTCACATCGAATCTACAGGAGTATCTTTTTTCATGAGCTTACAGTATTCTATGTTATCTTTATTAATCCTTAAATGTATCAAAAAATCATATTATCCAAGGAAACGTTTAATCTCACAAATGTCAGCGTAGGTCTGATAGAATTATTATTATTAACAAATTACACAAGTGGATAATTGACAAATGTAATAATGTCAATTTCAAAAACTAAAATTTTCGACATATTTGAAGCATTTTAAACAAAATTTACAGCTATAAAATTCATATAAAATTCTTAACTAAAACTTATTTATCACATTGACTGAGATCTAATGTATAAATTTAATATTGAACTTAAAAGTTTATGCGACGATTTTTCGACTTGAAACTGCCAACAATTTTGTCTGGGTCTATCCCCAGCAAAAATTAAGCTGCCAAAGAAGCAATAAAAGCATCGCTTCTATGGCAAAGGCATCACTTCTTTTCTAATGGTTTCATCGATGAATTTAACATTAGCGTGTCATAGGATGGAAGTATTAAAATGTAGCTACTAACATTACTCATACTTTACTCTAAGGAAGCAATGATAATACAATGATTAGGTATTCTGATGCATGAGTGGAAAATGTTCATATACTTTGTAGTATTTAAGCTTTGATGAAAATTTAATTCATAAGAATGCAGAAAAATAAGTTTAAAGAAGCGAAATGTAGGCATTGATATACAAATACTCTTTACTAAAACAAATAAATAATTCTGCATTAGTGAAAAAGCATTTTTGAAACATTTCTCAAAAATTTTAATGAATTTTTAGACAAATTTTAAAATATTTTTGGATAATTTAAAAACTAGTTGTACAATTTGGAAACATTTTTAGACAATTTTAAAATATTTTTGAACAATTTTAAATAATTTTTGCACACTTTAAAAACATTTTTGGGCAATTTGAAATAATTTTTACACAATTTTAAAATTATTTTGATAAATTCTGCATTAAAACTGGAAATGGTGTAGTGTTAAATAATATACATAATACAAAAATGCACAGATTGCGTCATCAAAAAAATATTTAAGGCTGAAAAAATGCAAATGACAGGCCAGCTAGTTTCATTTAAAGGAAGAAAAACTGTTTTTCTTGATATTTCAAAACTTTTATAAAAATTGCAAAACTGCTTAAATTCTAACCCTCATGAAATTTTAAACTAAAATATAAAAAATTATTTAATAAAAAAATTAAATAAATTCATCAGAACTATTTTTTCAATTTGAGTAAATGCTTTAGATTCAAAAAATATACGATATAAGAGTTATTCTTTAAGAAATGCATCAGGTTTATATCCAGATCACTGCATATGAAATATGAACACATGAATTCTCTTGAAAGTGCCTTAGAGTAACACCAAAAAATCATGAAAGAATGTCAACTGAAGTTTAGGAAGCAATGAAAGAAGTTATAGTCACAGAATGAATACCATTTTTTTTGCTGGGTCTCTTTACGATACAGAGACATAAGTCCTAATGCCGAAAGTTTTACTTCGTCCATAGGCTTTTTTAAGTACGTTTTTAAATATTTTTGTACAAACGCTAACGACTCGTCCGGAAAATATATTTGTCATACTTAAGATTATTTTATATAAATATGGAATAAATAATACTGATCTGTGATATCACGATGAATCATCTGTTTGTGAATTTCAACGGTATTTTTGTGTTCCAACTCGTCTTGGTAACTCTGGCTCTATACCATATAGTACAGCTCTACGATTTCAGCAGTCTCTATATAATAATAATAACAAACTCCTCCTCAGCATTTCTCTGCATCGAATTCAACATATCAATTTATTTACCAAGTAATTAATTAGAAATTTTATTTATGAGATTTATTTAAAGAACCAGAATTTTCATTTAAAAAAAATAAATTGTAAATCAAAAAGTCGCATTTGAAATTCAAATAATATTATTTCAAAGTAAATAACATTACTGAAATTCAAAAAATATCAATTGAAATTAAAAAAAATTATCAAATGCTATTACACTGAATAACTGATATCACTGAAAATTTGGGCATTGATATTTCACGTTCATGTTAAACTTGTGCTGTTAATGCTAAGAATTAGATACTTTTAGCATCTTAAAGTTGAATAAATACCTCAAGCTTGAACTGATCTAACTTTTAAGGCAATTACTTTTACAAGTCGTATCTCGCATCAAAGACTACATAGATCTTCTACATTTCGATCATTGTTTCGAAAATAAGCGGTTTCTACAAAAATATTGCAAAAATGCAAAACTTTATTTAAACATTTTTTAATCACTGGCAAATAATGTTTTTAAAAACACGATTCAAAAGGGATTAATTAGGAGCCGCTAAACACCGTGAACTACATCGAAAATCAGCACAGATAACATAGAATATCCAAAAACAACCATTCAGAAACACCAATTGAGATTAAAGAAATATTTGTTAAATTTAAAAAAAATTTTACTTGCATTGGTATTTTTTAATTTAAATTGATATTTTTTGAGTAATAATTGCGATTTTTTGAATTTTATGTGCAATTTTTTTAGTTTAAGTTGTGTTCTTTTATTTAGATTTTTTTAAATTTCAATTGGTATTTTTCAGCAATGTTGTCTACATATATTGGTAATTTTAAATTTTTATTATGGCAACACTGACTTAAATATTTTCTTTTTTATAAAAAAAAGCTTTGTTTTTTCTAATTTTTTCTCTATAACCTGCGGGAAAAGAACCTATACTAGGACACGTCACGGAATCGGTTTTTTATATGGAAAGTACCGGCCACTTTAACATGGGCTTGTCTTAGAAGGGATCAATTGCCCTCTGTGACATGTCACGCAACTAATCCCAAAGAACATATCACAGAACCAACCCAAAAGAACATGTCATGACTTTTAAACTGGTCACGTGGTAGGTACTTCAGAAACCGGTCCTCCCTTTACCTGAATTGTTATATGTATTTTCGGAAACAGTTCTGTTTTCACCTATTACGGGTCAGGTCCCAATGCCAACTGACCTTTTCTTCCCGCAGGGTATCTATAACTAACGACGGTATAAAGTTCAGGATGTACAAAATGCAAAATCCTTAGCCTCAACCTTAGCTTCGTAGCCACTTCCGACACCATAAAATTCTTAGCCGACACCATGAAATTCTCAGCCGATTTACAGAAACACTTAGCTTCTAGCAAGCTTGGTATCGTAAGTACAGTGATTTTATATTAATTTATATTTGAATTTTTTTTCCTAAGACAACAAACAACAATATTAATTACACTGTCCAACAAATTAAAACTTTTTGAATGGAACAGAATAGCGACCCCATAATTCTGAAAGGGTATGTTGAGTAGATCATTTTTGTAGAACAAACTTATGGTCCAGCACGTCTAAGTTTTTTTTTTACAGTGGTTCAAAGTTTTCATTTTTTGGTCGAAGGGAGCATTATACTATATGAAAAAAATGCTGTAAGTTAATGTCTGAGAGAATTCTTATGGTCAGAGTTGTATTGTGGAATTGTATGAAAATTATTTTTGTGGAAGATCTTAACCCTCTAACTGGTCTCTTTATGGGTCAATTTGACCCTTTTTTCGAGAAAATCAAAAAATATCTTTTAAAAAAGGACATTTAAGGATTAAAATATTCTACGAAAATGTTTGCCGGAAAATTTCAGTGGGGGTCACCAAAGACACCAATGTTGTAAATAAAGCTCTTTCCGCTTAATTAGTAAAATTATACACCAACATATAAATAACAGGTAAAAACGCCGCCAAGTTCGGCCGGGCCAAACACTGAGTTCTCGCGTCTAGTCAGCTGTGACTTGCAAATCGGGTGTGATATTTATTAAAATTAATAATAAAAAATAAAAGAAAAAATTCTTTGGAATACGATGTTTATCTGAAGCTTGGATACCAAAACCCGTATGTACTACTTGCGAAATTGGTCTTTTGACTTGGTACAAAGGCGGTACTAAGGCGCTGCCATTTTCTGCGCCTATTACATGGATTGAACCTGAAGATCACAAATCAGATACATGCTATTTCTGCGTAAATTACAAATTTGGTAGACGCCAAAGGCACTACGCGATAATGACATACGAAGCAACAAATAAAGTCATTTTACCAGAAGTGCGCTGTGAAGGTGTTCCGGTGCCTCAACCGCCTACACATACATTTTCGGCCAATATGACAGTCGCCAATACAGAAATAACAGCGGCGGTTGAAAACATATCAGATATAAGTTACTTGCCTCTTGATGGTTTAAACATATGTCCTAATTTGATAGACCAAGCTTATTTTGAAGATCTTGTAAGAGATTTAGGTCTAACAAAAGAGAAAGCTGAAATATTATGTTCCAGATTGAAAAACAGGAATTTGATAAAAGCCGATGTAAAAGTTACATTTCCAAGAAAAAGATACGCCAATCTGGAAAATTATTTTAAAAAATCAGAAGAACTTGTATACTGTTGCAGTATTGAAGAGGTTCTAAAATATCTAAAGCTTTCACTGGACTCTTCCGCTTGGCGACTATATATAGATAGTTCAAAACACAGCTTAAAAGCAGTTTTACTGCACAATGGAAATCAGCATCCATCAATACCGGTTGCCTATTCCACAAAAAAGGAGGAAACATACGCAAATATTTCAAATCTCTTAAATAAAATTGAATACTATAAATATAAATGGGAAGTATGCGCAGACTTCAAAATGATTGCAATATTGACTGGAATGCAAACAGGATACACAAAATATATGTGCTTTCTTTGTAAATGGGATTCACGTCTGGTAGCACGTGAATCCCATTATCATATTAAATATTTCGAAGAACGTAAAGAAAATATTATTGGTGACTTAAATGTAATCCATGAATCCCTTGTCCCAAAAGATAAGGTCATACTTCCACCGCTGCATATTAAGTTGGGCGTGGTGAAAAATTTTATTAAAAGCTTAAATACACAAGGAAATGCTTTCACACGCATTCAAACAATTTTCCCCAGATTATCTGCAGCAAAATTAAAAGAAGGTAAAATACGGGTTTAAGAAATAATTTATTTCATTTAATGTAAATTACCTTTTCTAGGAATGCTCTTTGGACCCGATATAAGAAAATTATTACAAGATGAAGAATTTTATGGTCATCTGTCGGATATGCAAAAGACAGCATTTGACTTTATGCAGCTGGTTATATCGGAATTCCTTGGAAATTCAAAAGCACAAAACTATGCAGAAAATATTGAAAGCATGCTAATCGGTTTCAACAATATTGGCGTTAAGATGTCACTAAAGCTGCATTTTCTGCACTCTCATCTCAATTTTTTTAAAGAAAACCTTGGAGCGGTTTCAGATGATCACGGTGAAAGGTTTTATCAGGATATAAAGGTATTGGAAGAAAGATTCAAAGGGAAATCCCGAAGTGTGATGCTTGCTGAATACGTATAGGGCTTGTACAGAAACCTTGACCCATCGGAACATTCAAGTCAAGCTAAATACAGGAAAGCATATTAAGTTTAATTTTTAATCCATTGTCATACTACTGCTATTTCCCAATTCCCTTTTACTCGAAAATTTGAAATATCTACATACTATAATAAACCACTATTAAAACAAAATTATAATTTTTTTATAGAGGTTGGCGTGTAATTTTGCCAATTAAGCATAAAGAGCTTTATTTACAACAATGGTGTCTTTGGTGACCCCCACTGAAATTTTCCGGCAAACATTTTCGTAGAATATTTTAATCCTTAAATGTCCTTTTTTAAAGGATATTTTTTGATTTTCTCGAAAAAAGGGTCAAATTGACCCATAAAGAGACCAGTTAGAGGGTTAAGATCTTCCACAAAAATAATTTTCATACAATTCCACAATACAACTCTGACCATAAGAATTCTCTCAGACATTAACTTACAACATTTTTTCATATAGAATAATGCTCCTTTCGACCGAAAAATTAAAACTTTGACCCACTGTAAAAAAATACTCAGACGTTCTGGACCATAAGTTTGTTCTACAAAAATGATCTACTCAACATACCCTTTCAGAATTATAAGGTCGCTATTCTGTTCCAAAAATGCTGTTGGACAGTGTTATTATAACAAATAAATTGTTAAATATTAATTATTGTAACACTATTAATAAGTATAACAAACAAATGTATATGAGAATTTTATTTTTTTGTTATTATAAAAATTATTTAATATTTTAAATATTCTGAAACTCATCGACTTGTAAAGGTAAACTATTGTTAGACTTAGATTTAAAGAATTTTAAAGCTCTATAACAGTATGCAAGTACTCGTACCATACGTAAAAAGTTTGATATTCGATCATTTAAACAGGAATTGAAACCACAGATACGGGTGCCACTTTGGTTTTAGGCATCAGAATATTTGTAGAGACCTTACCATCTGCTGAGGTTTTGCGACAATACATTACTGCTGCATACGCTGGTTTAGATGCGTCAAAAAAGCCATGATAAGATATAATAATCTGTGTAGAAAAAATAATTCTTCAAATATTAATATTATTTAGCAAATGAAATTCAGAAAATAGTGGAATAAAATTCAGAAAATAATCGAATTTAATATCATTTGGAAGCTGCTCATCCCAATCCAATTTTAGTATTCAAAGATTTTGAATAAGGATTTTAGCAGCTATTATAACTGGTGAAATCCAGCCAAGCGGGTCAAGGATTTTTTAAATTTCGGATAACAACATTCTTTTTGTGTCAATACAATACGTTTTATTCTGTATTTTTTAAGAAAATCAATCAGAACAAGTAGGCAAATAGTAATAGGATTTTGTTTCGGGGGGGGGGGGGCAAATATATTTTAATTTCTTTTTTTTAAATCTGCAAATTTCTTAACTTTAATTTTTGAAGCTTTTAAATTCTTAAACAATTTTAAACTTATTTATTACGTTTAATATTAAGTACATTTTGATTATTTTTGTGTTGTAAAGCTTCTCTACGCTTTTTGAACATTTTCATAAAAATCTATTATGCTACAAAATTCTTTTGACGAAACGTCAAAGACTCGGCTTAATGCAATATATTATAAATTATTTACCACATTATCGTGGCCGGAAAATCTATACGTCAGGCGAAAATTTTTACTAAAAATCGCGCGATTTTTGTTAAAAAATTTTCATTTTGTTTTTGGTGTATTAATAGTTGTAGAAGTTGGCGCCGCAGGTGAAAATTTTGTTTTTCATACATTAAGAACAAATATAATTCTTAACAAGTTTTAAAATAGCCAAGCTCTAAGACGCAATGCCATAGAAAACCATTCGTACTAAAATTTTATAAGATCGTCGGATGCTGCAAATACCGCATATAGGAAATTGATGGCTCTTCTATTGTTACCAGCACATTTAATAAGAACTGGCTGGGAGACACACTCATGGACGGAGAGTAGAAATTTACTTAATTTTTGAACTATTTTGAAAGACAGTGGTTGCACATCACTTAAAATATTTGATTTATATAAAATGATTTTTATTCTCTTTCTTTAAAATGTTTCAATTTTGGCTAGCCCAAGTAACTTTAATGTTTGTAAGGAGTACATTCGGATGTTATTGATTCCATGCTATATAAATGCGTATAATGATGTATGTACATAACCCAGTGTTTACACATGCCACTGGGAGCTCAATACTTAAGAATTTTTACTAATACACTCACATTTTTCGCAATGGCAGCTTCAATGGCAGCAAAATTTGCATGCGAGTAAAATTTGGCATTTGCATGCTACTAAATGTCAAAACGTTACCTCCTTAAGAGATTTCTGTAATTAAAGTATTCACTTGTTAAATGTATTATAATGATTTATTTCTTGAAATGCGCATAAAAACGCAAGTTTGTTAAATATATAGCATTAATATTATTAAAATAATACTAATAATAAATATTTCACGTTTCCCCAAAAATGTGCCTATATGATTAACTCGAAAACTCTTAATACGTATACGAACTTGCATGTGTAAAGGCAGGGTAAGCAACATTTCTTTGCTTTGCATATTTTTCATTTTATCATATTTGGGGTCATTTTGTATTTCTTCAAATTGGTGTTATTTTACATAATGAATAAATGCATCAATCTAATAAATGAAAATATGCCCCAAACTTAATTTTGGGGCAAATTTCATTTTGTTGCGGTAATTTTTCATTATATTTTTAGTGTTCATTTTCATTATGAAGTTTTGCCCCAAAATATGGGGCTAAATTACATTTTAAGATTGGGGTCATATATCTTGGGGCCATTTGGCACAACGCCGAATTGTTAAAAATAAAAAAAGGCCAGATATCATTGGAACGTGGAATAGCCACGTGCAAATTTGCACTCAAATTCAAAGACCATTTTAAAAACCATTAGATTGTTTCAAAAACTTTTGAAATGACTTCAAATATAAATTTTAAAGCATCAATTGAAATTCAAAAACATCAAATTTTCTTAATTGCGTTTTGTATTTTTTAATTTTAATTGATCTATTTAAGTATCGATTGCGAATTTTTTAATTTTATTTGTATTTTTTTGAATTTAAATTGTATTCTTTCCTTTAGGATTTTTTTTTTAATTTCAATTGCCATTTTTGGGCAATTTTTCCATTTTTTATAAAAAGTTTTATTTTTATATTTCTATATCTATAATTATTTGTTTTCATATATGGACTTCAACGGAACTCGAAATATAGCAATTATATGTTATGCCCTGCTCTAAATTTACTAACAAACACATAATTTATTTGTTGGCTTTTGTTGTTTTTAATATTATAACAAATTACAAATAGATAAATTCCAAGAATAGCTAAGAATTGGCAGCATTTTTCAAAAATCTTGCCCCCTCCTGGGCATGCCACTGTCAGTAGGAATTTCCGCAATGTTCTTAATCTTATCGCTCTCAGGGATATTTCCCAAAATGCTGTTCTTATTTGTAAAATTGGCATTTTGTACATCCTGAGTTTTATACCGTCCTAGGTTTTACTAGAACAATCAAAAATAACACGTAGTTTAGTTGTAATACTGGAATCTTTTAGCACGCCATGATACTTCAGCAGCAGGGCGTTTAGTTTTTTCTTTAGGAAGTTTTATTTTAAAAGCCTTTTTCATTGTTTCTAAAGCTCCTTTTATGCCTAGAAAAACTTTGGTAATGGGTGCGATATTCTCATTCTTTACCTTGTAATGATAGCTCGTTACCTCTTTCATTATTTGCAAGTAATAAGTTACTGATTATTGATTACGTTATATATGATTTATAAATGTAAAGTAATAATTGAAATATTTTTGAAAATCTATTTTTAGATACATTACTTTGTGTTTTTTTAGCGCACAAATTCATTTTAGCTTAAAGCAATCAAATACTATAAGCGTCAATAGCTCAGTGAGTAGAGTTCTTGGCTGACAACCAGAGTTCACTGTGTGATGAGTTTAACACTTAATAAAACTTAAATCAAGTTTTGTAAAAGAAAAAGTAATATAAATTTATAACTCACTTCTCATTTTTACAACGACTTATATACAAAATTTATTTCTACTGTGACAAAGGGGAAACGTCAAAACAAAATTAACATTGACTCACTTCAAACTTACTGCAGTCGCAATGTTTCAAAGTGTCACATGCATTCATTGAACTTGAACTGCGTGAGGTCCAGTATCAACAAACACATTACTTGACAATGGTCAGTACTATAAACAATGTAATGTGAAACCCTTTAGTACGTTTTTACCCATGGGTATTCATAATTGTTTTATGAATTTTATTTAGTTTTATTAGTTCTGACTAATTCAACTTAAGGTTGAAATACAAACCGTTGTTTTCCCTTTGTACACTATTTACCGTAAGTATGCACACTTCACCCTCACCCTCAAGAGAAATCATCAAATTTCTGTAAAAAGAAAATCAACAGAAATTGGAGGATTTAAATAAGTGTGCTGCTTACTGTGCATACCCATAATATTACATTTTTATTACTAATTACTTGTCATTTGAGCAACTTTACAATTTTATATACACGTATTTATCTATATATATTTTTCTTTAAAGTTTTTATTTTGGTTTGTTTACAATACTTTGTTTTTTTTTAATTAACTTGTTTTGTATAAAATTTTCTTTTAATTTATGTACAATGTTTTGCTTATGAATTATATTTCTTTAATAAGTTCTTATGGTATGTCTTAACATTATTTCCTCTCCTAACTGATATTGCTACTATCGTATAAGGACCTTTATATGGTGCTTCATTTTTTCTTCTATTTTCAATTCTAACTAATACTAATTCTCCTATCTCTAATTTTATACTATTTGCTTTATCCCTAGATTCTACTTGTCTATTTTTCTTTACTTTCGCAGTCAGTTTTCTTGCATAGTCTAGTGAATATTTTAGTCTAGCCTTCAGTTCGTTTGCATAATTTTCTAGATTGTATACCTTTGGATGATTCATGACTTCATCACCTGGTAAACTCGGTAATCTTCCAAATAGCAGTTCGAATGGAGCGTATTCAGTGTCCACATGAGGAGTTACATTGTATGCAAATGCATAATAAGGAATCCATTGTTCCCAACTATCACCTTCTACAAAAGACAAAAAATATTTATTTAGAATCCTATGATTCCTTTCTACTGTGCCTAAGGTCTCATGATGATACGGAGTCGAAAATCGACAGTCCCAGTCAAAAAGGATAGACGTGTTATTTATTGGGTCCGTGAATTTATTAAAATATCGGCTAATTAGTGTTTAAAAAAATATATAAAAAAATAACAGCGCTTGGACGCTTAAAAAATAATATATTTATTACAAAAAACAAATAAACCGTGTTCAATTTAAAATTTAAATAAAAAAAAAAAACATTTATAAAAAACCCTTAGCAAACAAAGAGCATATGAGCTCTATAATTCAAGGGGAGAGAAGGCTCAGTGCAAATGGCAGAAATGCCTACGTTTTTCTAAAGGGAGATAACATCAATGTTAATAAAAACATTAGTGATCCAATTACAACAAAAAATATTTAACCGCAAAAACAATTGAGAGATCCCGTTCATGTTCTGCTTTACTCTCATGTGAAAAAATTAAAACCAATAACACAAAGGAACATGAAAATATAAAAGTACCAACAAATACAGTGCCTAGTTTAACAACAACACACAAAACGATGTCTGCTTTGACTTCACCAAAACCTACAGCTACAATATCAACAAATAGTGAGATTATTAAAACACCAACAACATCTTCTGCTACGTTAAACAGTGATATCAATATTATGGCTCAACCTAATAACTTAAAACAGCCCCAAAGTATGCTTCACTTTCCGTCAGTAAGTAGTTTAACTATTAACCCCTCAACTGGCGCAACACCCAATATTGACCTGCCATTCATCATTACCACCAAACCATTGGTACAGACTGGATAAGACAGGTATGTTAAAATAGTTAAGAGGAAAAGAAGCCCAAAATCGGCTAAAACAGCTCCCTATCCTAAGCTTAGTAGAGGTGAAATAAATGTCACTCAATCCCAAAGCCGTTTTGCTATACTGAAAAGCGAAGATAATGATGCCCCGGTGATACCTAAACCACAAAGACCTCCCCGTATCTATCTAAGAGAGCAAAATTCAAATGAATTTGTTAAAACCCTTATTGGGGAAAACTCTTTTTATATTGTGCCAATAAAAAATGGCAAAATTGTTGAAATCAACGGCTTTAAAGCTAAGTCCGTTGTTAATATTAAAAACCGGGATAAGCTCCCCCAACCCCTTTTCCGAGTTGAATTAGAGCCTGACGATATCAAGTTGAAGAAAAATGAAAAACACCCTATTTATCAACTTAGGTACTTGCTACACTATAGAGTTACAGTTGAAGCACCACATAAGCGACGAGGACCTGCTCAGTGTACGAACTGCCAGCAGTATGGTCACACTAGGTCTTATTGTAGACTACATGCAGTTTGCGTAGTTTGCGGTGAGCTGCATAGCACAGCTGACTGCACCAAACCAAAGACAGTAAATACTGAAAAGAAATGTAGCAATTGCGGTAACCCCCATACTGCTGATTACAGAGGTTGTGAGGTATATTTAAAATTAAAAAACACAAATTTGAACAGAACCCGAAACCCCCGAATGAAATCACAGTTAGAACCGGAATTTTATATTCCACAATACCCACAAATTATCACCAACAGTGCTTCATACTCTGAAGTTCTAAGAGGACAACCACAGCCCCCAAAAACTCCACAAGCCGCACAAGTCAATCCAAATGCTCCACTTTCTCAATCTGAACCCCAGATACAAAATTTCAGCAGACTTGAAGCATCCATTGAATCCCTGGTTCAAACTGTTACTTACTTTACAAACTCAATGAGTAATATGATGCAAGAGATGATGAGAAATCAATATATTTTGATGCAAGCTTTGTTAACTAAACCATGAACAGTTTGAAAATATGTTACTGGAATGCTAACGGCATATGCCAACATAAAGAAGAGCTCGAGTATTTTCTCAGAAATCAGCAAATTGACGTAATGCTTATTTCTGAGACCCATTTAACCCTGAGAAGTTCATTTTCAATTCGCGGGTACACAATGTATGATACTAAGGACCCAAGAGGCAGGCCATGTGGAGGATCAGCTATTCTCATTAAATCTAGATTAAAACATTTTCTTATGTGTGATCTTTGCGAAAATTATCTTCAGGCCACTACTATATGTTTTGAAGAATTCGATAAGGACTTAGTGATTTCGTCAATTTATTCTCCCCCCAAATTCACCATAACGGAGGATCAGTACACAGGCTTTTTCGAATCATTAGGACCGCGTTTTCTGGCAGCTGGAGACTATAATGCCAAGCATACATTCTGGGGGTCACGGCTTGTTACCCCTAAGGGCCGTGTTTTGTTTAATACAATTTCTAAGCTGGGTATGGATGTGATCTCTAGTGGAGAACCCACGTACTGGCCAACGGATCGTCGGAAAATACCCGATCTGATAGACTTTGGAATAACAATGTCTATTGCAAGAGAATTGGTCCATGTAGAACCATTATTGGATCTCTCATCTGATCACACACCTACAGTTGTTACTATTTTAAACCCCCGAGGAATTGTACCCCCCTCTGCTGACTTAGCACTGACAGGCAAAACAACAGATTGGTTGAAGTATAAAAAATTTATCAGTACACATTGCTCGGAAAACATACCGCTAAGAACACCGGAAGATATCGACCTCTCGATTCAAAATTTTGAACTAAATCTCAAACTTGCTGCTCAACTTGCTACCAAACCCCCCCGACACAACAGACAAAATATTATTTTGTCTGCCGATGTCGAACGACTCTTAAATGAGAAAAGAAGAGCTCGAAGATTGTGGCAACAGCACAGATCTCCTCAACTTAAGGAACGGTTGAAAGAATGCACTAAAAAATTAAGAAAGCTACTCGAACATAAGAGAACTGCTTCATTAAACAGATATCTGGAAAATTTAGATCCAACATCAAGAACTGATTACTCATTATGGCGTGCAATGAAAAATTTAAAAAGATCTGTCTTATGTAAGCCTCCTTTGAGAAAATCCGACGGAGGTTGGGCTAGAAATGATACTGAAAAAGGAGATCTGTTTGTAGAACATTTAAGAAAAGTATTCACGCCAAATATAACAAGTTCTGTAACAGAGTTGCCACCGATTTTACCCCAGCACCGAGCAGCTACCCGATTAACGTTTGAGATGAGGGAGGTCGAAAAGGCTATTTTTGAACTAAACACCAAAAAAGCTCCTGGTATCGATGGAATCGGTAACAAGATGCTCTTGGAGTTACCCCGTATAGCATTAAAGATAATTCTCTTTATTTTTAATGCTATTATACGCCTTGAATACTATCCCCCAGAATGGAAAGTTTCACTCGTTAAAATGATACCCAAGCCAGGCAAAGATCACACAAAAGTGGAATCGTATAGGCCTATAAGCCTATTATCCAATTTGTCAAAGCTGTTCGAGAAAATCCTAATGGAAAAGATAACTGTTTATGTGGAACAAAACAACTGTATTCCATCACACCAATTTGGCTTCAGGAGAAAACACAGCACCATTGAGCAAGCCCACAGGCTAGTAAATGTTGTCAGAAAAACGTTCGAGGAGAAAAAATACTGCTCTGCCCTTTTTATCGATGTTTCACAGGCTTTCGATAAGGTTTGGCATGAAGGTCTACTGTTTAAAATAAAACTTTTGTTACCAACAAATACTCACAAGCTACTCAAAAGCTATATAACAAATCGAAAATTCACTCTTGCTGAAAAAAGTTTTGTCAGCCCTCCTCAAGATATACAAGCCGGAGTTCCACAAGGTAGCATTTTGGGTCCTCTGTTATATATCATTTATACTTCAGACATGCCATTAGATATTAATACCCACACATCGACTTTCGCTGACGATACTGCAATCTTAAGCGTCCACGATGACTCAAAAATAGCGTCTAGAATGTTACAGACTCACATTTCACAATTGGAAGCTTTGTTGGATAAGTGGAAAATTAAGGTGAATGAACAGAAATGTATCCACATTACTTTCACACTGAGATTAAAATTAATAATCTGAATATACCCCAACACACATGTGTGAAATATCTCGGTATTCACCTTGACCGTCGACTCACGTGGAAAAATCATATAGATGCGAAAATAACTCAGATGAGGCTAAAAACTGCTCAACTCGCTTGGTTTACTGGCAAAAACTCTAAACTAGGCCTGGACTGCAAATTACTCATTTACAGTTCGATCATAAAACCCATATGGTGCTACGGAATTCAGCTCTGGGGTACTGCCTCTGCGTCCAATATAGGGAAAATTCAGAGAATGCAAAATAAATTCTTGAGGACGATCACGAACGCACCCTGGTATGTTAGGAATTACAACATACATATAGACCTGAATGTACCCCTGGTCAAAGATGAAATTATTAGACACTGTCAACGCTATTTAACAAAACTGGAAACACACCCCAACATACTAGCCCGTAACTTAACTAATAATCATGGCCACCAGCGTCTTAGGAGGAGGAACACTGCGGATCTGGTCCGCTAATAATAAGGGGAAATAATGGTCCCAGTTGAACCACATAACATCAGTCTGGCACTGGCTGGACTTAACAATTAATATTTAGTTTAAAGATTTGGATAATTATTGTTAGTTCACAGTTTTTAAAAGTGAAGATTCAATAAATAACATGAAATATGAAAAAAAATCCTCAATAATTCGCATATCTCCTTCATCAACTCGTTTGAAAATTCTGTCCCTCTGTCAGATTTCAAAGTTCTGAATATTCCATACCTCAAATAAGGTTTTCAGTCAATGCCTTAGCCACAGACTTTGCTTCTTTCGTGTCTATGGGACATGCTGTTACATATTTTGTTTACTCGCATTGCATAGTCAATATATATCGATAGTTCATCGAAGGACGTAACGGTCCAACTGTATCGATTACAACCGTTTCAAAACTCTGTGTAGGTGTATTTGTAACACAAAGTGGTTCTCTGGTGTGTCTTATCTGCTTATTTCTCAGGCAGCGATCACACTTAGAAATATAATTTTTTACCATTCTGTACATGTTTTTCCATATGTCCCGTTGTTTCACTTTCAGTAGAGTCTTTCGAACTCCAAAATGACCTCCCTGGGGGGTGTTGTAAAATAACTCTATAAGTTGTAACTGTTTACTTTCGCTTAGTATATTCTGAGGTCTATTATATAACATTATTGTTACGTCATCTTTATTCGATTTATTTGATTCATTATATCTGGCCTTAAACTCTTCTGCAGAAATTATTCTAAATATTGCATCATCTCTGGCGATGGCAAATTTTCTATTTTTACTTTTCTTCAAATAAGATGAAAGCTTCTCCAATAGAGTACCTAAGTACTTTGGATTATCACTACATCTAATGCGCATTTCATTTTTATATTTATCATTCTCTGTTATATATCTATATATATCTTCTATTGGCCTGTTTTCTACTATAAACTTTAATTTACATGCATGCTTTATATCATTGATGTAAGTGCAATCCCACATATTGAGTTGATCAGACTCACTATGAGACTTGCTATAGATATTTTCATTCACTGATGATTTCTTTTTATACGTCTCGTTACTACTAGCGTTTTCTTTGTATTTTCATCATTTTCCAATGGTATCATATTCTTTAATATTGTTGAGTCTAATTGTATTCGTGATAATCCATCCGCATTTATATTGTTGGATCCTTTCTTATATACGATATCGAAATCACAGTCAGAAAGTTCCAAACGTATTTGTGTTAGTTTTGAACTAGGATTCTTATGAGAAAATAACGACACTAACGGTCGATGGTCAGTTACGACTGTGAATCTTCTACCATACAAATATGGTCTAAAAAATCGTATGCCCCAATAAATACCTAGTAGTTCCTTCTCAATCACGGGTTTAGTTTTCTCGTGCTTGTTAAGGGATCTACTCGCGTATGATATGGGTAAATCTTCACCTATTGGACCTTGAGACAAAACTGCACCCAGCGCAAAATCCGATGGGTCCGTTGTTAATATAAACGGTCTATCAAAATCCGGATATTGCAAAACTGGAGGGCTTATTAAACTGTTCTTTAAAGCCTCAAATGCTAATTGGCATTTTTCAGTCCACTCAAATTTCGTGTTCTTTTTCAATAGGTCATTTAGACAGTTCGCAGTTTCTGCAAAATTTCTTATGAATCTGCGATAGTAGTTACAAAAAGCTACAAATCTTCTGACGTCGTCGGAATTTCTTGGAATAGGATATTTGGAAATTGCTTCATACTTGCTTGGGTCTGGCTTGATACCGTCTGCTGTGATCAAGTGCCCTAAGTATACAACTTCAGGTCTTAAGAAACAACATTTACCCGCATTTAGCTTAAGATTATACTTGGATAATCTAATAAAAACGTTCATTAAATTTTCATTATGATGTTTCAAACTACATCCAAAAACAATTATATCGTCAACATATAAATATGCTTCAGACTCTAATCCAGACAGTGATATAGTTAGCATTCTTTGGAAACTATTCGAATATATTTTAAAACCAAATGGTAATCTAGTGTATTGATAATGACCATTTAGAGTTGAAAAGGCTGCAAAAGGTCTTGAGTTCCTATCAAGTTCTATCTGATGGAATGAACTTGTCATATCCAATGTAGAAACATATTTTGCCCTTCCTAACTTATTCAAAATGTCGTCAATTCATGTTAATGGAAATTTATCATTAACTATCTTGTCATTAAGTTTTCTGAAATCTACTACTAACCTCCATTTGCTCAAATCACCCTGTCCCTTTTTAGGAACTAACAAGAGTGGAGCCTTATAAGGACTTATGGATGGTTCTATGATTTCTTGTTCTAATAGTCCCTTCACCTGTCTATCTATCTCTTTTGTATGTGCTTGCGGTAAGCGATAATTCTTTATGTACACTGGACTAGTGTCGTTTAATTGTATAATTTGATTATAAAAGTTATTTGTTGTCAAATGTTCATTTTCCAAATGAAAAATGAATTGGTATTTCCTCAGAATTCCAATTAATTCATTTTTGCCATATCGTCATCGACGTCTAAATTAAGCGCATTTAATAGTCTACTGAATCGCTCATCATTATATTTCGTACGAGTTGTCGTGTTGTTAGTTCTATAAATCTCAAAATTCCGTAGCGATACTGTTTCTATGCATAAATTCTTTATTATTGTGGTTTTGTCTAATACATTTAATAATCTGACATGTTTATTCCCTTTCTTTGGTACTATGGCGTTTGCTAAGAACACGCCCTTCGCAATCTCACGACTGCATATTACCCATCTCCTTCAATGTTTAAATCAAATGGTACATACACCTCACTTCTTGGTGGAATTTTCACGAAATTTACACTGAATTTATTATCGTGTATTGGTAGTGCTATTTTGGCATCTCTGGTATTTACCGTTAATATGAATTTGTCATAATCTATGTTGCAATTATATTTACAAAGGAAATCTCTTCCCAATATACCATCGGAATGAATTGGAAAATTATTATGACCAGTTGTATTTTATGATCAATTACCGTTTCACCAAATTGTATTGCTAAGTTAGTGGAACCTAAAGATTTTATTTCTTCTTTCGAAATACCCGTTAGGTAACAATAATCATCTGCATCTTCTTTATGGTTATGTAATAAATCTTCTTTGCACAAAGAGACATCGGCTCCTGTGTCAATTAAAAATGTTAAAATGTTATCTGTACCCTGTACATTTAATTTTACATAATTTCTAAGATCAGACGAGATGCTAAATATTCGGTTGGTGTTTACTGGTTGTGTTCCGAAGATTCCTGGTACTCTAAAATCTCCGGATACTGGGAGTTTCCCTGTTTCTGTATATGACGTACATTATGGTTTCTATTATTAATAGAATTTCCATTATTAGAACGGTTATTATTTCCATTATTGTTCCTAAAATTTCCGTTATTCCGGTTATTACTCCTTTCACGATTATTACCCCAATTATTTTGATTACTGTTGTAACCATTGATGTTATTTCGGTTATTGCTATTATTATTATTATTATTATTCTGGTTATTATTTCTTCCCAATCTGCACATTTTAGCAAGGTGGTTCAAATTGCCACAATTGTTGCAATTCTTACCATCTGCATAGCATCTATTGCCATGTCTACCACCACATTTCCCACATATGTTGCCATTAGTATTCCAGTTTCGTCCGGATGCGTTTCCTATTTGTACAGTTTGAAACATAACCTGGTTTTATCTTATGTCAGATGAAGCCTCTAAAGCTATTTCGATAGCTTCGTGAAGCGTCTTAGTTCTACTTTCTTTAATCGTTCTGACTATTTCTCTATTATTTAGACCGTTTTTGAACGCATTAAACGCTATCATAGCATTCGTGTTGCTAATGGTTTCCCTACTAGTTTCACCAAGTGCGTTTATTTGAAGTTCGTTCAACTCCATTGTCAGTGTCTCTATTTTGTCAGCGAATTTTCTTATCGTTTCTGACTGTACCACACTAGTCAGTTCATTTAGGATTACATTTGGAGATTTCTTTATGGAATATGCCTTTTTGAGTGAACTCAGAAGAGTCTCGATGTTAGTTGGCACTGATATTTGTCGTACTCTGTTCTGAACCTTAGTCGTTAGCTTTGTCCTAAGGACAAAGTTGAAAAATGAGGTATGTATGCTAGTTCAGTCGTGTTCAAAATATTATTGGTCTTCGTGGCGGTTTCATTAGATTCTTCTTCTGTATTATTAAGATTCTTCTTCTATACTTGTTTTATATTCAAGATCAAAATTAAGAATGCTTTATTAGTTCTATTTATAGATAAATCATATAATAACTAGTAATAATAATAACAGGGTGGCTCGTACAATCATTATGTTTAAGCGTAACACATAACGTATTAAGCGTAAGTAATTATACGCTGGTGTTTTATCTCAACATAATAACTATACAACATCTCCCTTTACATATAGTATAAAGTTAAAAGTTTTGATTTATAATACAGCATTTGTCATTATACATAAATAATTCACTACTTCATTAAACAAAAACTATGTTGTAATAAATCTTATATTATTAACAAACTCAATAAATTACAAATCAAGTCTTTTCGGTTGTTTTACAATCCTACCTCTTCGCGTAACATATTTTTCATTATTATCATCGATTTTGACATTCTCTTCTACCCTCTTTTCTACGCTCTCTTCTACTCTCTCTTCTACCCTTTCATTATTCTCCTCATTTTCATTAATTTCTTGATTTTTACAGTTATCAAGAGTATTTAAATTGGTTTTTGGCGATTTTCTAATATGCTCTAAACTTCTTCTAAAAATTGATCCATTGTTATCTAACACTACAAATGATCTTGGTTCCTTGCAAATCTCAACTACTTTACCATGAAACCAACAGCTCGTAGGTGTTTTCTTAAACATAATTTTATCACCCTCAATCACCGGCTTAAATCTCTTCGATTTTCCGTTGTAATATTCTGCACTTTTCCTTAAATTTGATTTCAGTTTATTCCTATATTCTTTGCTATTCACTAAATTTGGTCTAAGATTATCAACCACTGAAGGGACTCGAGTACGCAAAAAGCGAGACATCCACAACTGCGAAGGGCTCAGTAGATTTCCCTTAGGTGTTGTCCGATAGTGCAATAACGCTAAATAGGGATCAGAATTACTTTCCAACGACTTTTTCAATAATTTCTTCATTGTTTGAATTGTTCGTTCAGCTAAACCATTTGATCTTGCCAAATACGGACTAGAAGTTTTGTGATTTACTCCCCAGTTTCTACATAAAAGGTCGAATTCCCTATAATTAAAGGGAGGTCCATTATCGGATATAAAAATAAATGGAATCCCATGTCTAGAAAAAATTGATTTCAACCTCGATATCACGTGAAAACTACTATAACCCCCATTAAGCAATTCCAGTTCAACAAATTTCGAATAATAATCCACTACCAGGAGATACATTTTCCCCTGAAATTCAAAAAGATCGCACCCAACTTTATTCCAAGGTATATCAACAACGTCGTGTGGCAACAATTACGGTCTCGATTTAGAGTTCTGATATTTCAAACACACTTCGCAATTCGATACCACATTATCAATGTCATTGTATATATTCGGCCAATACACTGACTGCCGTGCCAAGTTTTGGCATCTTACGACTCCCATATGACCTTCATGAATTCTATCTAAGACCATCCTTCGCAGACTCCTAGGGATCATTATCTAATGATTTTTTAATAAAACATCCTTCAATATACTTATCTCATCCTATACTTTCGATTACTAGGCCAGCCCTCCTTAACATAAGCCATAATTTTCAAAAACGTTAAATCCTTCAAACTATGTTACCACATCAATATCCGCAAATGGGATTTCCATATTAGAAGCGATAAAATTACAATGTAGAGTTGTCTCTTTATCCACCTCAGATAATGTCGTATGCTCTAATGGTGCCCTCGAAAGAGTATCGGCGATTTTCAAATCTCTCCCCGGCTTTTACAATAAGGAAATATCATAACACTGCAACTGCAGCATAAAACGTTGAAGCCTAGGAGAAATTTTATGAAGAGGTTTATCAAAAAGACTAACCAAGGGTTTGTGATCTGTCTCCACCGTTACCTTAGACCCATATATGTATTGATGGAATCTAGTACAACCAAACAGTATAGCCAATAGCTCCTTCTCAATGTGTGCATAATTTTTCTGAGTCTCTGTCAAAGAAACAGATGCATATGCAATAGGATGCCTATCATGTAAAATTGTTGCCCCCAGAACAAATTTGGAAGCATCAACGGACAAGATGATTTCCCTCTTTGGGTTAAAATACATAAGTACGGGTGCCCTTGTAATCTCCCTTTTCAGATTACCGAATTCGGCATCATGTACCGACGTCCAATGCCATTGAACCTCAGCTTTTAGTAGGTCCCTTAAATTTTTATTCTTTAAAGATAAATTTTCAATAAATGGACCTAAATAATTCACCACACCCAAAAACCGCAGTAAATCCTTGACACTTCCTGGTTTCGGCATTTGAACGATTGCCCTTATCTTTTCCTCATCAGCCCTTACCCCTGATTTATCAAATTTATGGCCCAAGAACTTTACTTCAGTTCTGAAAAAATTGCATTTGGTCTTATTAAACCTCAAACCGACATCCTTTGCCCTACAAAGGACCGCTTCCAGAATTTTTATACGCTCCTCCACACTAGACGAAAAAATTAAAAAATCATCAATATAAATGATAAGCCCATGAATATCACCAAAAAGTTTAACCATCTCCCCATGGAAAATTTCAGGAGCCGCATTAATGCCAAAAGGAAGCCTTAAGTACCGAAAACGACCAAATGGTGTATTGAACGTACAAAGTTTGGATGATCTTTCACTCAATGGTACCATCCAAAATCCACTATTAGCATCTAATGTTGAAAAGTAATTAGACCCATTAAGTTTCGCCTTACATTCCTCAATAGTAGGAAATGGATAGTGTGGCCTTAAAATTGCCTTAATCAAGTTCCTAGGGTCCAAACAAATTCTTAAACTACCATTCGGTTAAGTGACAAGAACCACGGAATTTACCCACTCTGTTGGTTCATATTCCGGAACAATCACCTTCAACTTTACCATTCTATCTAATTCCCTCTTCAAACCATCATGCAGTTTAAACGGTATTTTACGAGGCGGTTCCACAACCGGCGCAACATCATCTCTCACCGTAAAATTGCATTCATTTTGCAAACGACCAAGACCATTTAAAACATCCGAATACTTTTCAATTAGTTTATTCATAGAAATGCTATTAACTTGCTTAATTAAATTCATATTTATAGCAGTCTCAATGCCAATAATATTCTTACAATGTATATTTACAACGAAAAATGTTAAAATAAAAATTTTATTCTTATAAAAAACTTGTATATCTGCTGTTCCTAATACTGGGATTTTTTCCCCACTAAAAGTACAAATTCTAATTTTAGATTGTTTCAAATTATTCTTTATCTTTAACAAATCTGCAGTTTCTGTCGACATAATATTGACCTGTGCACCTGTATCTATTTGACAAACAATTTTCTGTTTATTAACTGTTACCTCAACTTTCCATTCTCTAGGTTTTTCATTTTCTTTGTTAAGGGCCCCCACAAATAGGTCATCTTCATCGTCCACATCATCATCATCATCCGCAACCATCTGCTTTACGAATCTTTTCTTTTGCAAGCACATCTTAGCAAAATGGTTAATTTTTCCGCATTCATAGCATTTAGCCCCTTCTGCCGGACATTTGACTGTATGGGCTCGTTCACATTTCATACAAATCTTAGTATTTCTGCTGCTGTTGTAATTGTTGTTTCTGCCAATATAATTACTCCTGTCGCTGTAGTTACTGTTGCTTCTGCTGTTTTGATTTTCATTTTTATATTGCAAATACTGCATTTTTGCGTTTTTCTTAGTGACTACATTAACAACACCTTCCGCATCACCATTTTGCTGTAATATAGCGGAATTTTGTTTCGCCATTACCATGTTCTTCGCAATAGAAACTGCCCTTTCCAGAGAAATATCGCCTTCCGTTAAAAGTCTTTCTCGTATATTAGCCAATTTGGGCGCTAAACCACATATAAAAATGTCGCGAATCAATGCATCCCGTAAATCCTTAAACTCACCGTTCAGACTAAGGTTTTTTAGAACAGTTACAAATTCATCAATTGTTTGCTCTTCTTGTTGTTTATTTGTTAAAAATTTGTGTCTTTCCATCACAATATTTATTTGAGGAATAAAAAACGCCTCCATTTTGTTAACCAAATCGCTATATTTGACAGTATCAATATCGAAATTAAAAGAATTAAATATTTCTAATGATTTGCTGCCCAGATGGTGCAACATCAAAGCTACTTTTCTTTTATCCGGTTGCGATTCCAAATCAGATGCTCTCAGAAAAATTTTAAATTGAGTGTGCCACATTTTCCACTCTTTGGCCAAGTTTGGTGCCTTTAAATTCATAGGCAGTAATGTAGTGAGAAACAATTGACCAGTACTTGGCTTCTGCTCTTCTAGTAACATTTTGCACCTTAGTTTTTTTTTCCTTTTTTACTTATATATTTTGTTACTAACTTTTCTTTTTCTTTTTTAAAGATTAGAAATTGCCACTTCTGACACCATGTTTTATATTCAAGATCAAAATTAAGAATGCTTTATTAGTCCTATTTATAGATAAATCATATAATAACTAATAATAATAATAACAGGGTTGCTATTAATAATGCAATCATTAAGCGTAACACACAACGTATTAAGCGTAAGTAATTATACGCTGGTGTTATATCTCAACATAATAACTATACAACAATACTATTATTACTTGTCTATTGCGCTTTGTCTTTGTGAAACTGAAGAATATTCAAAGCTTCTATTTTCAATGTATTTAATTTTTCTAATTGTGTATTCTTTTCTACTTCTGTTAGTTTCAATCTATTCAATGTCGTACTTGCATCTGCTTGCAATTCCTCAAGTTCCTCTTTTTTGGATTTTATTGTCTTTAATGAATAAGGTCTGCCTGATGATTTCCTTGCATTTATTAATAAAGTTTCTACCTGTTTATATATTTTATCCATTAGTCTCTATGTTGATAGGAACAAAATCATTACTTAAAACTTCATATTTATTGTATTCGAATGCTTCCTATAAAATTAGTTTCTATCATTTACATTTAACTTACTTAAGAGATCTTTAATTGAAGTAACCTTATCTAATACATTTAATTCGTCTAGTTTTTCCACCATAGAGTTTATTCCCTCCTCTATTTCTAAGTCATTTGCTTTTTCTAAGATATATTCTCTTACATTATTTATTTGTTCGTAAGTTGTATTCACTAAACTATTTTTTATATATATAAACAATAATGCTATACTTGTTATTATAATTATTGTTATCGTTGCTATTAATAATGCAGCTCTTAACATATTTTCTTATTAATTTGTTTTTTTTTTGTTTTACAAAATAGATTATAATTTTTCTCTTAGATTATTTATTTATGTTTATTTTAATGTATTTTTGTTTTTCTTTTTAGCTTTCTCAAGCTTTTTATATTCTCTTATTTCTTTTAATGTTACATCAAATTCTATTAGTCTCTTTTTTAGACAATCCTTCTCCTTATCTACTTTTTCTGCTGCTATCCTTTCTTTTATAGAAGCTATACTGTCTTCTATTATTATTAGTTTTATTTTCCTTTCACCCTTATAGTTCTTGCCTTTTGATCTAGTCTCTTGGACCGGGAAAATCGGGTAGACCGGTTCCTCTGGTTTCTTATACAAAGGTTTCGGTCCTAGCAGTAGAATATCTGGTTTCTCTTTCAATTTTTCTTAGCTACTTCCATTTCCCTGAGAGTCTCGTTTAAATTTCTCTTATCCATTAAAATAATATGTATAACAACAAAAAAAGAATATATTGTTTGTACAGTGGTATTTATGCAGAGCGCTTAATACACCGTAATTTTTGGAAACATTTTCTTTCTTCTGAATTATTTAATACTTAATTGCTTGTAATACTTAAGTGCAGCTGTAGTATCACCAAAGGCAGGATTCTTTGTTCGGGCTGGGCAGGATTATTTCAGCTTAGCAGGATCATCACATGGCAGAATCGCCATGTGATGAGTTTAACACTCAATAAAACTTAAACCAAGTTTTGTAAAAGAAAAAGTAATATAAATTTATTACAAGCATGTGTGATGAGTTTAACACTATAATTAACACTAACGCACTTCTCATTTTTACAACGACTTATATACAAAATTTATTTGTACTGTGACAAAGGGGAAACGTCAAAACAAAATTAACATTGACTCACTTCAAACATGCGCCAGATTTACTGCAGTCGCAATGTTTCAAAGTGTCACATGCACTCATTGCACTTGAACTGCGTGAGGTCCAGTATCAACAAACACATTACTTGACAATGGTCAGTACTATAAACAATGTAATTGTTTTATGAATTTTTCTATGATTTTTTTTCTATTATCGTAACCATATAAGTAACCCCTTACATTATCACCTCTATAGTAATGGGTATATACATTACTTTGAGGCACATCGCCTGTAAAATTCATCAGTGAAGTAAGGTGTAAAGTAATCCATGAGCCCATATGGCTACACATTACTTTACACATTATTTGGTAATGTGTGGTTTTGCTGGGTGGTTTAGTGAAAAATGAGGTTTTTTAATGTTTCCAAATAAATTTTAAATTTGTAATTTAGATTTTAATACATAGGACATCAGTAATCGGGCCTTAGCCTCATTTTCACAATCTCCCGTTAACTAACACATTTGTTGTTGTTTTCCATATAAAGTTTGAGTTTTACTGTTGATTAAATTATAACGAGACATTCAGTTGTCGGGCCTTATTTATTTAACTACTCTAATCGAAATTCTTGTTGTTTATTGAGCTGTTGAATGAACCAGAGAATGATTTGAATTCAGAATATTTACCATCAAACACAGGGAGATTTAATTTTGGCAGTCGCACATCAGCCGCGTGTGAAATTGGTCATAATTTTCTCTGGTATTTCGAACCACGAAACATCGTCATTAATTTCGCTTAAGAAATTTTATAACCTAGTAGCAGTACCCTTTTTTTCAAGGGATTCATTATCTTTAACTGGTTTTTCATCACAAAAAAATTTATTTAAAAAAAAATTAAGTCTTTTTTTACACAAATTTATATAAGTTTTTTACCTTTTACCTTTTATATACAGCACCGGAAACCATTGTTCATTGTTATTGTATATAGTCATATGGGACTCTAACCCAGTCAAAGATTTTATCATTTGAATGTTCTGCCTATTTGCATGCAGACTTGTAACATGATCCTTCATTGGTTCTGTATTCTTCATAAATAAAGAATTTCAAAGTATGTATGTTGCATGCATAAATGAACATACACACGAACATATGTAATTCGGTTATAAACAAATCTGCTTAGTTAACAGATTCTTCATTTAACAAATCTGCATAGCTTGCAGATTCATCATTTTATAAACTTAAAATTTAAGTAGATTGTAGGGTATCCACTCATTCTACCACTACCTAAACATTATTGTAAAGTACGATCGAGTGTAACGCATCATATTGCACATGTGAAACATATGTGTCATGCACAATACACTCAATCGTACTGATATGAACTCAATATGCTACAACCAATAGGATTGTAGCATAACTGTAAAACTAAGTAAAAGTAGGATAGACTAAGAATTAGAAGAGTTAAGAAACGGAATAGGAAAGGGTATATGAACCCACACATTACTTAAAATAAATTAGATTACAACTAACTCCTACATCTCAGCGTTTCATTTGAACATTAGTGACTTTACGCTTTTCTTTTAAAGAAAATCAGCGTATTGAAAGATCATTAGCACCTGGTTGCTGATCTTAGATAATAACCCAAACGCACAACATTACAAGATCTAAGTTTTTATAAATAAATTAATTCAGTACAATAAAACCAAGCAAAGAAGCCGTTTCATTTGTTACTCACATAACTGGCGACGAGGATCGGATAAAGAAAATTTAAAAAATCAAAGAAGATTTTTTAAAGACAAAAAAATTTAAAAAATCAAAGAAGTTTTTTCAAGGACAAAAAAATTTAAAGAATCAAATAAGATTTTTTTAAAACAATAACACCCTCGGAAACATGTTTTTTAAAGAAAAAACATTAAAAGAAATAATTTTTTTGACATTGAAAAGTTATAATACAAATATTAATTTTTAAAAAATTAAAAACAACAATAAACATTTGCTTAAATTTCATCAGCTAAATAAATGTTAAAATAAAAAATTAAAAACTAACAAATAAAAAAAAAAAACAACGTAAAATTGTTTTTCCACAATTAAATAAAAGAAAAAAGAACTCTTAAAATAAAAGAAGCCTACAATACAAGTTAATGCAACAAAGAAACAAAATATCAAGAATAAATATTGATGCAGAATTTCAACTATTTGAAACAACCCTATTATACCAATTTTATTTTTTGTTAAATTTTTGTGCATAATTTATACAATACAACTTTTGCTACATTCTGACGGACATTTGTTGAATTAAATGAATAAATAAATATTTCTTAATTTTTTTTTTGATAAATGAAAGAATTGTTATTCGAAAGGGAATTTTGGGGGTTGATTTTAAGGTTCTTTAGAGTTCAAAAGGAGGATTTTTCTCTCCTTCACTTATATTGGTTTTCTCAACTTTTTTGTCATCGTAAGGGAAAGGAAATTATATTTTTTTGTGTGTTTTTTATAGAATTTGAAATTGTGTTAATATTCCGCACTTGAAATATAACATTTTAAAAAAATGCAGATGAATATAATCCACCAATTTAATCTAGTACTAAATTGTATTAGAGAAATCCCAGCTTTCGACGGGACTGATCCAAATCAGTTGCCGGACTTTTTGGCACAGGTTGAAGCACTGTTGCCATCAATCCTTTTGTTTGAAGAGAACAATAGGACTATACTATATAAAAAACAAATGCACAGGAGTGACAAGAGAAGCACTCCACCGGCATGGAAATATAGTCAGTTGGCAGGAGCTCAAAGAAGTTCTCCTGAACAATTTTGGCGAAAAGGAAACAAGTAGACTCTTGATGGACGAACTCAAGACCTACAGAATGGATTCCACTATAGAAAAATACCACTTTGGTATAAATAAGTTAAGAAATAGACTCCATATTAGACGTTTAACTCATCAACCGAATCGTTACATGTATTTAAAGAACACTTGCCAGAACCTACAAAGACTATGATATTTTCTAGAAACCCAGGTACACTTGAAGCAGCATTTAAGATGATTCTGGAGGCAAGGTACCAGAATTACACTGCTTTTGGGATCAATAAACGGAATGATAATCCGAGTTCCTCATTTAGGAAAAATTTTAGTGACGATGTTAATAACAATCGATCTAAAAATAATGGTAATAAAAACCAAAAACCTTTTTATAATAACCAAAACAAGAGAAATGGAAATGGTAACGACCATAATAGCAGTGGTGGTAATAACCCAAATACTGATAGAAACCAACAACAGAACTACCAAAATTCTGGTAATTCAAAACGGCAATCCAACCAATCGAAAATATCAAATAATTCGAATAGAAATGCTAAACCAATGGACATTGAGAACTACAATGTAAATTTTCAGGGGGACGAACAAAACAGCTTCCCTATATAGTAATCGACTATCCGATTAAAACACTGCGTTTAATTATTGATACTGGAGCAGAGTTCAGTGTCATAAATGAAAACCTTTGCAGTCCAAAATGGAAACATGATACCAATGTTTCAATACGAACAATGGGTAAGGAATTTCAAGTTAAGAAACTTTGTAAATTCCCCATTTTTAATGAATTCAATTTAGAGGATTACTTCTGCGAATTCTTAGAATTCAATTTTAACTACACATTTGATGGATTGATCGGAAATAATATCCTTTCGGACCTCAATTGTGTTATAGATTATGGAAATAGGCGGATGACATCGAAGAATGCAGTCATCACTATTTACCTTAATAAAGAAGAAGAGAAATATGAAAATAAATGCCAAGAGGAAAATGTGGAAATCTTACATAATGAGATATGTAAAACAGTTTCTTCTGTATCTGATTTAGATTTGTTATATTTGAACACATTTAAAGACACATAATAAAACCTTTTATCGTGAGAAAGAAAATTTGACGTTCACGAATAAGGTACAACATTAAACAAAAACCCAAAATGATATCCCGGTATACTCCAAAATTTATAGATACCCGGAGATCCATAAAAGGGAAATAAACAGGCAAATAGAGGAAATGCTTGCACAGGGGATAATTCGAGAATCCTCAAGTGCTTACAACAGCCCTATTTGGATAGTTCCAAAGAAGCTGGACGCTTCGAACATTCAAAGGTGGCGTCTTGTAATAGACTACAGGAAATTAAATGGCATCACTATCGAGGATAGGTTTCCAATCCCAAATATGGATGATATATTTGATAAATTGGGAAGATGTCAATATTTTACGACTCTCGATTTGGCCCAAATAGAAATGGATGAAGGAGACATCCATAAAACAGCTTTTTCAACAGCGAATGGTCATTACGAATTCCTTCGAATGCCATTTGGTCTGAAAAACGCACCCTCTACTTTCCAGAGACTGATGAACGAAGTCTTAAAGGAACATATTGGGAAAATTTGCTTAGTTTATTTGGATGACATTCTAATATTTTCTACAAGCGTAGAAGAACATATGGAATCTCTAAATAAGGTGTTGAATTGCTTAACAAAAGCACACTTGAAAATCCAATTGGGAAACAGAGTTTCTGGGACATTTGGTCACTAACAATGGCATTAGGCCAAATCCGAAAAAAGTGGAGGCAATAGATAAAATTCTGCTTTCAACTAACCAAAAGGAAATAAAATCGTTTTTGGGAATTACAGGTTACTATAGACGATTTATAAAAGACTACTCTAAAGTAGCTCATCCTTTGGTTAAATATCTAAAGAAAAATGCGAGAATAAATCTCATAGATGAGGATTATAAAAACGCATTTGAGAAATTAAAGATTCTCATTAAATCGGATCCAAACTTGGTACATCCCGATTTTACAAAAAAATTTACTGTAGTTACTGATGCTAGTAACTTTGCTTTAGGAGCTGTATTAATGCAAAATGACAGAGTCATTTGCTATGCTAGTCGATCACTGAATAGTCATGAGAAAAACTATAGCACTATAGAGAAAGAGCTCTTAGCTATAGTTTGGGCGACAAAGTATTTTCGTCCTTATCTTTTCGGAAGAAGATTTACGATAAGAACAGACCACCGACCTCTAGTATGGTTAAACAATTTAAAGTAACCGAATTCAAAACTTCAACGATGGAAGATTAAATTAAATGAATTCGATTTCGACATTGCATAAATAAAGGGAAAAGAAAATGTTATTGCGGACGGTCTCAGCCGTATCGTTTCGGAATCATATGATCAAATGATCGTTAGTCTGAATGAGTTGTTTGAAGATAATATGGATACTGTACACAGTGCAGAAACTGACAGTACCGACTTCATTAAAATAACTGAAAACCCGCTAAATTTATTGAAAAACCAACTAATCTTGAAAAATGCAGAGGGACAATCCTGTAGCAAGAAAATTGTGTTTAAAAATAAGATCAGAGAAACAGTAAATTTGGCACCAAATAACGATTTGTTGGGGCTAATGAAAGAAAAACTTCCACAAATGGGGACTTTCAGTAATATACAGCTCTGGCAACAACTTGTTTTTAAAATTCCAAGATCTTTATATAAAATATTTTGCGAAAAATAAAAATTTAAAAGAATTAAAAGCGAGTACTCTGTTAGAAGATATTACCGATGAGGGTAAAATTCTTCAAATAATTGAAAAAGAGCACATACAAAATAATCACAGGGGGATAAATGAAATATTTTCGGAAATAAGAAGGAAATATTATTGCCCGAATCTACAAAAATTCATTCAAAGATATATAAATAATTGCGAAGTATGCAATAGAGCTAAATATGATAGAAATCCTGTTAAACATTCGTTGAACATAACGAAAACCCCCAGCAGACAAAATTAGATCGTTCATTTTGATATCTGGTATCCACAAAGAGGTGCGATGTTTTTAACCAGTATTGACAAATGTACAAAATACGCAACCGCACACCCACTGAAAGATAGAACATGGGTATCAATTGTATCGGCAATTAAATCACGGATTCAGTATCTTGGTAAACCAGAAACACTGGTTGCATATAACGAACTGGACACTGTAGCGGTGAAGCAATTCTTAAAGGATTACGGAATTGATGTTCACTTCACTACAACTTATAATAAAACAGGTAATTCAGATATGGAAAGACTCCATCTGACACTTAAGGAACACATTCGACTGTTTAACTCAGATGAAAATAACAAGGACGATTTGGAGGAAAAGTATGTAGAGCAATAATTGCCTACAATAATACGATACATTCGACAACAAAAATGAAACCAATTAGTTTCATTAATAATACAATGTCAGAGGAAGATCTGAAGAAATTTTCAGAAAAGCAACATGAGCAGAAAATAGCTAAAATAAATGCTGTAGATGCTAAAAGAGGAAATTATAATGTTAAAAACTTTGAAAATGAATTTATAGGAAATCATAGGGTTAGTAAAACACAACCTAAGTATAAGAAAGTAAGGAATTTTAAATTAGAAGATAATCATTTAATATCTAGGGATAATAAATTTAAAAAAGCTTATAAAACACAAGTGAAACGAAAATATATTTTTCAGGATAATCAAGATGAAAATCACACTGATGATTTCATTGATAGTGGTAGTCCAAGGACTTCTGCAAATCAACAGGATTGAGGAGGACTCGGGGTACACGAAAATTCAGCTAAGGAAAACAGAAATTACCAATGTAACAAATATAGTATTACATATTATACAAATAGAAGAAAATATAAAGCAGATAGATGTAGATAATAAGGAAATTTTGGAGTTGGAAATAAGAGTTATCAAGGCGAAAATTAAAACTATAATACCCTCTAACTTAAATAGGGAAAAGAGAGGCTTGATTAACGGAGTAGGTAAGATTTATAAATGGTTGTTCGGACTGATGGACAACAACGACAAAGAGGAAATTTTAGAACATCTAGAATACGCTGATATTAATGGCCATAATGCCATTGAAACCTTAAACAAACAGATTACTATTAATACACATTTTAACGAATCCATTGAGATAATACGAAAAGCAATAGAAGATGACAGACATAAAATAGTTTTAACTTTTGAAGAAGTTAAAAAATGAAATAACGAAATTGTTAAAAGACTATTGTACACGGACCAAATGCTTAAATTAAAAAGTTTGGAAAATAAGATTACGCAGATTCAAGAGAATATAGCTTCGGCTAAAAATAATATAATACACCCTGGTGTACTAACACCTGAGGGAATAGATAAATTTAACATTGATTATTTTAAATTACGACTTATAAAAATGGGAGTTATGACGTATACGAACAATTCGCTAGTCATAGCAATAAAAATTCCAATTGACTTTTTTGTGACAGATTTGAAACTGATAACTCCATTGCGAAATGACAAGTTTTTAGAAATCGACGAAGAGAATGAACTTGTAGTAACGTAACGTACTCTTACGAAGAGAATTTGACGTTTACGGACTTAAAGAAAAGCAAAAGTTGTGTTGTATCGAATAATTGTAAATTAAGATACAATAATGATTCAGACATCGAAGTACTCGATGACGACTTCATTTTGATTAAAAATACGAAAAATGCCAAGTTAACGCAAAATTGTGATAACAAAAATATTGTTTTGAACGGGAACTATCTAATAAATTTTGCCAATTGTGAATTAGAAATATTAAATGAAAAATTTTTAAACAAAAAAACTATTGTTCATGAGCAGTTTGTTTACCCGAACAGTGGTTCAGCAAAGGTGATATTTGAAGAAAAAATCACTTTTGAAAAACTAAAATTGAATCAATTTGAAAACATTAAACAAATAAAAGAATTGGTATATCATAGAAATGTATCCTACGGGATCAACATAAGTCTTATATCATTAGTGGTGGTACTGATTTTGGGTTTCATAATCTATAAATATTGTAAAAGAGGAGGAAACAATGAAAAAATAAATGTTAATATTGAATTGAAAGCTAACCTAACAAACTCTTATTTAACAGAGACCGTTAAATCTAGGGGTGGAGGAGTCATATGGTAATAAATGACTTCATCATTTGAATGTTCTGCCTATTTGCATGCAGACTTGTAACATGATCCTTCATTGGTTCTGTATTCTTCATAAATAAAGAATTTCAAAGTATGTATGTTGCATGCATAAATGAACATACACACGAACATATGTACGAACACGAACAAATCTGCTTAGTTAACAGATTCTTCATTTAAATAAAAAGATTGAAATTTGATTTAAGTTTGAGAAATAAAAAGATCAAGAAATCTGCATAGCTTGCAGATTCATCATTTTATAAATTTAAAATTTAAGTAGATCTAAGTTTTTATAAATAAATAAATTCAGTACAATAAAACCAAGCAAATAAGCCGTTTCATTTGTTACTCACATAACTATATGCAGCAAAGGCAGCCTTCAATATTCAATATATAGTACAGTTGAAAAAAGATTCAACAGTTCACTTTTACTTATATTATTTCCACAAAAAGCTTAAAGAAACAACAGCTATTTTATTTTCTAGTCTCCAATAAACCATTTTATAAGCGAAATGTAACTGGACTGGAAAATAAGCTTGCCATAACAAAATTTCTACAACTTTTCATAAGGATTGTTATGGTAGGTTTATTCAATTGCAAAATATGAACACTTTTTAAATAACGTATTAAAAACGCTTCACACAGCAATAGCATTTACAATAACACTGGATATACACTTCGTCTAGATAACAGTTTGGCAAATATGATTGGAAATGACTTATGCTCGCTATAGTATTGTAAATGTTTTTGCATATGATGTTCCGTTATTATAACGCGTGACTTTCAATTATTTGTGAAATTCCTCATTGTTTTTGTTTTACTTGATGAGTGCAGTTTCCAGTGCAGATTTTGAACTTAACCAGAAACTGTTGGCCGAAATTGTTAGTGGATGAACTGGCGGAGAAAAAGCGTGTGCGCAGCCTGAGTGCAGCAAATTCCATAAGAAGTAAATTATTGCGGACTTCTATTTAACCTTTTTCTTTTATTTTTAACTTATTAAAATCATTAATAAGTCAAAATTATTAAAAAATAATTATTTTATTGTATTTATAAGCTTACAAAAATCTTAGGAAAATAAGCTTGCTGCAAGCATGATTACAAAACTATTTTCCTGTAAGCATATTCTATAATTATATTAGACTTCTAAGCAAGGCACAGTGGGTTCGATGGTACCCAAAGTGGCGATAAATTCATAGAAGCCGTATAGAGCAATTCCATATGAAAGCGATCACCTTTTGGACGACCCCTCTCCGATTTTAAAATAAATAGTCTCAATCGATTGCCCAGTACCTACATATATTTTTTTTTTTTATAGTGACTGGTTTAGTGGTGGTGTACACCACTGTCATGTGACAAAATTGAAGAATTCTTCATAAGGGACCTCATTGAAAGTTGTTAAAAAAAAAAACTACGAAAGTGTTCGCAACGAGTGATAGCTCGTTGGAAAGGTATCGAATCAGGCTTTAATTGAAAAATAAAATTTTCCTAATTTTTCTCAGAAATTTACCTTTTTTCCCATGAAAATTAAATTTTCCCATGAAAATTAAATTTTCCGATTTTCTACAGAAGCTCCTAAATTTTCCGGCTAATTTTATTTTTTTTTGGATTCCTCATAATTTTTGCTTTAAGAATCAGCAATAAAAAAATGGGCCCCGACTCCTTGTTTGGATAGGAGAAGAGCATTTAAGAGACCACCTTGTTCTCATTGTTTTTATATTTTTTATAATTGAATTATTTTTAATTATTTAACATTATTTTATTTTATTATTAAAAATACATTTTAAAAATTATTTTACAGTTAAAAATACATTTATGAAGAAAAAATCTTTCTTATTTTGCTGCTTATACTTAATTACAATATTTATTAAAAATTTCAATTGTCTTGGCATCATTATAAAATTAAAGTAACTTTAAATTTAGAACGTCGGCAGACGAAGAGTACCGCTTTACATTAATTGACATATCAGAAATATTTGGTATGAAGCAATGAAACTTTTGTGTTCCAGTTATAGTTTTGACATTATTATATCTGTTTTGAAGTCGTCGCTCCATGGCATCGTGTTCTTTTTGAGTGCATAAAACTGTGTTAATGGCAATTTCCTTGCTTTGAATCCACGAAAACAAATGTTGTACATTTAAGATCTGGTCAGTATATGGCCTTTGCAAACTTGCCTTAGTCGCCATGCGTTTTAGGGTTCCCCCTAACGCATCGCATGGGCCCTTACCGTGGGACGTCGCAAAAAAGTGCCACTCGACCTTGCAGTTTTGTTCTTCTTCAATTATGCAAAGATTGTAAAAATTTTTTTTATTCTTGTACTGAGAAGCCGCGCCGTCTGAGAAAAACGTTACTTTGTCGATTGCATCGAATTTTGATCTTAAGAATTCAAACAGTTTCATTTGAAATAAATAAACGGACACATAATTATGAGCTAAACTCTCCGCGACAACAACAAGGCTTACGGTCTGTAGTTCGTTATCTTCGTTTTTGAAATAAATGCAAAAAGGATGCACCGTGCACTGGTCGTTTGCCCAGTGATAAGCCTGAATTTCATCCTGAACGAGAAAAGTGTAATTCTCGGCAAAGTCGCTTATCACAATGAATTCATTTTGGGCTAATTTCTCCTTACTTTCCTTTAGAAATTTCGATTGCATCTCGGATATGAAATGGTGCGCCTTCAGTTCATTCAACTTGAATCCGAATTCCTCGATGAATTCCGGAATCTGCTTTACCACGGTCTCAAGGGAACATCTGCCGCTGCTAATTATCCACTGTTTGAAATGCCCTCCTAAATTAACAGCTGTTCAAACTTTTCCGCCAAATATTGCTCTAGCTGTCAATCTTCGGACAATTGTCGCATTTGGACAGATGAGAATTTTCCGTGGGGTATGCGCACAACGACTTCGGCAGGAGGTCCCTATATGTTTCAATTTCACCGTGAAATACTTTCAATTTCTTGCATGGAAAGAACATTAATTTGATGTTTTGATGAAACATGCAAACGCAGACTGAATGCGTTCCGTGCCTGTCTAATGCCAGCACGCATTCTTTTGGTCGTAGGATGGCAAACTTAGAAAATCCCACTTTTTCTGCTTGGTATTTCTCTTTGAACTGATGGTATGCTTCGGATAGATTACATAATAATAATCTGCGCTGCTTGTGTACTTTTTCTCCATCTTCACGTGTGATAACATAGTCACGTGTACCTGGGAAGGCGCGGCTGTTGTCATCATTGCAGTAAAAATCTTGAATCAATTTCACCGTTGCTTCGCTGAGGGTCCTTGAGCCAAATTTCTTGGTGGGAGTCGCCAATATGCCCTTCTGTCGAACTAATTCTTTGCTTCTTCTCGCGATGTAAAAAGATGTTTGAAACTGTTCAGAAATCTTGCGTATAGACCATGATTGAGGCAGCACAGATAAAATGAGATATTACTCCGGAAAAGTGGTCGCTAAATTGAATTTTCTTTTCAACTGCTCAATCATTTGTTTGCCGTCATCAACGTCATCTGCTTGACTGCATTCGTTATCAGAGCCTTCATCAAATATTGTCGCGATTGCACTCATAACCTTGCCTTTTTTATCTTTCCTGTATTTTTCACTTCGCAACTTTCTTTTTCTAATAGGCGTTTCACCTAAAGTGGTAATAGCCTCATTCAAAGGACTCAAAGACATATTGACCATCGGAATGTCTGCCTCACTATCAGATGAAACATTTTGTTCAATTGTCATTTCACTCTCGGATTGTGGTTGCATTTGTTTCAATGCATTTGCTTGTTGAGACAAATCGATTTTACACTTGGGGCAAATGAATTGTGCTTCTTCACCGTATTGTATATTTAATTCATTCATGTATCGCTTCGAAACACCAGTTAATTTTAATACTTTTATCTTTTTCGAACGATGTCCACTCTTGTTAAACGGATTGCAGCAAAATTTATTAATTTTACTTTAAATTGTCTTTACAGCTTCACTCTTTACTTTACAAAAAAAACACTTTAACACTTTCACGTTTAGTATTCAACTGAAATTTGACTCAGAGTGTTTGAAGTATTTATATTTATTTTTTGGTAAAAAATAGGTAAAAAAATAAGCGATATTTGCTTTTCTTTAATAGAAAAATTTGCGTGAACTACTGGTCATAAAATGTTTGGTTACTGCCAATAAGCCGACCACAGGTCATAAAATGTTTTGTAAATTTTTTAAATTACCAGGTAATAAATATTTCGCCATATTTATGGAAAATCCGTGTTTTATGACTTGTTTCTGCACGTGTCATTTTAGGCGAAATATTTATTACCTGGTAATTTAAAAAATTTACAAAACATTTTATGACCTGTAGCCTCAGTCGGGTTTGGTGTGCCATTACATGCCACTGCTGCTATTATCCATGGATTTATGGCCGATCTTGTGAAGGCAGGCAGACCATATTCACTACACACTCAACTTGGGGCTCTTAAAAAAAATTGATTTTTTTTTTCATAAATGTATTTTTAACTATAAAATAATTTTTAAAATGTATTTTTAATAATAAAATAAAATAATGTTAAATAATTAAAAATAATTCAATTATAAAAAATATAAAAACAATGAGAACAAGGTGGTCTCTTAAATGCTCTTCTCCTGTCCAAACAAGGAGTCGGGGCCCATTTTTTTATTGCTGATTCTTAAAGCAAAAATTATGAGGAATCCAAAAAAAAATAAAATTAGCCGGAAAATTTAGGAGCTTCTGTGGAAAATCGGAAAATTTAATTTTCATGGGAAAATTTAATTTTCATGGGAAAAAAGGTAAATTTCTGAGAAAAATTAGGAAAATTTTACTTTTCAATTAAATCCTGATTCAATACCTTTCCAACGAGCTATCACTTTCAATGAGGTCCCTTATGAAGAATTCTTCACCACTAAACCAGTCACTACAAAAAAAAAAAAAAAATATGTAGGTACATTATTTTTTGCTGGGCAATTGAGACTATTTATTTTAAAATCGGAGAGGGGTCGTCCAAAAATTTGCCATTTTTGATCGTTTTCATATGGAATTGCTCTATATTATATTTTTTTTTATTGATGAGTTAAGCACATAAAATACAGCATATTAGAAAAAAAAAACTTAAACAAAATTTTTTTTAACCCTTTAAGCGCATTATTGTTTTTTAAAGACCTTAGTTGACAATTTATGCTGTAACTTTGGAATGAAAAGCTATAAACTAATGAATAAAATTGGAAATTAAAGCATACTTAATGTGCTATAAAATAACTCAAATAATAAATTTATTTTATGTATATATATTAGTATAAATTTAATTTAAAATCCAATTTTTGTTTTTCACAAAATTTTATATAAGTACAAATTTTTCCAAAAAAGGCAAAAAAGAGAATATTATAATTTTTAGTAATGAATAATTATAAATACATAAAAACACAGTTTTAAAAATAATGGAAGAAAATTTTTTTTAACCTGTTCGGCGTTTTTGTTTTTCGGAAAAAAACATGATCCAAAATTTTCGCTGTAACTTTGAAATCAAAATAAATTTAAAGAATAACTTAATAATATGTATTCTTATTAGTATAAATTTGTATAAAGTTTTGCTTTCACTAAATTCAGTAAATGCAAAAAGTATATAATTTTCTATAGAGTATGTTTCTCTCTCACGAACTTTTTAGTACTCTCTTAGAACACGAACATAGTTTGGCGGCAACAAAGGTGAGTTTTTGTCGGCAATTTTTAGTAGTGTTTAGCGGTGCTGCCATAAAACCAATTTTAACTATTTTTTGCCGTTTTTTGGGATGCTAGAGATTTTTCAGATTATTTCATAAAAAAATTTTTTTTATGTTATTCATGTATTTTTCAGATTTTTCTTACAAAAATATAATATTTGTTCAATATACTATTTATTTTTACTAAAATTAGACATGTCTAATAAAGTAAAAAATACAACAAAAATTTGCAATTGTGTTAAAAAATAGTTACGAATTCAAACATAACATTGTGACATGAAAAGTATTAAAGTGTGTAGACACACATTGACCAACTATGTCTATTCATATCCATTATTTCCCATTTCTATGGTAAAAATATATAATAAATAGAATAAATATGCTATTAGTTGTTGCAACATATAACTAAAAACCTATAAAAAATGCAATAATTTTAAAAATAATTGTTTTCATGAAAAAACTATTAAACAGTTAAGAATCCCAAAAACTGGGATAAAAAATTACACTGTTTATCTGGCAGCACTGCATACACCAAATTTAATGTTTTTCAACAATTTAGCAACTTTGAAAATGTTGCCCTCTCATTTAAAAATGTTGCCGCTGAACTCTGTACCATGTTGAATTTCTGGTAGAGTGTGAAAAATACTCTATAGTAAATTATATACTCTTTGGTAAATGTAAAAATTATTCTGAAAAATAAAAAAATTAAAACTTGTTTTCATTTTACCTTTTTTAAAAAAAATATTAAAAAATTTGTATTCTTCTGCATTTTCAAATTCATCACAAATATCCCAATTATCATAATCTTCATTATCATCATTATCATCATCTTCATTATCATTATCTTCATCATCATTATTATAATCTTCTTCATAATCATTGTTATAATCTTCTTCATCATATCCACTATCTTCACCGTTATTATTATCAGCATCTTTATCACCATCTTCATTACCATCATCTTTATCATAATTTTCATTAAAAATATGTGGCAAAACTAACTCTAATTCCGAAGTTGATAAATTTGATTTTTTTTTCTGCTCATATTTCTTGCTCATGCTAGATATAAATGGGTCAGAACTTAGCAGAAACCTATTGAAAATATCTTCATTGTATTTTTCCCGGCTGCATTTGCGAACAAAGTGCTCTCTATAATTTTTAAAATCTCTGTTGGCTTCTTGAGCTTCTTCCGATAGTTCTCCTATTGGTAAAAGTGCTTGCTGTATAATTTCCGACCCGTGAATAAAAAATATATGCAAAGTGGGAGGCCGTATTGTGAGCAAATTTACGAAAATTTTCCAAATGAATATTGTACGCAATTTTTTATCAGTGTTAAGTCCACTTTTGTAATTTCAGCAGAAATTTCCACGTTCTGAAACAAAACGTCAGGCGGTGTTTTCGTCATTCGAATTACCAAAGCCGGGTTTTGGCTGATCAACAATCAAACCAGTTCTTTCTCGAAACTCATTTTGGATACGTAATTTTGTCTCAGCAACAATTTTTTTGTCTTCCTCTGATCTTTTTCCCCATTTTTTAATAGGAATAATAAAATACCAAAAATAAAGAGAATGACAATTTTAAAACACAACAAGTAAGAGCGGCTAAATTCGGCTATGCGATTCTTATATACCGTTCACCATGGTTGGGAAACAAGTGAAGTTTATATATGGACAAATATGGAATGGACAGATTTATAGATTTATATACGGACATATTTGAGAGGAAATTTACCATTTAGTTTGGTGATAAAACTTGGGCTCGGGATGATTTATGTTTCCCGAAAATAGGTATTTAAAAAAATGTATGTTGTGGTCATAACGATTTTCAGCAAATATATTCTACTAAAGATTTTCGATCTTTGGATATATAAGACGTATCCGTAGGTCATATTACAGCTCTAAAATTTTAGTTTTTATAAAAAAGGTCTTACCGTTATTAAGAAGTAAATTAATCTATTTTGTGCCACGCCCAATTCAAGGATTCCGGCCAAATTTGGTCAGATGTTGTGTATTGATAACCAAGATGCTTGCACCTTATTTGGAAAATTTTCCTCTTTCCGTTCTCCAATTATAGAGAAAAGCTGACCGACATCGTTAAGCCAACTGTGCTGGACGTTAAAAAAAAGTGTTAAAAATATATAAAAATAAAAAAAGTTGAATAGACGGGGCTCGATCGCGCGACTAAAAGAAAACAAGTATTTGAGACAAAGCGCTTAGACCACTGAGCCATTAAAGGACATAAGCATACGTCGTTAACAAAAGTAAATAAAGACTTTTCTTTTAAAACAGATTTCTTTGGGTTTTATATAAACGACAAACCTTTGTATGGATTTGTTGTTTGTATATAAAAGGTGAAGAGGTAAAGATTTGGAACCGTCGCTTTTAGAAGTAAAAAATAAAGTGTTTTTGTTTAAAACAGATTTGTTTGGTTTTTATTTAAATGACAAATCTTTTCATGTGTTTGTGTATAAAAGGTGAAGAGGTGAAAGAAAAGAATTTCAACAAATGGATGTGTTTATTATGCGTAAAATTATACATACATCTTAAACAAAGGATTTTACGGAAAAGAAAATAGAGGTAGTCCTGGTTTTTTGGTAATATCTCAGCCATTTATCAACCGATCTGGCTGATTTTCAATAGCAAACAGAAATGGATCACATGTAACAGAAATATATAACAATCAAGTCCTCATCATGTCTGGGGTCTTCTGAAAACCCATTTCAACACACAGACGGACATCGTTGAATCAACTTCGCTCTTCATAAGGACCCAGAATATATATACTTTATAGGGTCGAAGATCAATATTGTAGAGATTACAAACGGAATGACAAACTTATATATACCCTTCTTACTATGGTAAAGGGTATAAAAACACATTTACTGGTCTTATTTAATAAATAACAACCAGAGTTTTTACACAAAAATGAAAATAAAAAAGGGCCGGAAATTGTCTGGATTTTTTTTTATTTTAAATATAAGCTGATGTCCTATACTTTTTTAAAATCCATAACCCTTATTCCAACTCTTACTAACTTAATCCTTGTGGCCCATTAAGTGCGGAAATTATCCCAATTTTGGACCTTAAAAAAAATATATTAAAAATATTTACACATCATTTATATAAACAAGAACAATTTTACTATATACTTTAATAGCTGATGTTGAAGGTTCCATTATAAAAGATTTACTTTTATTAGATTTAAAACTAAAAATAATCGCTTGAATTGTAAAAATTTAGCAATAATTTGCTAACTTTGACCGCTCACTGCAAAGAAAGTAAACAACTTAGTTCATTGATTTTGACAGCTAGTGATGCAGAATTTATTCTATATACTTTTACCCTAAACCAAAATTAATTATTAAAATTTAAATAAATAAAATTTATTTATATTTATTTATCATATAATTACAAATAACCGAGCACTAGCAACAAAGGCTATCGGCTCGTTGTAGCGAAAACAGACCAGAGCCTCTGGTGGGAATTTAACCCACGACCCCCGCACTGATAGGCTAGCACGCTACCAACTAGCCTATAGGGGCGCTCGAAAACATAATTTCTAAATTTCAATTAATCGCCACTCTAATACCATTTGAACCCAATGTGCAAGGGTTCAATTTTCTTTGTTTAACAATTTTTAATAAGCCTTTGACAATAGTTTTCACGACACTTTTCTAAGTTTAAGCCTTATGGTAGTAAGATTGTTACAAGCTAATTTTATATAGTTTTGGTTTGTTGGGTGCAGTTTGAAGCACATATACGATTATACGTGTCAATCGTTATGTACATATCGTCGGGGTACATCTCGTCAGTTTCACCAAAAATGTTTGCGAAAATAAAACGTTGTTAGTCTTTGATGGTTGTTTGTCAACTAATTTATTAAACAAGTAGTCAAACCAAGGACGGTGTCATTTTTTTTTAGCCATGCTGCCATTATGCCAACACCATGACAGCAAGCCTAAAAGAAAATGTAATTTTGTACATCATGAGTTTTATACCGTCCCACATTTTTATAATAAATTTTGGTAAAATTAGATAAAATTCTGCATCACTTGCTATCAAAATCAATCAACTAAGTTGTTTACTTTCTTTTGAGTGAGCGGTCAAGGTTAACAAAATATTGCTGTTAAAAAAAAAAGTGAAAAAATTGGATTATTTTACAATTCAAGCGATTATTATAAGTGTTAAATATGTTAAAAGTAAATCTTTCATAATGGAACCTTCATCACTAGGTATTAAAGTATATGGTAACATTTTTTTGTTTATAAAAATTATGTGTAAATATTTTTAGTAATTTTTTTAAAAAAGGTCCAAAATTTGGATAATTTCCGCATTTAATGGGCCACAAGTATTAAGTTAGTAAGAGTTGGAATTAGTTTTAAAGATTTTAGAAAAGTATAGGATATCAGCTTATATTAAAAAAAATAGAGACAACGCCCTGCCGTTTTTTATTTTCATTTTTGTGCAGAAATGTGTGAATATTATCACTCTCTTTATTTTTGGTATTTTATTGTTTTTGTTGATGCATTTTGTTTTTTAGAGATGAGTGCGTGAGTGATTTCGGTCACTTAAGTTCACATACAAAAAATTGTATCACGCACAATTTACAGGAAGTAAACATATTTTTAATACTTTTAGCTAAATTCAAGTGATTAAATTTTAATTTAATCACGATCACAAATGGTTTACGCACGCTCACGAACTTATTCTTACGTACTAAAATTTTCATAACCAAAAGCTTGTACCATTATCATTAAATGTATAAACCTCTCTAATTTAAAAGATTTTGACCAAAGATTTAAAAACTTCATTATCGACTTTAAGACTTGACATAATAAAAGTCATCATAAACATGAGCTTAAATAAGGAATAGTTAGATGATTCTATCTCGTTTGTTCCCCCACCACAAAAACGAGGTCGTAAACAAATTTAATTTAAAGAATGTAATGAAAAAACTAAAGCAAATAAAAGTAAAAGTATTAAAGATAGCACTCTATTATCTATTTTGGCTCATGCTACACAAATGGGTTTAAAAGCTTCCGGAAAAGTTGAGGCGTTAAAATTTGTTAAAGAAATAACAACGTCGACACAAACAAGGGCTACAATGTATAGAAAAAGCTTTAAGCAGGTTAAATCGCAACAACTGACTGCAGGAGAAGCTCTTAACGTTTTAATAGAAGCAAAATTATTCCGACATAGCTTTAATGTAATAAGAAGAGCTGCTCCAGAAAAATTTCCTTCATATACTAAAGTTTAACGAGCAAAAGAAAGATGACATCCAAAACGAGAATTAGAGTTAGATATATCTAATGAAAATTATGATAAAGATGATGGTAATGAAGATAGTGATAAAGATGCTGATAATAATAACGATGAAGATAGTGATGATGATATGGATGAAGAAGATTATAACAATGATGATGAAGAACATTATAATAATGATAATAAAGAAGATTATGATAATTGGGATATTTGTGATGAATTTGAAAATGCAGAATAATACAAATATTTTAATATATTTTTTTATTAAAAAGGTAAAACGAAATCAAAGATTCCCCGAAAAGTTTTACATTTTTATTTTTTTCAGATTAATTTTTACATTTACTGAATTTAGTGAAAGTAAAAACCGGATACAAATGCATTTATGATTATTCATTACTAAAAAATTATAATATTCTCTTTTGTGACTTTTTGAAAAAATTCGTACATATATAAAATTTTGCGAAAAACAAAAATTGGATTTTAAATTAAATTTATACTAATATAAATACATATAATAAATTTATTATTAATAATAATAGTACATTAAGTATGCTTTAATTTTCAAAAAAAAAAAATAATAATGCGCCGGGTAAAATTTTTTTTTAGCTTTTTTTTTTCTAAAATGCTGTGTTTTTATGTGCTTATAATAACTCATCAATATACTATTTTAAAACTACGGCTTCTATGAATTATTCGCCACTTTGGGTGCCATCGAACCCACTGTACGTCCTTGCTTAACCGACACCATGAAGTTCTATTCTGATTTACAGAAACACTTAGCTCCTAGCAAGTTTGAAACCACAAGTACAAAGATTTTATTTTAATGTGTTTTAAAACAAATTTTGAAATATTAATTATTATAAAACTATTAATAATTATAACGAACAATAGTATATATTATTTTTGTTTTTTTTTTGCCCTAAACCAACAAACGCAACAAACAACACCAGTGCCATGTTCAGGGGGGGGGAAGGGTTCCCGGGTCCATAATGTAGCAATTAAAATCAAAGAAAAGATAAAATTCCCAGGAAAAATGAAGCCTCCAAAGAAGCAATAAAAGCATCACTACTATGTCAAAGGCATCACTTCTTTTCTAATGGTTTCATCGATGAATTTAACATTAGCGTGTCATAGGATGGAAGTATTCAAATGTAGGTACTAGCATTACTCAAACTGTACTCTAAGGAAGCAATGATAATACAATGATTAGGTTTTTTGATGCATGAGTGGAAAATGTTCATATACTTTGTAGTATTTAAGCTTTGATGAAAATTTAATTCATAAGAATACAGAAAAATAAGTTAAAGAAGCGAAATTTATGCATTGATATACAAATACTTTTTATTAAAACAAATAAATAATTCTGCATTAGTGAAAAAGCATTTTTGAAACATTTTTCAAAAATTTTAATAAATTTCTAGACAAATTTTAAAATATTTTTGGATAATTTAAAAACTGGTTGTACAATTTGGAAACATTTTTAGGCAATTTTAAAATATTTTTGAACAATTTTAAATAATTTTTGCAAAATTTTAAAACATTTGGGCAATTTGAAATAATTTATATACAATTTTAAAATAATTTTGATAAATTCTAATTAAAAGCTGGAAATGGTGTAGTATTAAATAATATACATAATGCAAAAATGCACAGATTGCGTCGTCAAAAAAATATTTAAGGCTGAAAAAATGCAAATGACAGGCCTGCTAGTTCCAATTAAAGTTCAAAAAAATCTGTTTTTCTTGATGTTTCAAAACTTTTATAAAACTTGCATAAATTCTAACCCTCATGAAATTTTAAACTAAAATATAAAAAATTATTTAATAAAAAAAATTAAAAAATTTCATTAGAACTATTTTTTTAATTTGAATAAATGCTTTAGATTTCAAAAATATACGAATTTTAAGATACGCATCAGGTTTATATCCAGATCACTGCATTTGAAAAATGGAAGTGCCTTAGAATAACACCAAAAAATCATAAAAGAATGTCAACTGAAGTTTAGGAAGCAATGAAAGAAGTTATGGTCATAGAATGACTACCATTTTTTTATGCTGGGTTACAGTTATCAGAATTAGAGAGGGTGTCACATACCGAAATACTGCACAGATTTTCGTTTAAACGTAAAACGAAATTTTTAAGTTCTCTAGGTAGTTATTTCGAAACAATTATCTAAAAGTAAAAGATCTATCCTTTCATATGAGATACGATTTGTAAAAACAATGGCTTAAAAAGTTAAATCAGTTTAAACATGAGGTATTTATCCAACTTTGAGCCGGTTAAAGTATCCAACTTTTAGCATCGGTGCACCGTTTTGAAAAAAAAACAGCACAGATATCTCAGGAATGTTGAATGTCCATGTTCAAATTTTCAAATATATGCATAGAATAACCCCTTGCTTTTTTAATAGCATTTAGTATTTTTTTATTTCATTTAATTTTTTTTTAATATCAAATGGCGTTTTTTTATTTGAAATAATATTTTGTAAATTTAAAATGTGACTGATTTACAATCACCCTTATTCTAGATGTCGTTATCAATGTCGTCGTCGTTTTTGAGTCAACATCACTTTGCTTCGACGTCGACATCACTTCGACACCAAATTGGTATTCTAAAACAGTGTTGTAACGACGTCGACAGTTTATCGATTTAAACAAAAACACATATCTAAAAATTGAGTCGGCAGATTTATTTTGTTTATTATTTTTGCGAAAAAATGTTTTCTATGTGTAATTTAAATTCTGATACCAGCGATCAAGAAAATAAACAAAATCTAGTATTGGAAAGAAGACTTCTCATACAGAAATCCAATTTCTTTAATCTGCCGGATAACAAGAGAGTAGCAAAATCAAAGTCTGTTACTTTAAAGAATGTTAATCTTCTAATTTTTTTAAAAGGTTTGAAAGTTACTTTCGGCTGAATAAAACAGCCTTCAAAGATGTGCTGGAAGCAATAACACCTAATTTGAAAACCGATATCAAGTCCACATTTATTGCCAAAACAATAAAGTTGGCAGCTACATTAAGATTTTTAGCCCAGGGGTCGTACCAGCTCAGTGTTGGAAACGACTTTAACTTAGGGTTCAGCTGTTTCTGAAACTGTAGAAGATTTGCCACAGCTTCCTCCAGCGGGCTCAATATAAATTGCTTGAATCTTCCGCCACCTCTAGCATTACACTCGGCTTTGTTGGCTACCATTTTCTTTTTAACTTTAAATTTTAAGTGTCGCCAAACCTATAAATAAATTTTGTTATATTTTTATAATGCATTTTATATGATCATACTTTCTTTACCTTCTGCCATCCATCTCACATTTTTCTCGGTGGGCCAAGTGCATTTAATAAATTTGATATTTCTTCCCATTTTTTCGTTTTTTTCCAGTCATTACTTTTCCTCAAATCGTTACTAAAAATTGTGTCGACAAAATCAGAGTCGTTTCAAGACAATATCGTCGTCAAATTTTCTTACATAATACCAAATACTTGTCGACAGTTATCAATTATTTTCGATAACGACAACGGGAATACCAATTTCAAAAAAAATCCCAAGACGACATTGTCTTGTGTCGATGACGACAACTAGAATAAATGTTCTAATTAAAATTACATACTAATTACTAATTACACTGTAAAACAATTTCAAACTTTTTCCAAAATTACGGGGTTCCGACGATTGATTCTTGTTAAGGAGGCCAAAAAAAAATATACGTGTGTCGGCGTTTTCATAGTTTTCATCGGAATTTCATTTTAGAGGCGGTCAAAGTTTGCCAGCTCTGGCCTGTTCTTGCAGCATATCGGTATATAAAACTATGTTTTCTTTACATCTGAGGTGTAGGGTATGCTGTCCAACAATCCAGGTAAAAATAGGCATCCTCGCTTGCGTCTTCGCGTCGTGATCGCCATTTCAACAGACAGACGGACATCGCTAAATCGACTTAAAATTGCATAAGGATCACGAATATATATACTTTATGGGGTCTTAGACCTATATTTCGAGATGTTACAAACAGAATGACAAACTGATATATACCCTCACCATATATGGTGGAGGGTATAAAAATGCAAGAACTCGTGAAATGACCTAGTGTAGGTTGTAGGTCTAGCTGAGTGTATTATATAACCGGTTTTATAAGTTGCAATATCATCTTTTTCAATGTAGCATCGTGTAATTTATATAATGTTGTACCAAACCCAGTCGACGTATTATCAAAATAATTTTGTAGCCTCATAGAATTTTATCAAAACTATATAAAAGCGGAGAGAAGTTTTACAACACAAAATAATCAAAACGTATTTAACAAATTCATTGGGCGAGGTAAGACTTTCCGTATTGGCTCTATTGTCCGTATATCCTGAAGAGGTAGACCCAGACAAAATTGTTGACAGCTTTATGTCGTTTTAAATAAAAATTTTATATGTAAATTGTATTTTAAATGCTTCAAATAGGTTGAAATATTCAGGTTTTGAAATTACCAGCATTTAAAAAAAAACATGGAAAAATATTTTGGGCCTCCTCCCCGAAACAAAATCCTGGGTACGCCACTGAACAACACTATTAATTATTATAACAATCAAGACGAGCCTGAAATTTATTAGTAGTATACGAACCATATTTGGCCCAGAGGGCTTGGTTCTTGAATATTTGAATAAATAAAAAATAAATAAAATAAAAATATAAAGATCACAACTTTGAGTAAGTATGATAGAAAACACAAATCAACATCTTCACAATTGAACAGAATGAGACAAAAAACTCAAAACATCATCTGCACAACTGCAGAGAATGAGACAAAAAACACAAAACATCGGTAAACATTAGTAAGAAAGAGACAATACACAAAGCAACATTTGCAATTCCTATTTAATCCATTTAGAATACAGAATTTGGTTTTTACCTCAAATATTTATCATTATTAGCATTATTTATTAATATTTATTTTTTTACCTGCATTAAAAAACCCATTTTACATAATGTACAAATACACAAAATGATCTAACTACAGATACTTTTAGCGAAGAAACGAAATATTTTGTATTCAATATAAAAATTGTTTTTTAATATTTACATTTTTTGTTGTATGTTTGTTGGCTTACGCCAAAAAAAAATTCAAATATAAATTTGTTTGTTATCATTATTAATAGTGTTATAATTATTCATTTTTAATAATTTCTTTGATAAAATAATTAATATTGCTGTTTGTTGTATGTTTGTTGTGTTAGGCAAAAAAATCAAAATTCATATATACATTCAAATAAAATCACTGAACTTGCAGCACCAAACTTGCTAGAAGCTAAGTGTTTCTGTAAATCGGCTAAGAATTTAATGGTGCCGACTAAATGGCTACGAGGCTAAGGTTGAAGCTAAGGATTTTGCATTTTGTACATCCTGAACTTTATACCGTCCTTTGTTCTACACGTGATGAAAACATTCCTACCAATTTCTGGAAACTAGGCCAAGTAATAGAAACCCATTCTGGTTTGGATGGCCTCGTAAATACCGATTACCAAGCTGTATCCCTTGCGAAAAGATAATTGGACCTCAATACTTCCGTTCAATTGTAAAAAAGTAGTTTACTGACTTTCGTTGTGGTCGCACAAGTACAAATGACGCTGAACATTCTGTACGGCCAATTGAGGTCAATACACCCGAAAATGTCGAAAAAATCCACGATATGGTGTTGGCCGATCGAAGAGTAAAAGTGCGTGAGATTGTTGATGCCTTAGGCATTTCATATGGCAGTGTGGTTTCGAGTTTAAATGATCAGTTGGATTTAAGATAGCTATCTGCATGATACGTGTCGCGTTTGCTCTCAATAGACCATATACGTAATCGTGTGACAACTTCAAAGGATTGGCAAATTTCCATGAATTCGGCTACGAATTGGTACCTCATCCGCCATATTCTCCGGATTTAGCCCCCAGTGACTATTTCCTATTCCAAACCTAAAGAAATGTCTCGGTGGAAAGAGATTTAGCTCCAACGATGAAATTATTGATCAAAGAAATGCCTATTTTATGGACCTCGAAAAATCCTTTTTTTTTGGAAGGGATACAAAAATTGGAGAAACGTTGGACTAAGTGTATTGTGCTAAAAGAAGATTATGTTGAAAAATAATTTTATTTTTTTTTTTGCAAAAAAACTGTGGTTCATTAAAAAAGTCACGGACTTATTGATCCGCCCTCGTATTTCCAAAATATTTGAAATTGAATATTTTTTTGTTCTTATAATTAAGTACCCTATATATATTTCAGATATTTTTTATGACGTTTTGCATAAGTTTTTAAAAAGAGTGCTAACAATTTTTTAATGTTTTAAAAAGTGCTAAAATGTTACATTTTTAATAAATTTTGGGTGCTAACTCATAATGGTTTATTTGAGATTCAACTAACATATAGTTGTTTGTTTTTGAAGAGTATGTAAAACATAAAACAGAAGAAGACAAATTATACTGTGATGTACAAGAAGTTTGACTATTTGTTTAATAAAATAGTTGACAAAACACCCTCAAAGAATAAATAGTTTATTTTCGCAAACAATATTCTTGGTCAACATTTTATTTTTGATTTTTGTCTATGGGACAAAGCACTGTGCAACGCCCTCTAATAAATAAAACATATGCATCGTGCTATTATATATGTGTTTCTAAAAATTATAATTTTCGTCGCTCCATTTTATGAAATGTATGATCAAAATATGTATTTTTTTATAGAGAATAAGAACACGACGTACAACGATTGTTGCTGTGATAGGAAACGCGCACAAAATAACGACGTTCGACTGTGACTGCAAAAACTGTCATATTCCTTACTCTCCAGTGAATCCTTCCCTTACTAATGATCCCATTTTTTTGTTTCACATTCTAATTTTATAAAAACAATAAATTTAAATAAGCACTTTAACAAAAATTTGGAAACTCAGTTGTTTATAGTACGCTGTTCATGTGCTAGTAGACAAAGAGAACATGAGGTCCATAGAATATCGCTTTCATCATTTGTTTTTGTTTATAAAAATTTTCAAAATGTGGAAACTCTGCTAAGAGAGTATGCGTTTATTCACGGGATTGCTGTGGAAGGAGAACGGAAGACAGGGAGACAAGGGAGAAGGCTCTTAGCAGAGACAGCGTCAGGGGCATATGTGTGCAAAGGTGAGAATAGAAAACATGATGCTAAAGCGCTTATTGACACAGGGGCATCTTACAGCTTTATTAGTAACATGTATGCGGTTAAAATAATACAGGGAAGAGAACGAGGTGTCATAGGAGTTGACAAAGCAGCACCGCTGGAGGTAAAATTTGGAGACACGATCGTGTATATTACGTTACTAATTTTACCAGTGGTAGTAGATGACTTAATACTTGGAGTATATGGTATATAAATTCTACAAGATTACTGAATGCTAAATGTACCAGGGTAAACGTCGAAATCATGGAGAGGTATATGCCAACCAAAGAGAGGATGGAACAGAGTAATGTGGTTACAGGTGTGCTGTCACTGAAGCCATCAGACAAGCTGTGCGCTACGTCCAACGAACCTATCAATAAAATATGTACTTGGTTGGAGAAGAAAAAGAAGGAGATTAGGGAAATCCAGAGAAGTATGCGGATTTCGCAATGGATAACGGCAACTTTATCGCCTTATTCCTAGTCGAGTTGAAACTGATGGCGGACTATAATGGAAGACATGTATACCAAAGTACTCGTATAGGCGTGATCAAGTTTTAAGGGAGAATCATGAAAAAAAAGTGCGGGACATTCCGGTAGTATGAAAACGACTAAGAGAGTAGCAAGGCAATACTATTGGCCAGGATTGTTTCGAAATGTGAGAAAATATGTAAGGAAATGCGAATAACGTCAACATTATAAGGCTATCCAACAGAAACCGACAGAGATTATGCTAGCTATTAACTCCCGTGTGTCAGACACAACAGGCAACAGCCATTGATTTGTTACACAGGGAGAAGAACCTAGGCTACCAAAGGCACGATATGATAAAGTCACTCAAGGAACAGACGTAGAGGCACAGGAATCCAGCGGGAGAGCAAGTAAGCTGAAGGATATTTTTAGGTTGGTATGAAGAAACATGGAAAGAGCATCACGGGATCAAAGGCGCCATTATAATCTGAAGAGAACATCGTGGAAATCGAAAAAGGGTGACAGGGTACTGGCAAAACAACATCAACTTTCAGAAGCAGTCGATCGATTCGCAGCAAAACTAGCACAATAATATGATGGACCAAATAAGGTGAAATCGTTTATATCAGTAATCATAGAAGTAGAGGGTGAGTGTAAACGCAGAGGAACTGCGCATATTAACCCTAGAGTAATAATGTTCGCCGATTCAACGAGCACCGCTCTCTGATTCAATTCTGAATATGTAAATCGAAATTTGACGCAATATTCAAACTTCTTTAAAGAAAGGGGCGAATGTGACGATAAGTTTGCTGCAAACTAATGTCACACACTGTAGCTACCGTTAGTGAAAAAAAACAAGAAAACAAACAATAGACATAATAGACCTACACTAATGTTACTTTAGCTACCGTTTGTAAAGGATTGAACAAGTAAACAATAACAACAATCGGCAAAATAGACATGCACTAATCAAACAAACAAATAAATATATAAAAGCGGAGAGAAGTTTTACAACACAAAATAATCAAAACGTATTTAACAAATTCATTGGGCGAGGTAAGACTTTCCGTATTGGCTCTATTGTCCGTATATCCTGAAGAGGTAGACCCAGACAAAATTGTTGACAGCTTTATGTCGTTTTAAATAAAAATTTTATATGTAAATTGTATTTTAAATGCTTCAAATAGGTTGAAATATTCAGGTTTTGAAATTACCAGCATTTAAAAAAAAACATGGAAAAATATTTTGGGCCTCCTCCCCGAAACAAAATCCTGGGTACGCCACTGAACAACACTATTAATTATTATAACAATCAAGACGAGCCTGAAATTTATTAGTAGTATACGAACCATATTTGGCCCAGAGGGCTTGGTTCTTGAATATTTGAATAAATAAAAAATAAATAAAATAAAAATATAAAGATCACAACTTTGAGTAAGTATGATAGAAAACACAAATCAACATCTTCACAATTGAACAGAATGAGACAAAAAACTCAAAACATCATCTGCACAACTGCAGAGAATGAGACAAAAAACACAAAACATCGGTAAACATTAGTAAGAAAGAGACAATACACAAAGCAACATTTGCAATTCCTATTTAATCCATTTAGAATACAGAATTTGGTTTTTACCTCAAATATTTATCATTATTAGCATTATTTATTAATATTTATTTTTTTACCTGCATTAAAAAACCCATTTTACATAATGTACAAATACACAAAATGATCTAACTACAGATACTTTTAGCGAAGAAACGAAATATTTTGTATTCAATATAAAAATTGTTTTTTAATATTTACATTTTTTGTTGTATGTTTGTTGGCTTACGCCAAAAAAAAATTCAAATATAAATTTGTTTGTTATCATTATTAATAGTGTTATAATTATTCATTTTTAATAATTTCTTTGATAAAATAATTAATATTGCTGTTTGTTGTATGTTTGTTGTGTTAGGCAAAAAAATCAAAATTCATATATACATTCAAATAAAATCACTGAACTTGCAGCACCAAACTTGCTAGAAGCTAAGTGTTTCTGTAAATCGGCTAAGAATTTAATGGTGCCGACTAAATGGCTACGAGGCTAAGGTTGAAGCTAAGGATTTTGCATTTTGTACATCCTGAACTTTATACCGTCCTTTGTTCTACACGTGATGAAAACATTCCTACCAATTTCTGGAAACTAGGCCAAGTAATAGAAACCCATTCTGGTTTGGATGGCCTCGTAAATACCGATTACCAAGCTGTATCCCTTGCGAAAAGACAATTGGACCTCAATACTTCCGTTCAATTGTAAAAAAGTAGTTTACTGACTTTCGTTGTGGTCGCACAAGTACAAATGACGCTGAACATTCTGTACGGCCAATTGAGGTCAATACACCCGAAAATGTCGAAAAAATCCACGATATGGTGTTGGCCGATCGAAGAGTAAAAGTGCGTGAGATTGTTGATGCCTTAGGCATTTCATATGGCAGTGTGGTTTCGAGTTTAAATGATCAGTTGGATTTAAGATAGCTATCTGCATGATACGTGTCGCGTTTGCTCTCAATAGACCATATACGTAATCGTGTGACAACTTCAAAGGATTGGCAAATTTCCATGAATTCGGCTACGAATTGGTACCTCATCCGCCATATTCTCCGGATTTAGCCCCCAGTGACTATTTCCTATTCCAAACCTAAAGAAATGTCTCGGTGGAAAGAGATTTAGCTCCAACGATGAAATTATTGATCAAAGAAATGCCTATTTTATGGACCTCGAAAAATCCTTTTTTTTTGGAAGGGATACAAAAATTGGAGAAACGTTGGACTAAGTGTATTGTGCTAAAAGAAGATTATGTTGAAAAATAATTTTATTTTTTTTTTTTGCAAAAAAACTGTGGTTCATTAAAAAAGTCACGGACTTATTGATCCGCCCTCGTATTTCCAAAATATTTGAAATTGAATATTTTTTTGTTCTTATAATTAAGTACCCTATATATATTTCAGATATTTTTTATGACGTTTTGCATAAGTTTTTAAAAAGAGTGCTAACAATTTTTTAATGTTTTAAAAAGTGCTAAAATGTTACATTTTTAATAAATTTTGGGTGCTAACTCATAATGGTTTATTTGAGATTCAACTAACATATAGTTGTTTGTTTTTGAAGAGTATGTAAAACATAAAACAGAAGAAGACAAATTATACTGTGATGTACAAGAAGTTTGACTATTTGTTTAATAAAATAGTTGACAAAACACCCTCAAAGAATAAATAGTTTATTTTCGCAAACAATATTCTTGGTCAACATTTTATTTTTGATTTTTGTCTATGGGACAAAGCACTGTGCAACGCCCTCTAATAAATAAAACATATGCATCGTGCTATTATATATGTGTTTCTAAAAATTATAATTTTCGTCGCTCCATTTTATGAAATGTATGATCAAAATATGTATTTTTTTATAGAGAATAAGAACACGACGTACAACGATTGTTGCTGTGATAGGAAACGCGCACAAAATAACGACGTTCGACTGTGACTGCAAAAACTGTCATATTCCTTACTCTCCAGTGAATCCTTCCCTTACTAATGATCCCATTTTTTTGTTTCACATTCTAATTTTATAAAAACAATAAATTTAAATAAGCACTTTAACAAAAATTTGGAAACTCAGTTGTTTATAGTACGCTGTTCATGTGCTAGTAGACAAAGAGAACATGAGGTCCATAGAATATCGCTTTCATCATTTGTTTTTGTTTATAAAAATTTTCAAAATGTGGAAACTCTGCTAAGAGAGTATGCGTTTATTCACGGGATTGCTGTGGAAGGAGAACGGAAGACAGGGAGACAAGGGAGAAGGCTCTTAGCAGAGACAGCGTCAGGGGCATATGTGTGCAAAGGTGAGAATAGAAAACATGATGCTAAAGCGCTTATTGACACAGGGGCATCTTACAGCTTTATTAGTAACATGTATGCGATTAAAATAATACAGGGAAGAGAACGAGGTGTCATAGGAGTTGACAAAGCAGCACCGCTGGAGGTAAAATTTGGAGACACGATCGTGTATATTACGTTACTAATTTTACCAGTTTTAGTAGATGACTTAATACTTGGAGTATATGGTATATAAATTCTACAAGATTACTGAATGCTAAATGTACCAGGGTAAACGTCGAAATCATGGAGAGGTATATGCCAACCAAAGAGAGGATGGAACAGAGTAATGTGGTTACAGGTGTGCTGTCACTGAAGCCATCAGACAAGCTGTGCGCTACGTCCAACGAACCTATCAATAAAATATGTACTTGGTTGGAGAAGAAAAAGAAGGAGATTAGGGAAATCCAGAGAAGTATGCGGATTTCGCAATGGATAACGGCAACTTTATCGCCTTATTCCTAGTCGAGTTGAAACTGATGGCGGACTATAATGGAAGACATGTATACCAAAGTACTCGTATAGGCGTGATCAAGTTTTAAGGGAGAATCATGAAAAAAAAGTGCGGGACATTCCGGTAGTATGAAAACGACTAAGAGAGTAGCAAGGCAATACTATTGGCCAGGATTGTTTCGAAATGTGAGAAAATATGTAAGGAAATGCGAATAACGTCAACATTATAAGGCTATCCAACAGAAACCGACAGAGATTATGCTAGCTATTAACTCCCGTGTGTCAGACACAACAGGCAACAGCCATTGATTTGTTACACAGGGAGAAGAACCTAGGCTACCAAAGGCACGATATGATAAAGTCACTCAAGGAACAGACGTAGAGGCACAGGAATCCAGCGGGAGAGCAAGTAAGCTGAAGGATATTTTTAGGTTGGTATGAAGAAACATGGAAAGAGCATCACGGGATCAAAGGCGCCATTATAATCTGAAGAGAACATCGTGGAAATCGAAAAAGGGTGACAGGGTACTGGCAAAACAACATCAACTTTCAGAAGCAGTCGATCGATTCGCAGCAAAACTAGCACAATAATATGATGGACCAAATAAGGTGAAATCGTTTATATCAGTAATCATAGAAGTAGAGGGTGAGTGTAAACGCAGAGGAACTGCGCATATTAACCCTAGAGTAATAATGTTCGCCGATTCAACGAGCACCGCTCACTGATTCAATTCTGAATATGTAAATCGAAATTTGACGCAATATTCAAACTTCTTTAAAGAAAGGGGCGAATGTGACGATAAGTTTGCTGCAAACTAATGTCACACACTGTAGCTACCGTTAGTGAAAAAAAACAAGAAAACAAACAATAGACATAATAGACCTACACTAATGTTACTTTAGCTACCGTTTGTAAAGGATTGAACAAGTAAACAATAACAACAATCGGCAAAATAGACATGCACTAATCAAACAAACAAATAAATATATAAGAAACATATAGCAATAAATATTAAAGTTTTTACAAATAAGAAGAAACTAATAAAACTAAGTGCCGTTATATCTTATTTGTTGATGGGTACGAAAACGCATCTTAGTAAATAGAAAAATCTCATTATTTTAGTAGCGGCCAAGCATACTGTAAGTATTATAACATAGTGACCAACGTTAAAAGCCCGACTGGTGTTTATCGATCACCGGCCGGAAATAATTAAAGTGTGAATTGTTCTGTAGCACTTCGGATGGTGTTTAACGAAGAAGTTTAGATAACGCGAGTGTGTAGTGCAGGAGTACTTCGGATGGTGTTTAACGAACACCTAAAGAGGTTAGAAAACGTGAGTGTGTAGTACAGGAGTACTTCGGATGGTGTTTAACGATCAACTGACAGAGTATAGAAACGTGTAGACAAAGGTAGTGACGGTTTGACTGGTGGTTAGCGATCTCTTGGCAAAGCATAAGAGCGTGTGAGATTTGTGGGATTGTGCGAAAGTTAGTACACTTTGAGTGTTGTTTAGCGATCACCACACGAAGTTAGAAAAAAGAAAAAAAATTAAGAAACCCTTCCCCTGGTGTTAAGCGTTTACCAGGCGTTTACCCATTGGTGGTTATCGAGCACCAGTGAACTTCGGACAGTGTTAAGCGATTACCTGACGAAGTTACAGAGATACGAAGCAAGCCACACTTAGTGCTTACCGATCACTTTGTGGGTTTTGGTAGTAAGTACTAATTTTCAACCCCGATATCTCCTATTTCCCATCTGGTTAAGTCGTTACAGAATTAGAAACAAAAACAAGAGAATAAGAAAAAACGTTTTGAAAATATAATAGATTTTATTCCACATTGTCATTTTCTATGGAAAAATACGGCACGTTATTGTTTTCTGCTATCACTTATCTAAATGTTTGTAACGTGGCAAATAACTCTTTGACGATTTGCTACTAACATATTTTGCTAACTATTTTACTATGCTTATAGTATGAGTTTGTGTGGTTGTTATACGCTTGCATGTTTAATGCAGTAGCAATGGTTTGTGTGGTTTGTTCGTACACTTAGTTTCTTACAGTGCACTGGCATTAGTTAGTGTAGTTGTTGTACCCACACATATTCAATATTTCTTTTTGCTAATGCGTAGACAATAATGCGATTCTCATTTAGTTTGTACTTCAAATTACGATATACTTAATGGTTAAATTAACCAAAAGCAAGCTTAGTAGGGCGTTTTATACATGTATATTCTTGTGTGTTTTATTTGTTCCTTGGTTCAGGAAACAAATATTTTTTGGGTAATCCACTCCGGTTGGCCATTATAACTGAATTGCACAGCGATCTTCGGACTGTCTGTTCCCCACAGCGGCATCGGCTGTCTGTTCCACACAGCGGCTTCGGCTGTCTGTTCCACACAGCGGTCTTCGGACTGTCTGATCCACACAGCGGCTTCGGCTGTCTGTTCTACACAATGGCCTCGGCTGTCTGTTCCACACAGCGGCTTCGGCTGTCTATTCCACACAGCGGACTCGGCTGTCTGTTCCACACAACGGCTTCGGCTGTCTGTTCCACAGAGCGGTCTTCGGACTGTCTGTTCCTAACAGCGGCTTCGGCTGCCTGTTCCAAACAGCGGTCTTTGGGCTGTCTGTTCCACACAGCGGCTTCGGCTGTCTGTTCCACACATTAGTCTTTGGGATGTCTGTTCCACACAGCGGCTTCGGCTGTGTGTTCCACACAACGGCTTCGGCTGTCTGTTCCACACAGCGGCTTCGGCTGTCTATTCCACACAGCGGCCTTAGCTGTCTGTTCCACACAACGGCTTCGGCTGTCTGTTCCACAGAGCGGTCTTCGGACTGTCTGTTCCATACAGCGGCTTCGGCTGCCTGTTCCAAACAACGGTCTTTGGACGAAGATAATCAATTTTACCGAGCCGACCACTACCGAATAGGTACCACCTGCCCGAATCCCCGAGAAGTCAAACGAATCACATCTGGCGAATACACCAACCCGATCTTCCCGGAAATAGATACCACCGCTAACAGCGTGCGAATCCTGCCAAAGCGATAAAGCTGACTCCTGCCAAAGTCTAACGAACTATCCCTTCCGAAAAGTCGTGCGAATGCCGTCCTGTTTCGTACAGCCAGCGAGAGATTGAGTAGTAAAGAAAGCCCGAACGAATCCGAGTGAAGAAGACGTATTGCCAAGCGTATTTAGAAGAAATGCATTGAAAGGGTAAAATAACTTTGTTTTTACTCCTTAAGGTTTTGAGGGTCCTCAAGTACACCCTGGACACGACTGGCCTGCCTCAGCCATGACAAAATCCCTGTTACATGTCTTAGATTGTATGTTTTCTATTTTTTAACATATATACTATCTTTGATTTGCGATTGACTTAAAAGATTCTTTAAACGTTTCTAATTGAAAACCTTGAGATTCTGGATGGCTTTTCTATTTGAAGAACTCTGAGGTACCTCCAGATTTCAATCAGATTTGGATACAGGTAGAGAAGATAAAAGTAATAAAAATTTACTTGAAAACCTAGCGGCCTAATCACATATTTATGGGGTCAAAATGTGTTTCAAAGTTCTGTTTAAACTTTTTGTAAGCTTTATAAACCTATTTAAAATGTCATCTATACCTTTTCCCTGAAACCTCTGCTAATTTTTGAATCTACGTTCTAACCGTTAAACGTAGGATTTGGTCGGTAAAAAGGTACCTATACATTAGGCCGTACCACCTTATAGGCAAAAAAAAAGTTCACCGTACACCCTCAAATATAAAGTATTTTAACAAGACAATTTCGAAAATGTTTTTTTTTTTGCCGAACGTAGGGGTCGCCATTTTATATTTTTCGTTATATCTTCGCCATTTACCGTCGAATCTTAAAGTGTTGTATATCAATATTTTTTGTCTCGCGGAGACCGATGTTTTCCTCGAAGGAGTCATTGACCTCAAGTAACCCGTTCTAGTATTAAACCCACCAGATCTCATTTGCTACCACCTTAATGTACTACCCTAATATTTTAAAATGAAAGCTCGCAAAAAACAATAAACTTTTGCTAGGAAAGTATTCCAATAATTCCAGCGGAACTATTATTTTATTTTTTTTTGTTGTCTGTATTTACAGTCGGATTTTAAAGGGTTATATATCAATGTTTTTGTCGCAATGATACAATTTTTTACATCAAAAATCATTGACCTCAAGCACCCTTTTATACTACTTAAGGGGTAACACCTATGTAAAAAGCCTATATAAAAAAAACTTCCTTTTTTTTATTTTCTTTATTTACGGAGATGTGTTAACAAAGATTGGTTTTCACAAGATTTATGAAGGAGTAAAAAAAAATATTTGTTTTACAAAATGATAGTATATTTACAATAGAGGTCCACGGCACGCAGCATTACTTAATCAACTTTTGGTGGATTTCTCTGAAATTTATAATGCATATGGAAAACTAAATTATCTATGGATGCGCGTATATACGCTTTTCTCTAGATAATGTAGTTTTTATATCGAAATCAGAGAGAATCCATCAACGGTGCTTCCTTATTAGTTTTTATTCTATTAACAGTATGTCCAGGCAAAACCATTGCGTGGCGTTTTTCTCTCACACCTACATGTGCTCATGCATTGAACAAAAATGCAAACATCAATCAGTCTCGCTTGAGGTTTTCAACGCTTGTTGATTTACATACTGTCAGCAAAACATTGATTAATGAAGAGTTTAAATTGGAATTCTTTTTTAGCGAAAATATTTTTCAATGTTCTATAACAAGAAATTATAATATTATAATTATATTATAATATTATTTTATATATTTGTAAAATTACAAAAGCTTTTCTCAATAAACTTTCGAGCAAATTATTATATAAATTTAGTTTACTTCTGTTATAAGAAACGCATTTACTATTCATGTAGTTTTTCTAAACCTTTATCCTTGAAATGAGTTATTAATATTCCAATTATTCTTATAAATTTCTAAACTTTTTATATCAAATACATTATAATATTTATTATGGTTAAAAACACGCATGGAATGCTGTTAAGGTAATATATATCAGATTTTGGTTTTCAATAATGTATTATGAACTTGAGTCTTAAATATTTCTATGCCGATTTGATAAACCACTACTTAATAAATATATTAATTCGATACATACGTAAGTCTATTCAGAGAGGCTTAATGTTTTAAACACCAGATTTTTATCTTCTTTTCAACGCTTCTCGGATTTCAGACATTTTTCATGACGTTTTGCGTAATTTTTTTTTAAAGTGCTAAAATAGCACATTTTATATATTTTGGGTACTAACGAATAAAATAATGTGCTAAATGAAATACTTTTGTATGTTTGGGTTGGGTTATCGCTGTAAAGTATGGAAATGCACATAAACAATATAGGGATCATATTTGAAGATCAGTCAATTCTTACTTGATGAAAGCAGCGCTTTACATTTATTAATAATCATCCTTACAAGTTTAATTTATTAAAATATCTTGTGTGTGAATTATTACAGCAGTATTTAAAGTGAGCCACAGTGTACACATCGCAGACAGCGATCTGCTTACTAGCATACTGATTAGGCTAAGCAGAGAGTTAGCATAAAGTTTATTTATAATGATTTTGTATGTCAATTTATGGTTTGTAAACCAACTCCTAACATTGTAATGCCAACGTTTTTTCATTATTGCCAACATATTAACTGAAATGCTAACATCTGATAAAGATGTTGAAATTTTTACTTAAGTTTTCCCCCCAATATGTAAAATGCTTTGTGAAGAAAGAAAAAATTGTTAAAAGATCAGCCGTGATTATGAATTTAGCAGAGGGGAAACAAGTGCATTATAAATAACACGCATGTTAAATACATGCTAATTTTTGGTTGTAAATACGGCTGATATAAAATAATCTTGGTTAAGACTCTTAACCATAGAAATTTGTATGGTTAAATTAAATAAGTCCTTGGTTAAATATTAGATAAGTTAAAAAAATATTTGTATCTGTGACAAAGGGCTTGTACAGGCCTTCCTAGGTCATAAATTGAAAAAAGTTATTCGTAAAATTTAGTTTGTTTGCATTCATTTATTTATTTAGACTTTACGTGAATTTCCGGAAGAATTACGAGGGGATGTTTCTATGCATTTACACCGCGAAATTCTACAGTTGCCAATATTTGAAGGAGCATCGCAGGTAAGCTAGACTTAAAATCGACTATAATTGATTCGTTAAAAATGGAATGCTATTTAGGGATGCTTAAAACTTCTGTCACTTCATATAAAAACAAATTTTTGTGCTCCTGGTGAATTCCTAATACATAAAGGTGATGCACTTAACTATATTTACTATCTTTGCAATGGATCCATGGAAGTAATAAAAGATGACATGGTTGTCGCTATTCTGGGTAAGTAAGCCAAAATTCATGAGGTATTTATAAATTTATATAACATAGTTTAAGCTAGATATATATTTAGTTTAATTTAAATACTTAAGGCTTAATTAGTTTAGTACTTAGCAAAATTAGGTACATTAATAATTGTTGTTGAAATTTGCTTTACTAAAAGGAGGTAACTTGTAGTCTACAGAAATTAAATTATGTAAACGAACACAGTGCTTTTAAATGAAAATCCATAGACACACTTAAGTAATTCACAAGGTGTACTAAGTCTTGTATCGTAATAAAAACAGAGTTGTTATAATGTGCATTTCACTATAAAAACAACACTGCAATAGAGTAAGACAACGATTTTGAAAGTGTTTAAACATACTGCTATGCTGTTTTGGTATGCTTACTGAAAAGCAATAAAAGAACCAAAAAATACAATTCTGTGAAGAAAATTAAATTTACGGCTTTCACAAAGCAATAAAGTAGATTTTACAAAGTGATTTAACTATTTACGAAAGGAAAACGATTATTAACGAATGTATGGATGATGCAATATCAAAACAAAATTACGCAAATCTGTTGATGTTTAATTTCAATTAAAAAATATAGTATTTTCCAACTTTTAAATAATTTTTCTAATTGTTGCAGTAAGCGTGATCTTTATATTATTTTTTTTAATTTTATTTTTTATATATTTTTTCAACAATACCAAAAAAATTTTTCCTAATTAAAATTAAAACGATTAATTTTTTTTATTTATATATTTTTCTGTTTGTTTATTTATTTTTTATTTCTTTATTTATTATAATTCAAATTCATGTTAAAATGGGTATTCAAGAAGCAAAGCTAACAAACTAAAAACAAGCCAAACCTAATGTTGTAAATTATGTAGTTGTTAAACAAAAAGATCAAACTTTACTTGCCAACAACCAATATCAGAATGGGATGATACCAAAAGCAAATGAAAGTTGGAACTTTCCATAACAAAGGCCTCAAGGGTTTCTTTTAGTTTAGTGCGAGATTTTTTTAACGCGCTTTTGAGGTTGGTGATTTGGAACGCTGCACAGTGGGGTGAAACATTTGCAAAACGAGGATTAATTCAGGGAAGCTTGTAATTTTGGATTCAGTGTATATTGATTACTAAAAAAACATTTGTTGGAAAATTTAAGTGGAATTTTAATTTTATATTATTAAATAAACTAAAAAAAAACTATGTAATTTTTTTGAACAATTTCAAATATTACCATGCTATCAAGCTTATAATTTATAATATAAGTTTTTTTGGAATTTATATTTCTAAATAATATATAATGAAACTAAAATTCTACAAATATTTGTTGTTTTTTTAAATTAATTTTAAAAATTACGTTTAAAAAAGCCTTTGATTATATACATACATATACTAGCTTAAAAGCCCGATACTTCGTTATCGGTAGTTTTAAATATCGAAATATGTTGAGAAGAAAATATTCTATTTTCTAAAGATCTTACTATTTAAATAAATTTGTTTTATCTTTTGAAGTGGATGTTTAAATTCAAATTTTTGAATTTCTTGTTTATAGGTCATTCAAGGTGGACGTGTCCAGGGTTAAATGTTTTTGTTACCCTTTCCATCCCATTTCGTTCTCCTTGTCTAATGATTCATTTCCACTAGTTTACATTCCTTTTCCCTCGTCTAATGTTTCAATTACACTTGTTCCAAATTCCATTTTATTTTTTAAACTATCAAGTGTATCGATTTCACTCGTTCCTCATTTCAATCCCCTTGTCAAGTGTTTTAATTCCACTCGTATCCCGCTTCATTCCATTTCGTATCCATTGTCTAGTGTTTCAATTTTACGCACACCCTTTCCATTCCATATCTGTCCCCTTCCAATTTGCAATTTTACATTGCAAACATTGCCCCATATACACCATAGCGGACAAAGCCCGCTACGTTGTTAACGTAGAAAATTGTTGCACGGGCTAACGCCCGGGGGTATATGGAGTTCCCAGATAATTACCTAGAGTCCTTAATTTTTAACAAGTCCTATTCTAAGATGTACCTCAATAATGAGTTAGCCCATACTCCAGGTAACACATATTTAAAATTTTTCCCTTTGAACCCCCACTTTTACCATGTACCTGGCTAAAATTCTAAAATGTAGCTGATCAATGAGTTAGCACATACTCCAGCTAACACATATTTAAAATATCTGGGCACACTTGCACACTTTTGCAAATTTGCACTTTCGCGAATTTGCACATTTGCTTTTTTGCACATTTTCGTTTTTCCAAATCTGCACACTTTCGCATTTGCACATTTGCAAATTAACATTTGAGGAGGAATCTATGTATCAAATTTTAACTTCCTAGCTCAAGGGGTTTTGGCAGGCCATCAAGGGGGAGAATTTTGGCTTCTTTGCCCCTCCGCGTTAGATTTTCAAAGGTCATCTCTTATCTGTTATCTACACTGAAGAAGGAACCTTCATATCAAATTTTAACTTTCTAGTTTCAGCGGTTTGGGCAGGCCGTTCGGGGGAGGCTTTTCATCTTATTCATCAAGGGGGAGAATTTTCCCCTTTGGATTTTCCAAAACTGAGCCTGCATACCAAATTTCAACTTCCTAGGTCCAGCGGATTCGCCAAGCCGTTTAAGGGGAGACATCATCATCCATTTAAACCCCATTTTTACCACGTCACTGTCTAAAATTCTAAAATACATCATATCAGCGAGTTAGTCCATGCTCCAGATAATACATATTTCAAATTTTAGGTTTCTTTCTATTTTGGTGTAAGAGGCCGTTAAGGGGGAGATTTCCCCTTTTTTTGCCCCTCCGCGTAGGAATTTACAAAAATTCCACCTGGGTGGATGTCTACAACTCTGGTGGGACCAATATACACAATTTCAACCAGCTCCAACGGTTTTGGCAGGCCGTCGAGGGGGAGAATTTTACCCTTTTCTTCCCCTCCCCATTTGATTTTTCAAAAAACCATGTTTTAGCTGTTATCTACAATGGAGACGAAGCCTGCATACCAAATTTGAACTTCCCAGCTCTAGCGGTTTTGGCAGGCCGTCAATGGGGAGAATTTTACCCTTTTATGCCCCTCCCCGTTGGATTTTTCGAAAATCTTGTCTTAGCTGTTATTTTAACTGGAGAAGGAGCCTGCATACCAAATTTCAACTTCTTAGGTCCAACGGTTTGGGCAGGCCGTAAAGGGGAGACTTTTCGCCCTTTTAAACCCCTATTTTTATAACGTCGCTGGCCAAAATTATAAAATGTACCATATCAAGGAGTTAGCATATACTCCCAGGAAGGCATATTTAAAATTTCAGATTTCTAGCTAAAGGGGTTTGGGCAGGCCGTGAAAGGGGAGCTATTACCCCTCCCCGAAGTAATTTCCAAAAACCTGGCTGGACGTTATTCCTTTATATATAGAGATATACAGCGGTATTCATAAAAATTTTAAACAGCAGTTCAAATTAATTTTAAGAAAAATTTGCTAAAATTGTATTCATAAACGAATTTTAGCTTAAAATACCTTTCTTAAACCTTGTGTAAATAAACGAATTTTAAAATTAGTTAGACCCTATTTTTAATCATTGATTTGCATTATTACGATAAATGTGACAAATAAAAAAATACAGTGTTGCCATCCTCAAGTTAAAAAAACATTAAATCGTTTATTACTTAAAATACTTATTATGAATACGAATTTTTAATAAACCTTTTTTAGGCTTAAAATGTTTTTTAACGTATATTTATTTGAAACTTGAATTGAGATTTTTTATGAATACCGCTGATAATATATAAATATATATTTTTTGAAATAATTTCCTATTTTAGCAATGAATGTGCCTTGTTTCCAAAAAATATATATATTTATATATATGTATATAATCAGAGGCTTTCTTCAAAGTAATTTTTAAAATTAATTAAAAAACAACAAATATTTGTAGAATTTAAGTTTTGTAATATATTTATTAGAAATATAAATTCCAAAAAAAATTTAAAACTTATTTAATTATTATTATTTAATAAAACTCATTTAATTATCTTCACCTTCATTATAAGTATCATCTTCATTATTATCATCATCATCGGAAATATGTGGCTGTTTGTGGTAAATTTAAATTACATATATAGTTTTTTATCACAATGTTTGTTTTGCTTGAAATTAAAGGTTATGAAGTTATAAGAAACCGATTAAAAATGTCTTCATTTATTTTTTCGCAACTGAATTTACGAGCATATTGTTCTTTAAAATTTTTAAAATCTTTATTACGAGCTTCTTGTGCCTCCTCAGAAAGTTGGCCTATTGGCAATAGAGCATGGGATACTATTTTGAGTCCATAAATCAAAAATTTGTGTAAAGTGAGAGGCATATGAAACCATGGGTAAAGTTTTACGAAATGATTTGCGGTTTTATGGAAAAAGCCGCAAAATTTTTCGATGTGAATCTCGTGACCACAGGAAACAACAATGACATGTAATTGAATTTTTTAATTACAATTGCATGTAATGTGTTTCCTCAGTTAGACCTACTTTTTTGTAATTACCATTACAGGTAATTGTAGTTGAAATGTAATTATTAACGCCCAGGTCTGTTACAAAAATCATACTTACAACATCAATTATAATAACTAAAATAATCATTTAAACGAATCGAAACAAAGCAGAAAAAACAAATTTAAGTTAATGTGTTCCAAAAAATCTCAAATATTTTCAAATGGGGCAAAAGAGGGCTAAGTTTTTTTTTTTTTGATTATGCAAGCTGAAATACCATATTTTAAGAATATATAAAAAGTTTTGCCCAAGTTTTCTCACAAATATTTTTATAATCAACATTTTTTAAATTAGTCAAAAAAACTCATTTTTTTGACTAATTTAGAAAAAAGTTTAAAAATATTAATGTATACTAGCATTACTCATACTTTACTCTAAGGAAGCAATGATAATACAATGATTAGGTATTCTGATGCATGAGTGGAAAATGTTCATATACTTTGTGGTATTTAAGCTTTGATGAAAATTAAATTGATAAGAAATCAGAAAAATTAGTGTAAAGAAGCGAAATTTATGCATTGATATACGAATACTCTATATCAAATCAATAATTCTGCATTAGTGAAAAGCATTTTTGAAACATTTTGCAAAAATTTTAATGAATTTTTATAAAAATTTTAAAATACTTTTGGATAATTTAAAAACTGGTTGTACAATTTTAAAATATTTTTAGACAATTTTCAAATATTTTTGAACAATTTTAAATAATTTTTGAACAATTTTAAAACATTTTTGGGCAATTTGGTGGTGTTAAATAATATATGTACATAATGCAAAAATGCAGAGATTGCGTCGTCATAAATATTTAAGGCTGAAAAAGTGCTAGTGACAGGCAAGCTAGTTTCAATTAAAGGTAAAAAAACAGTTTTTCTTGATTTTCAAAACTTTTATAAAAATTGCAAAACTGCATAAATTCTTACCCTCATAAAATTTTATTTTATTTATTATTATACAAAAACTAAAATATTAAAAAATGATTTAGTAAAAAAATTATAAAAGTTTATCAGAACTATTTTCTCAATTTGCATAAATGCTTTAGATTCAAAATAAATATACGATCCCAGCAAAAATGAAGCTGCCAAAGAAGCAATAAAAGCATCACTACTATGGCAAAGGCATCACTTCTTTTCTAAAGGTTTCATCGATGAATTTAACATTAGCGTGTCATAGGATGGAAGAATTCAAATGTAGCTACCAGCATTACTTATACTTTACTCTAAGGAAGCAATGATAATACAATACAATTGGGTATTCTGATGCATGAGTGGAAAATGTTCATATACTTTGAAGTATTTAAGCTTAGATGAAAATTTAATTCACAAGAATGCAGAAAAATAAGTTTTAAGAAGCGAAATGTATGCATTGATATACAAATACTCTTTATTTAAACAAATAAATAAATCTGCATTAGTGAAAAAGCATTTTTGAAAAATTTTACAAAAATTTTAATGCATTTTTAGACAAATTTTAAAATATTTTTGAATAATTTAATAGCCTGTTCCCCGATCTCGAACGAAAAACTAGTCAAACGAAAGCAAGTCACTCGAATTCGAATCAATTTGGATTTCTCTATTTCGAAAGCCTTTGATCGACTTGACTTACGTGTGTCAATTTTTGTTTCTTACGCATTTACAAATCACAGAGATGCCAGATCATATATTTTGAGCATTTGTTACAATTTTCTTTAAAAGTAGCAAAGATACTACTAAACTGCTTAAAGACAAAAACAACCCTGTTTAAAAGTGATCAGCTGTATATGACAAATGAAATAAAAAAATAACAATAAAGAAATCAATTTTTATTTGAGAATGTGTTTGTTTGTAAAAATTGTTGTTATCGATTGGTTGTGGGTGGGATTATTGTTTGGAGAGCTTTTCTGTTGCCTGTTCGGTGCGGTCACTGCTAGCTCTTGTAAAATAAAAAATCTAAATATGAGCTGCTTGAGGCAAACGTAAGTCACAAACAATACACACTTACCTTTTACCACTCAGCAACAGCGTAATAGGGGGTGAAAAGAAGTTTAGTTTTCTGGTAAAATTTTCCTCGTCTGCAGAAAATTTGTTTGCTCCGAACACCAGAGTCCCTCTGGCAAAAACAGGCCTTTCTTCCATATAAAATACACGCGTCTTCGGCTGGTCCATTGTTGATTTTTTTTAACTAAAATTTAAAATTCTTAATAAACTATAAATAATTGTATTATTTTTTACTTACCTTTTGTTATCCATTGCTTTTTTTACTTCATTTTGCTTTTAAAAATATCAAATATATCTTTACTCGACAAAAAAATAGCAAGTGACTGATTTTGACATTTGCGTTCGAGCTGTTCGAAAAAGAGAAACCAAATTTTGTATGAAAACAGTTACGTTTTCATTCGACTTGTCTTTCGGGTCATCGTTCGCATAGAAATAGAGTTAGTAAAACCCAGTTTTCTTTCGACTAGAAAGCGAACGAACGTATTCAAACTGGTTGTACAATTTGGAAACATTTTGAGACAATTTTAAAATATTTTTGAACAATCTTAAATCATTTTTAGACAATTTTAAAACATTTTTGGACAATTTGAAATAATTTTTCCACAATTTTAAAATTATTTTGATAAATTCTCAATTAAAACTGGAAATGGTGTAGTGTTAATTAATAAACACAATGCAAAAATGCGCAATCTGTCGTCATAAATATTTAAGGCTAAAATGCAAATAACAGGCCAGCTAGTTTCAATTAAAGGTTAAAAAAATCTGTTTTTCTTGATATTTCAAAACTTTTATGAAAATTGCAAAACTGCATAAATTCTAACCCTCATGAAATTTTGAACTGAAATATAAAATATGTTTTAATAAAAATATTAAAAAAGTTAATCAGAACTATTTTCTCAATTTGAAGATATTCTTTAGATTCAAAAAAAAAATATACGTTATACTATAACTTATGCTTTAGAAGTAATGAAGAGTGAATTTTTTAGGTATGCATCGGGTTTATATCCAGATCACTGCATTTGAAATATGAACACATGAATACTTTTGGAAGTGCCTTAGAATAACACCAAAAAATTATAAAAAAATGTCAACTGAAGTTTAGGAAGCAATGAAAGAAGTTATAGTCACAAAATGACTACCATTTATTTTTGCTGGGTCAAATACCTTTAGTTGATAGATCCATTTTAAAAAATAGTGTTTTCTAAGAAACAATTCGCACAAATCGCTATTAAATTATATTTATTTTCACTTTTTAACAAATATTGCCAAATTAGCAAATACTGTTCAACTTTGAGAGGGTATAACAAAAAAAGTAAACAACATAGATCCATAATTTTTACAGTTATTGGTGTTGAATTTTATATACTTTTATATGGTACCAAATACCTATACGAAAACCTAACTTCATTTTTTGAATTAATCCTCGTTTTTGGTACTGTTCACCCCAAAGTGCGCTAGACCGATTATGCTTATTTTCAGTAGCAAACTTCTCGTGAGGATGTCCATTAACCTACACTCTAAACAATGCTTGTAAATTTACTTATATAAAATGGGTAAAGTTTTATGTAATATTACGAAAATTCGGTAAATATAAATAGCAAATGCGTAAAACTTTTTTGCGCACACTTTCATATACAATAATACACACACAAAGTATTTATAGACACTATGTGTTTACAATTAAACACATGTCTAAAATTAGTATAATTTTTTTGAAAAAAATTTTACGCCCAAAGTTTGTAAATATACTAACTTTTAATGGTAAAAAAATATGACATATTGAAATTGAAAAAAAAAAACTAAAACATTTTCAAAATTTAAAAAGAAAACTATTGTTTTTTTTTAATTTATCAATTATCTGAAATTACTAAACAAAAAATTTATTGTTTTTATTCTTATTGTGAGTTTCTAAACAATAAATTTATTGTTTTTATTTTTATTGTGAATTACTAAACAATAAATGTATTGTTTTTATTACAAAACAAACATTTTTTTTTAGGATTTTTACGAATTATATTTGTACATTTACAGGAACATCGAGTTTCTTTACGCACAAATTTGGTAAATTTATTCTTTAATTTTAATATTTGATTTAAATTTTAGCCACTTTTATGTAATTTTACCTATTTTGTGTTCATCAATTTACGCATAATGTGTGTACTTTTTTCATTTACGCACACAGAGTTAATTTACCCAACTTATAGTAGGAGTACAGTATCCTACTATAAGTCGGGTAAATTTCAAACTACATCAGCTGGATTATGAGCTGTTGGTACATAACGCCACTTAGCATCTAAAGATTTTTCCTGAATCTCTGCTAAACGATTAGTGAAAAATGTATGTAAATCATATGGACTAGTTTTGATCCAAATAAGAACTATTTCTGAATCACTATAAAATGTTACATTCTTAACTGTAAATTAAGAGGTTTTGCTTTACCAAATTCGATAATTTAGACAACAAGCGCACAATTCTAACCATTGAAAAGTTTTCACTTTCTTTGAAGGTGCAACTTTCGATTTTGCAATTAGCAATCGTGCCATTATCCATTGTGTACTTTTAACTCCTACATAAATGCAACAACCATATGCTTGCATTGAAGTGTCAGCAAAGCCATGTATTTGAATTCTCCCATTCATTGAATTACCAACAAATAAAGGTATAGCAATTGAATCACATTGGGAGAGTATTTCCTTCAAATTTTGCCATGCTGTGCCCAAGTTCTGGGGCATTGATTCATCCCAATCGATATTATTCTTCCATATCTCTTACAATATAATCTTTGCCCTTATTATAATCAGAGCTAACAAGCCAAGAAGATAAAATAAACGAGAAGATATCGATAATATATTCCGTCTAGTAGCAGGAAGATTTCCAAAATTATTTTCTAATTGAAAACATAAATAATCTTATTTTGGTTTCCATATAATCCGAAGCGCTCTAGTAAAATCTTAGTCATTAAACTCTAATTGCCTCACGAGCTCATTTTTACTGTATTTTCTACAATTTGAATACAACTTAGCCAAACTGAATTTACATGAATCTAAAATTTGTGAAACTTCTTTTCGAATTTGAGATAATGGATATCATCTGCACCTGAAAACAAATCATCTACATAGAAGTCAGTAGCTATAATATTAGAGGAAAAACATCTTTGAAAATTTTATTGATATATTTAAGACGGCGAATCGCAAGAAAAGGCGCGGTAGCAGTACCACAAGTTACTGTATTAATTCATATATTTGAATTGGTATATCTGGATTTTCTCGCCATATATATATATATATATATATATGTCCTTTATTTATTTAAATACAATAATATAACATAATATACTTAAATAAAAAGTTCACGGGGAACATAGGGCGACAACGAATTCTCTCCATCTACTTCTGTTTTTGGCAAGCAGTTTAATTTCGTTCCAGGTTCTTCGAGCTGTTTCATGTTCGTTTCTTATGCATCGGATCCATGTATTACGTGGTCTGCCTGGTCTTCGTTGACCTTGAGGGTTCCACTCTAGTGCAGCCCTAGCAATATCACTAGTTGGTCGCCTGAGAATATGGCCGATCCATGTCCATTTACGTCTTCGAATGTCAAATTCGATTGAGCAACAATCTGCCTTATTCCAAAGATCTTCATTGGATAACCAATTAGGCCAATAGATACGTAATATCTGTCTCAGACACCGATTTACGAACGATTGTATTTTCTTCATGGTCAGTTTTGTAAGGCTCCATGTAGTGCATCCATATAGCAGCACAGATTTAACGCTACAGTTAAATATACGTAATTTCGTTCTCTGGGAGATGTTGTTAGCGCGCCAAATTTTATACAATTTGAGGAACGCAACACGGGCCTTGTTGATACGATCACCAATATCGGCTGCAGAACCACCGTCTTTCGCAATTTTGCATCCAAGATAATTAAAAGATTCTACATCTTCAATTACGGTACCATCAACAATAAGTGGTGACGAAAAATTAGTACCAAAACGCATCAGTTTTGTTTTTCTGAAGTTAATTCTCAATCCTGCACTGTTAGCATTTTCGGAGAGTCTATTTATCTTCTTTTCAATGTCTACAAAACGATGAGACATTAGACATATGTCATCAGCGTAGTCTATGTCATTTAGGTACTCCATCATGTTCCACCGAATGCCGTTTGGGGCCTCACTATTCGTTTTTTCCATTACACAGTCCAATAGTAGGATGAATAATGTGGGGGAGAGGATACAGCCTTGTCTTACGCCTGTAATATTGGTGTAAGGTTGACTCTCCTTACCGTTGAAACGGACCTTACATTCCGCGTCTCTGTACAGCTCACGTATAAGGGCGACGATTTTTTCCGGTATTCCTTTACCAATTAATGCAGACCACATAGAGCTTCGGGATACTGTATCGAAAGCACGTTCAAAATCTACGAAAAGCAGGTACATGGGTGTATTATACTCCGCCGATTGTTCGATAATTATACGTAGAGTATTGACGTGGTCTGCACATGATCGTCCAGCCCTAAAACCAGCTTGTTCGTTACGCACAACTTGTTCCACCACTGGTGAGATTCGCTGTAGTATTAAAGTTGCCATCACTTTCCCTATTGCGTTAAGCACGGTAATGCCACGCCAGTTTTTACACTGAGTTAGGTCACCCTTTTTAGGGATTGTGACTACGACACCCTCTTTCCAATCTGCAGGAATTTGACCATTGAGCCATGCACTTCTTATCAGTGGGGTGAGAACTTCCGCCAATGTATCAGAACCATACTTTAAAAGCTCTGCGGGCAAGTTGTCGGGACCAGACGATTTGCAAGTTTTTAGCTTGTTCAGTGCCGCCGTAACTTCAAAAGAAGTCGGAGGATGGGTTGAAATATCTCTTCTCGGATTGCGGCGTATAGAAAGCGTCACAGCCTCAACGGGATTGTTATTGTCTACAGCTGATGTGTGTATTGAGAAGTGTTCGCGCCACCGTTCTAATTGTTGCTCAGTTGTTGTTAGATCTGATCCATCATTTGCTTTTAACGACATAGTACATCGGATGTTGTTGCCGCTCATCTGTTTTATAGCAGAGTAAACTCCGCGTAGATTGCCTGTATTTGATGCCATTTCAGCTTGTTCCGCTATATCGTTAAAATATTTTTCACGGTCAGCCCGTACCATATAATTCACCTTTCGCGCAGACTGACGGAATGCTGACTTTGCTTGTTCTTTTCCAGCAGTTGTTTTGGCTTGCATCCGTGCTTTGCGAAGACGCTTGCGATTTTCAATTTCATCCCAGGATTCAGAGCTGATCCACGGTTTAATTTTATTTTGTTTCAATCCGAGAGTTGATTTTGCGGTAGCCTTGCAGGCTAAAACTACGTCTGACCACGTATGTTGGTCGTTGTGTGCCAGACTGGACCTTAGGTTCTGGTTATATACCGATAAAACGGCTGGGTCGCGAAGGCGAGCTGTGTTGTATTTAACGACGAGAAGTATATGCAATGCATATATATACTTTGAAGACATCTGTATATACAGCCAAAAAAGTCCCTATAAAATGTGCTGTGTCCAGTAAAATGTCTTCAGAGAAAACACTAGAATAACGAAAAGTTTAAGGACAGTCCCCAAAGTAACAAAATGTCTTCATAGTAACTTGTGGAACGAAAACCCGTCCTCGGAACATGTGCTGTGCACATATATATATATATATATATATATATATGTATATATATATATATGCACAGCACATGTTACGGGGACGGGTTTTCGTTCCACAAGTTACTATGAAGACATTCTGTTACTTTGGGGACTGTCCTTAAACTTTTCAGAGTAAACACTAGAATAACGAAAAGTTTAAGGACAGTCCCCAAAGTAACAAAATGTCTTCATAGTAACTTGTGGAACGAAAACCCGTCCCCGCAACATGCGCTGTGCACATATATATATATATGTGCACAGCACATGTTGCGGGGACAGGTTTTCGTTCCACAAGTTACTATGAAGACATTTTATATATATATATATATATATATATATATGCCCGGCGCATGTTGCGGGTACGGTTTTTCGTTCCACAAGTTACTATGAAGACATTTTGTTACTTTGAAGACTGTCCTTAAACTTTTCGTTATTCTACTGTTTACACTGAAGACATTTTACTGGATACAGCGCATATTATAGGGACTTTTTTGGCTGTATATACAGATGTCTTCAAAGTATGGGCAATGAATATATATATATATATATATATATATATATATATATATATATATATATATGCATTTCTCATACTTTGAAGACATCTGTATATACAGCCAAAAAAGACCCCGTAATATGAGCTGTATCCAGTAAAATGTCTTCAGTGTAAACAGTAGAATAATGAAAAGTTTAAGGACAGTCCCCAAAGTAACAAAATGTCTTCATTGTGAATACTTTGAATACAACTGTATATACAGCCAAAAAAGTCCCTATAATATGCGCTGTATCCAGTAAAATGTCTTCAGTGTATATAGTAGATTAATGTAAAGTTTGAGGTCAGTCTCCAAAGAATCAAAATGTCTTCATAGTAACCTGTGAAACGAAAAACCGTCCCCGCAACATGCGCTGTGCACATATATATATATATATATATATATATATATGTGCACGGCGCATGCTGCGGGGACGGTTTTTTGTTCCACAAGTTACTATGAAGACATTTTGTTACTTTGGAGACTGTCCTTAAACTTTTCGTTATTCTACTGTTTAGACTGAAGACATTTTACTGGATACAGCGCATATTATAGGGACTTTTTTGACTGTATATACAGATGTCTTCAAAGTATGGGCAATGCATATATATATATATATATATATATATATATATATATATATATATATATATATATATATATATATATTCATTTTGCATACTTTGAAGACATCTGTATATACAGCCAAAAAAGTCCCTATAATATGCGCCGTATCCAGTAAAATGTCTTCAGTGTAACCAGTAGAATAATTAAAAGTTTGAGGACGGTCCCCAAAGTACCAAAATGTCTTCATAGTAACTTGTGGAACGAAAACCCGTCCCCGCAAAATGCTCTGTGCACATATATATATATATATATATATATATATATATATATATATATATATATATATATATATATATATACATATGCACATATATATATATATATATATATATGTGCATTTTAAATAAAATTAAAATAAATAAACCAATAAATTTTCAAAAACGATAGTTTAGACTTTAAGAAAAAAACTTTATAATTATAGTTATAATTTGCGAACAAATTATTGAATTATCATGTGAAGTGTATGAGTGCAAAGGTTTATGGGTGCTTGCGATATTGACCATATATATTTTATGGAAACAATTTTAATTTAATTCATTGGACAATTTTTAAAATAGCGTGGGTGTTATGATGTGTATATGAGGATTGTGTTTTTTTAGGATAATATGGATAAGCTTTATCAAACAAGATTCTAAAAAATTTCAAACAAAGGCCAAAATAAAAAGAGTTGAACGTTTTTAGGTTATGTAATAAATCCCAAATCTATATATTTTGTTCTTATGATTTATCAGATAATATTTGTACACTTGTTTCTTAATAAATTGTTAGTATATTTCGTATATACAACCTTATCATTCCCCATTAAATAATTCCACTAAAGTTGATAATTTGTGGACAGCAAAATTCCAATTCCAACCAACAGGGATAAGTTTACAGCAGCCGCAATTCCAACAAAAAAAAATTCTCCACTGGTTGTGCTAATTAAATTCCAACTGGGAATATTGTTTTTTTTTTAACGCACTCCGATCTCCAATATACAGTAGCAACTACGAAATTTTTTTCACAGGTAGAAGTAAAAATAAATAGATGGCGTGTTTTTTATGGGCAGCAAATTAAAGATGTCGACAGAAAAAAATATGTCAACCAATAAAGATGTCGACTAATAACGATGTCTTCCTTCTGTAGAGACTAATATGCCACCAACAGTAATATTTTGTGCTGTAGCAACTTAAACCAAATTGTAGCTTTATATTTATTTGCTCTCGCCCTGCCCCACGTTGGGCGCCAATGTAGTACCCACTGTTTTATGGGTAATTTTCGCAAAATTTTTTTTAAGTTTTTTGCAGATATACGAATAAATAAAAATCAGATTTATATGTTTTTCTTATTTGTTCAATTTTATAATTTATTTATTTTCAAAATTTTATTTTACAAATTCTATTAATTTGATGTATATTTTCTTGTGTTTCAATTTATTTTACGGTTCCCAATAATTTTTCGATACTAACTCTCATTTAGAACGGTAGTATTTTGTTGTGCTCTTCAAAAATATTTAAATCTTTTTGCTATTAATATCAAAATTAAAAACATTAAAAACTCTTGTTATTGTTGTTCTTCGTTCTTATTGAACTCCGAAGTAAATGAAAAATAACGAAAACACTGAATAAAAACAGTCTTTCGCGATTCACCCTGGGGCAAAACCTCTCAAAATGACCTTAAAAAAGTCATATATTTTCAAGAAGCAAAAACGGCTTCATCCAACAGCTAATAAATTTTCTGTCGTTTGGTGAACTGTATGATTCTGAAATGGATCAAAGAGCAGAATCCAATATTACTGAACCCAAATTATTTAAGCCTCCTCCAGTTGTAGTAGATTCCAACACTAAAATTTCTGAACTAACTGACATACAGAAATGCACAAACAAAATAAAGCAAATGCAGGTAGTTATGTCAATGGTTAAACATGCATATGAATTACCATAATAACAATGTATTTATATTTCTTCATTGGAATGCAATTTGAATATTTACTATATGTACGCCGTGGAAATATGTACACATATAGCTTCATTGAATGAAACTCGTTTAAATGAGATGGTGCTAGACGTGGCAGTGTAGCTCTAATTGTTCGTAAAAATGTTCAACACAAAATTCTAAATGTTTTAAATACGAAGTAAATTGAAAATATTTCAATAGAAGTTAACATCAACAATCGGCCAGTTATAATAACATCAGCTTATTTACCGAGGTACTCCTCTGAGTTCAGTAATGATATTCTGAAACTCACTTCACACAATAAACTTTTTCGTTCTTGGAGATTTAAATGCAAAGCAAACTTCATGAAATTGCACATCCAATAACACAGCTGGAAACGTTCTCTTTAATTTACAGCAGTACCAACATTTTTTTGTACATCATACTATCGAACCTACGTATCACCCATATCAACAAAATCGTAATCCATCGGTCATAGACCTTATTCTTACTAACTCAACTTTAAACATGTCCCTAAATATTCTTGGTTAGGATGTTCCTTCTGATCACCGTCCATTAATTTGTGCATTACACAATTCATCTGCGAATTTAGTAGACACAACTCACTACGACTACAAATCGTCAAACTGGTTCCTTTTTTACAGACCAATCAGTCTGCTAAGTGACCTGGGTGAATTGTTTGAGAAAATCATGCATTCCAGAATCAGTGAGTTCGTAGCAGATAACAATTTAATTGCTAAAGAACAAGTCAATAGAAATGTTAATATAGTATTGGAAAATAAGAGTAAGAAACATTCAACATGACTTGTTCTTTAAGATATCGAAAAGGCGTTTGATACTGTGTGGCACAACGGCCTTATTTATAAAATGCTCCTTTCTAATATGCCAAAATATTTGTGCAAAATAATATCCGAATTCCTTGATGAAAGAAAATTCATTGTTAGTGTTAATGGATCATATTCCTCGCCAAAAACAACAACAGCTGGGCTTCCACAAGGATCGGTACTATCGCCATTGCTCTACTCCTTATACACATCTGACTTCACTCCATCTCCATATGTTGGTACAGCATACTATGCAGATGTGACAGCCATAATAACTTCAAGTAAAGTCACCACAGCTCTTCTTAAGGAAATGGAAAAGGGTCTAACAAGTTGCTATAAATATTTCCACAAGTGGAAAGTAAAAATTAACCCTGCTAAGACTCAAGCAATCATCTTTTCGTTCACCAAGTCCCCAAAACGATTACCAAATCGAAATTTGAAGTTAGGCAATAACGAAATTCCCATTGTAAACGGTGTCTGTTAGATAAAAAACTTGTATTTAGCAAACACATTGAGGAAACCGCCAAGAAAGGTTCATATGTCTTAAAAGCCATCTGGCCATTAATTAACTGTCGTTCATCTCTTAATTCAAGAAATAAAAATCTTATTTTTAAAACTGTAATAAGACCAATATTAACTTTTGCTTGCCCTATATGGTTCAAAGCCGCCAGGACGCATATCAGGAAATTGCAAATAAACCAAAATAAATGCCTTAAAATAATACAAAACCTGCGTTGGAGGTACTCTACATAACTTTTACATAGTAGAAGTGGATACAAGAAAATATAAGAATTCATTTACAGGCTTAGCCAAAACTATTTTAACACTAACACACATTCCTACTTATCCATTGATAAGGGCATGTAGAGAATTCTCATAGTGATCATTAACTGAAATCAACAAACTGAAAACTATTTGTATACAATTGTTTACATAGTAAACAATTTTTATACATTCTGCTTTTCTAATGATGTTTGGAATTCTTTTAAAAATCAGAGAAAGGTTTTCCTAATTTTTCCTTTAAAATATTCAAATTAAAACTATAGTAAACATTAAATATAAATGAAACAAAATAAAGATGATATTAAAAATTGGAAAACAAATTACGGTTTTAAATTTTTTCCTTTTAACAATAATTATTTTATTTATTTATTTTTGCTTCTTTTGTTGTAAGTTTTTTATTTTATTTAATAAGAATTAAAAAATGGATGCCTATACAACCTGAAGGAAAAAAATATCTAATAAAAAAGAACATTTTGACAAGCAGTGCTACAAATTTCATTCTTAACATACGTAAGTGCACGTAAGTTAACAATCTGCATTGCGAACTACTACTATTGATATTTATTGTCAACTAAAATATATCTTAGTGTAATTTCATTTATTTTCAATACTTATAAAATTTATTAAAAACTTAAATTACTATGACGCAACAGAATATATAATTCCAAAATCAACGACTTTTCGAATTGTAAATAGTGACAATATCCATACAATTCATAAAGTAGAAAAAAAAATAAGGATTTTTTGCGAAATATCACAAAGCAGTTCCCTGAGAAACTAAAACCGAAATTTCGCTGAGTGTTAGCCTACTCTTATTAAAAAAAGAGCCCGAAAATATGATCTCAGAAGTACTATTGTAAATGTACAAAAAAACTCAATTATCCAGAAAAGCTTGGCTTTACTTTGCCCGGGCCCACTTAAATTGGACACAAACAACAACAATGAAAAAATATTAAATGGTCACATGAATCAAAATTAAACCTACGTGGATCAGATGGAAGAGCTAGTGTTCGACGACCTCAAGACTAAAATTGTAATCCCAGGTACACCACCACATTAAAGGCTCAACTATATTTGTATGAAACGAAATTTTAAAAATAAAAATTTTTAACTTTAAAAAATTTTGAATTTTTGTTTCATACCTTTACCTAGCTTATGTCACTTAAGTGAATTGTAGTTGAGCCTTAGGAGATACAAAGCTCTTAAAGTTTTTTGTACTGTTTTTAATTTCTTTGAGTGATGCAAATGTTTTGACACTTGAATTTCGACAAATTTTGTTTTTATTATTAATGTTAATTAATATTTTTATTTGTTTTTATAAGATAATAGCAAAAAAATTAATAAAAAAAACTGATATATACCCTCACCATATATTGTGGAGGGTATAATAATAAAAGCTTATGCTGAAAGTCTGTTGATAGTAAATATTAATTTTTAGTTAGCATAAGGTTTAAGCTGCAAATGTTTTGACCACCACTGTGTTAAAGATATCGGTGTGCATTAAAACTACAGTTATCCTTAAATACCGATACCGAAATAAATAAAAACGTTACCCTTAAAATATCGTTACTGAAATTACTTTAACTACCGTTAGAAGAATAACTAAAATATCGTTAAAATACCGTTACCGAACTAATAGAAAATAGCGTTACCCTTACCGATAACCGCATCGTTTAGGTTCCATCCATGCAAAGGTTTAAAATTGGACGAGTTTTCTTATGTGTTTCCTTTTTCAATTACAGGTAAAGGGGATCTTGTTGGTTCTGATATTAATGTACATCTTGTAGCTACGTCAAATGGTCAAATGACTGCAACAACAAATAGTGCTGGGCAAGATGTTGTTGTAAGAAGCAGTAGTGATATTAAGGTAAATAATTTATTAATATGTAAACCAGGAATTGTTTTTTGGGGTTCTAAATTATTGAACTTGGCTCCAAGTTGGAAAAAAGGGTTTCTAAATTAATGCCTCAAATTTACTTGGATGAAGTCTTCAAAACTAATCTTTTGAACTTACAGATTTAAAAATTCTGAGACTTCTCTTTTTGATAGCAAAAATTAAGATTTAGAAACATAAAAAACTTTCTTTTTATAAAATCCCCTCAGAAAATATACATAAATAATAGAAGCACTGCAGAAATAGAAGATAATTTTTTCTCTCCCTTCCAAAAATGCAACTAAACAAAACTTGTATTTTTGTTATAATTTATTGCTTCAAAGTCAGATATTGCGGACAAAATTCATGTCATATACCAGCCATAAAAAATGGTACTTTCAAATAAATAAAGCACTTCCTTTATTGACGATAAAACACATGACTTTTATTCTCGGTTTCAAACTTACAACAGCAACAAATTCAGCTTTCTTGTATTGCATTTTTGGAAGGGAAAGATGAGAGAATGCAGCTAAATCGGGGTCAAAACGATGCTGAAAATTTAAAACACTAAAATTTCAAACATGTGTTTTTAATTAATGTCTTAGTAATGTTTTTATTTTTCATAATTTTTACCTTTCTTCGCCCTACAATATTATTTTTTAATTTTTAAAAACAAAATTGATTCAATAACAACAAAAGATATTTTATTTTGTAAAAAATCTGGGAACAGAAAAAGTCTTACAACTATAAAACAAAGAAGTATATTACAAGTGGCAACATGTATTTAACATTTGTAACTCGTTTCTAATATAAAGATGCGAATTCGTAGTGTTCAATAACATTCTATTTCTAATTTTCGTTTTTATAATTTTCATTCCAGTAAAAACCCGTTCAACTTCCTCGTTACTAAATGGTAATACCAAAAACTTCATTATAAAGGAAGCTAATTCATTGAAAGGATTTTCATTTAATGCTTTTTTATACTCGTATACATTTATCCAGAACTCAATAGTTAACTAACTGCCAACAAAAAAAGCTAATTTTCAGCAAATGGCACCTCAAATTTTATATTAAATGTTGGTAGCATTGGCATTAACATCTGGTTCTTATATATAAAAATTAATAAAAATGTGAAAAAGTAATTACACTCATAATTATCCATAGGTAAAATACATAGAAACTGTGGTTAATTTTTTCAAAGATTTGATTATTTTGACATTACGAAAAATTTTATATTATATACAAATGACATCGCAAATATTAGCAAATTTTTATTTCTATATTTTACGAAATTTCATAAAAATACTAAACATATTTATAAAAATATAAATATTTTGTTAAAACGCAAAATAATTTTGTGCAAAAACAAAATTTCGTTTGTATTATTTACGAAAATTTTGTAATGTTACAATTGTATACTAAAAATAACTTACGAAATCATTGTATTATTTACAAAATTTATAATTTTATGAAATTTGTAATATACGAAAGTTTTGTAATATTTATATACTAAATATTTGTATACTTTACGAAAAATATATTTGTATTTTTAAGCATGGATTATAATGAGTGTAAGCCAGTGATCGGCACTCATAGTACACAGAGGACGAACACAACACGAATGTCAACAAATCTCACAGCTAAGAGCACACAAAATTCAATTATTCCAATCAGTAGCATGCCAACCACAGGGTGTGATGCCAACAATCAACAGAGCGAGTATATGCCGCTTTGTTGAAGAATAAAGTACACTCTAAAATTTTGTTTTTTTTATTTTATATTTTTTTTGAAGGTATTTATTTTGTTTTTCGTTTACATTTTAAATTAAAAATGTTTAACATTGAGTGGGAAGAATTATTTTTATTTTCTTTAAATATATTAAATGATGCAGAGTGCCTTGTATGCAATCAAAAAATTATTATTATTATGAATTATTTTCTTTTTTTTATAATAGAGAAAACAAAAACATTAACTATTTTAATTCAATGAATACGGATATTCTCAATAAGGTTGTTCACGGTAGGCTGGTTATCAGGTTATGTGGTTAAATGCTTATATCAACAACAACAAAATACATTAATGGAAAATAACCAACATTGCGCAACCTATACCCTTGTTTACCGATTATGTAGTTAAGTGCTTATTTGTAGTGTTGGAAAATAGTATAAATTTAACTAACTGGCAACACAAAAAAAGCTTATTTTCAGCAAATGGCATCTCAAATTTTATATTTAATGTTGGTAGCATTGGCATTCACATCTGGTTTTTATTTATAAAAATTAATAAAAATGAGAAAAAGTAATTACACTCATAATTATCCATAGGTAAAATACACAGAAACTGTGGTTAATTTTTTCCAAAGATTTGGTTATTTTGACATTACGAAAAATTTTATAATACAGGGTTATTCAACAGGGATGCTACAAAAGCAGAGCGACAGGGACAGCAAACGACGCTATATTTCTTGCCGCTCTTTTCACATTTCTCATTAGTAAGGTTTGCCATTTCATAATGGAAAGATATACGAGCCAACAACGAGTCGAAATTATTAAAATTTACTACCGAAATTCGGAGTCAGTGACCTCAACGTTAGGAGCGTTACGTCCAAATTATGGTCGTCATAATCGTCCTAGCAGATCAACAATTGAGCGTCTAGTGGAAAAATTTGAATCCACAGGCACAGTACAAAATGTTCCCGCTTCCGTGATGATCAAGACCGGCACGTTACTGTGAATGGGAATCGATACCGTTCAATGATAACCGAATATTTTTGGCCCAATTGGATGATATGGACTTAGAGGACATGTGTTTCCAACAGGATGACGCCACACAGCGAATGTCACATCAATTTATTGGAAACCATGTTTGGAGCACGTGTTATCTCACGAAATAGTCCAGTCGATTGGCCGCCTCGGTCCTGCGATTTGACGCCGTTAGACTATTTCCTGTGGGGCTACGTCAAGTCTATGGTCTACGCCAATAAGCCAGCGACGATTGATGAACTTCGTACGAATATCGAACATGAAATAGCAGCAGTATCGGCCGATTTATGCTTGAAAACCGTCGAAAATGGGGTTCAGCGTCTGGACTTCTGCAAGCGTGCCTGTGGTGGCCATGCAAAAAATCGAGTTCCATACATAATGGCATCGAACGTATACTTTTACAGGAATAAAGAATTTCATTGATATCCAAAACCGTTTTTGTTTTATTTAAAAAAACTTTTGTAGCGCTCTTATTGGAAAGCCCTTTATATACAAATGACATCGTAAATAGTAGCAAATTTTTATATATTACGAAATTTCATAAACATACTAAACATATTTATAAGAATATAAATATTTTGTTAAAACGCAAAATAATTTTGTGCAAAAACAAAACTTCGTTTGTATTATTTACGAAATTTCTAAAGTTAAGAAAATTATTACCATCAGCTGAGTATGAAAATTTTGTGATGTTACAATTGTATACTAAAAATAATTTACAAAATCTTTGTATTATTTACAAAATTTATATTTTTATTTAATTTGTAATATTTGAAAGTTTTGTAATATTTATATACAAAATATATGTATATTGTACGAAAAATATATTTGTATTTTTAACCATGGATTATTCTGAGTGTAACAAATGATCGGGACTCATAGCACACATAGGCCGAACACAACACGAATGTCAACAAATCTCGCAGCTAAGAGCAGAAAAAATTCAATTAGCATGCCAACTATCAACAGAGCGAGTATATGCCGCTTTGTTGAAGAAATAAAGTACACTCTAAAAATTTGTTTTTTTATAAAGGTATTTGAAATTAAAAATGTGGAACATTGAGTGGGAAGAATTATTTTTATTTTCTTTAAATATATTAAATGAGGCAGATATGATAATTTTCTGGCATTTCGATGCTTCTCTCGCTTATCCATAACTCCAGTTCCACAAATTTTTGCTTTAGCAACTAATTTAGTAGATTGTTCTGACTATTTTAAAATATATCTAAAACATTTTTGGAATACCGATATTTTTTCACCATTAATTTCTAAAAAATAATTGTAAGAATGATCCCTTTTTCTTGAATTTACATCGGTCTTAAACCTCTTAATAGTTTTAGTCTGGTGCACTTCCATTAATCCAGCAACAAACGATATGATCCAGCGCAAAGGATATGACCCGTGCGACCAATAATTATTATGTATTTCATTTTGCTGGTCGTAAGATATTTTATCAACGCTGTTTTTCCTGCATGGTTCTAACTTACGCAATACACGCTCGGGAACTATTTATTCAGACTTTAAAATATAAAGTTTTCCCAATTTTTGCATGTTTCCTTGACGATACTGCAGTATCCGCAGCACTTGATGTGTTCTGCTTAATTTAAATTTTTAATAATTTTAAACAATAAATGTGTAAAATCACAAGAACACTTCCAGTATCATCAACAGTGTCACTTGAAATTGAGTTGAGATCAGCATGTGTATCATCTTCATTTTCCGTATTATTAGCATCAACATCGATATACGTATTATTATCAGTACATAAAGCATCACAAAATTCAACTTCTATATTAGTATTATTATCAGCACATGTATTATCACTTAATATAACAGTAATTAACTCTGAAGTAGGAGACACTTAATAATTATATTATTATCCATTTCTCTCTGATCCTATTCGCGCCAACACCACACTATGTCGATGTCGCTCACGTAGTAAAAAACGTTCTCTTGGTTTTATATGGGCAAATGACAAAGGTTCGGCATCTTTTCAAATTGGTTTTTTTGCGATTGAAATTGATTTTCTTTGCAAATCCAATTAGTGCTTATCAGATTTCCCAATTGGATTTGAAAAAAGGTTTAAAAACAGGGAAATTTACTTAAATTTAAGGACCGTTCCCAAAGTAACAAAATGTCGTTATTCTAGTGTTTACTCTGAAGACATTTTACTGGACACAGCGCATTTTATAGGGACTTTTTTGGCTTTATATACAGATGTCTTCAAAGTATGGGCTATGAATATATATATATATATATATATATATATATATATATATATATATGTGCATAGCGCATGTTGCGGGGACTGGTTTTCGTTCCACAAGTTACTATGAAGACATTTTGGTACTTTGGGGACTGTCCACAAACTTTTCATTATTCTACTGTTTACACTGAAGACATTTTACTGGATACAGCTCATATTACGGGGTCTTTTTTGGCTGTATATACAGATGTCTTCAAAGTATGCGAAATGCATATATATATATATATATATATATATATATATATATATGTGCACGGTGCATGTTGCGGGGATGGTTTTTCGTTCCACAAGTTACTATGAAGACATTTTGTTACTTTGAAGACTGTCCTTAAACTTTTCGTTATTCTACTGTTTACACTGAAGACATTTTACTGGATACAGCGCATATTATAGGGACTTTTTTGGCTGTATATACAGATGTCGTCAAAGTATGGGCAACGAATATACAGTGGTTGTCAGCTTATTTGATGCAAGTGAAAAAAGAAGTTAATACTTCAATTATCTGCTAAACTAAATGAGATATTTACAAAAATTAAAAGCCATTTTTTATTTCAGAATATGTGTTTTTAAATTATGTAATTCATTTATTTCACATTTTGTTATTTTGAAAAAAATTATAAGGAAAACAAAAAAAATAGTATTTTCAAATTGAGCAGCTTATTTGATGCAGTATAAAAACCATTTAAAAGATAACAAAATAGCTAATTATTTGTAAGATTTTAATATTTGGTGTGGTAACCCTTTTGAGCCACAACATCCGAATATCTTTTTGGCATCGATTCAACAAGTTTTAGTGTGGTTTCTGGCGTTATTTTGTTCCACTTATCCATTAAAGCTTTCTTGAGACCTTCTTTGCTAGAAATGTTGTGTCTTCTAATGTTGGTTTTCAACAGTGCCCATAAATTTTCGATGACATTCAAGTCGGGTGACTGCGCCGGTGGTTCCATCACATGCGGGCAGTTCCATATGAGCCAGGTCTGAACCACACCAGACTTGTGCTTGGGGTCATTGTCCTGATAAAACCGGAAGTTGCGCCTTAGGTTCAGTTTTTCTGCACTTTGCAGCAAATTTTCTTTCAGGACATTAAGGTACATAGTTTTGTCCATATTTCCTTCTATGAACACCAAATTTCCTACACCAGTTGCTGCCATGCAAGCCCATACCATGACACCTCCACCACCGTGTTTTACTGTTGCACGCAAATTCTTAAGCTGAAGCTGTGTATTGGGCTTTCGCCACACGTAGGACCTTCCATCCGAACCAAATATATTAAATTTGGATTCATCTGAAAAAATTACAGTTTTCCAGAAGTCCAAGTCCTTTGAGATATGGTTTTGTGCGAAGTTTAGCCGGCTGATCTGATTTTTTTGATTTATGAAGGGCTTTTGAAGTGGAACTCGACCATGAAAATCATGGGAATGCAAGAGACGTCGAATCGTTGACGCACTACACGTCTTGCCAAGAGAATTCTGAACCTCATTTGCTAATTGTTGAGCTGATAACTTTGGATTTTCCTAGACTTTTCTGATAATCCATCGTTCATCGTACGGTGTAAAAATTTTATTTGGCGCTTTTCTGCCCTTGTTTTTTACCCTATTCTCTCGCAAAAATCTTTCAATTATATGCTGGACTGTTGATGCTGCCAAATTAACCATTTCAGATATTTTACGTTGTGATTGGCCATTTTTAAAGTGATGAATGACCAATTCTCGTTGTTCAATACTTATGCGCCGGCCCATCTTTAAATTATTTCGCCACTACCGCCACTACTTGCCTGATCAGACTAAAAACTATGCAATATCTATTACAATGAACCTGCACAAGAGACATAAAAAAAATATGTGAACGAACTCTTAAAATAACGGGAGATATCCTGTTAGAAGTTGACTGCATCAAATAAGCTGCTCAATTTTTTATCTCACTTATTTTTGTTTTTGTTATTTTTTTGTAGAATGACAAAGAATATGAAATGAGTAGATGGCCTAGTGCAAAGTAAACATATTTCGATATCTCATTTAGTTTTAACATAGAGGAAGAATAGTATAGAGGATGCAACGCCGTCAGCAGCCAAATAAAATTTTATACAGAATACAAAGGTTCGGAAACTTTGAGAAAACAGGGGAAAATTGAGCGAATTTCCCTGATTTCTGCAAAAATTTGAGTAAATTTCCCTGTTTTTAAACCTTTTTTCCAAATCCAATTGGGAAAGCTGCTAAAAACTAATTGGATTTGCAAAGAAATTCAATTGGAATCGCAAAAAAACCAATTTGAAAAGATGCTGAACCTTTGAAATCTGCACATACAAAAGAAAGAGAACGTTTTTTACGACGTGAGAGACATCGTCATGGTGTGGTTTTAAGTTATCAGACTTTTATTATTGTTTTCATTACTTGCATCAAATAAGCTGACAACCACTGTATATATATATATATACATATATATATATATATATATGTGCACGGCGCATGTTGCGGGGACGGTTTTTCATTCCACAAGTTACTATGAAGACATTTTGGTGCTTTGGGGACTGTCCTGAAACTTTTTGTTATTCTACTGTTTACACTGAAGACATTTTACTGGATACAACTCATATTACGGGGTCTTTTTTGGCTGTATATACAGATGTCTTCAAAGTATGTGAAATGCATATATATATATATATATATATATATATATATATATATATATATATATATGCATTGCCCATACTTTGAAGACATCTGTATATACAGCCAAAAAAGTCCCTATAAAATGCGCTGTGTCCCGTAAAATGTCTTCAGAGTAAACACAGTGGAATAACAAAAAGTTTAAGGACAGTCCCCAAAGAACCAAAATGTCTTCATAGTAACTTGTGGAACGAAAAACCGTCCCCGCAACATGCGCCGTGCACATATATATATATATATATATTCATTATGCATACTTTGAAGACATCTGTATATACAGTTAAAAAAGTCCTTATAATATGCACTGTATCCAGTAAAATGTCTTCAGTGTAAACAGTAGAATAAAGAAAAGTTTAAGGACAGTCTTCAAAGTAACAAAATGTCTTCATAGTAACTTTTGCAAAGAAAAACCGTCCCCGCAACATGCGTCGTGCACATATATATATATATGTGCACAGCACATGTTTCGAGGACGTGTTTTCGTTCCACAAGTTACTATGAAGACATTTTGTTACTTTGGGGACTGTCCTTAAACTTTTCGTTTTTCTAGTGTTTACTCTGAAGACATTTTACTGGACACAGCGCATTTTATAGGGACTTTTTTGGCTGTATATAAAGATGTCTTCAAAGTATGGGCAATGCATATATATATATATATATATATATATATATATATATGCATTGCCCATACTTTGAAGACATCTGTATATACAGCCAAAAAGTCCCTATAAAATGCGCTGTGTCCAGTAAAATGTCTTCAGAGTAAACACTAGTATAACGAAAAGTTTAAGGACAGTCCCCAAAGTAACAAAATGTCTTCATAGTAACTTGTGGAACGAAAACCCGTCTCCGCAACATGTGCTGTGCACATATATATATATATATATATATATATATGCATTGCCCATACTTTGAAGACATCTGTATATACAGCCAAAAAGTCCCTATAAAATGCGCTGTGTCCAGTAAAATGTCTTCAGAGTAAACACTAGAATAACGAAAAGTTTAAGGACAGTCCCCAAAGTAACAAAATGTCTTCATAGTAACTTGTGGAACGAAAACCTGTCCCCACAACATGTGCTGTGCACATATATATATATATATATATATATATATATATATATATATATATATATATATATATATATATATATATATTCATTGCGCATACTTTGAAGACATCTGTATATACAGCCAAAAAAGTCCCTATAATATGCGCTGAATCCAGTAAAATGTCTTCAATGTAAACAGTAGAATAACAAAAAGTTTAAGGACAGTCCCCAAAGTAACAAAATGTCTTCATAGTAACTTGTGGAACGAAAAACCGTCCCCGGAGCACATGTTGCGGGACGGGTTTTCGTTCTACAAGTTACTATGAAGACATTTTGTTACTTTGGGGACTGTCCTTAAACTTTTCGTTATTCTACTGTTTACACTGAAGACATTTTACTGGACACAGGGCATTTTATAGGGACTTTTTTGGCTGTATATACAGATGTCTTAAAAGTATGGGCAATGAATATATATATATATATATGTGTAATGAATATATATATATATTATATGCGCTGTATCCAGTAAAATGTCTTCAGTGTAAACAGTAGAACAACGAATAGTTTAAGGACAGTCCCCAAAGTAACAAAATGTCTTCATAGTAACTTGTGGAACGAAAAATCGTCCCCGCAACATGTGCTGTGCATATATATATATATATTGGCACAGCGCATATATAGTAGATTAATGTAAAGTTTGAGGTCAGTCTCCAAAGAATCAAAATGTCTTCATAGTAACCTGTGAAGCGAAAAACCGTCCCTGCAACATGCGCTGTGCACATGTTATTCTACTGTTTACACTGAAGACATTTTACTGGATACAGCGCATATTATAGGGACTTTTTTGGCTGTATAGACAGATGTCTCCAAAGTATGCAAAATGGATATATATATATATATATATATATATATATATATATATATATATATATGTGCATAGCGCATGTTACGGGGACGGGTTTTCGTTCCACAAGTTACTATGAAGACATTTTGTTACTTTGGGGACTGTCCTTAAACTTTTCCTTATTCTAGTGTTTACTCTGATGACATTTTACTGGATACAGCGCAAATTATAGGGACTTTTTTGACTGTATATACAGATGTCTTCAAAGTATGGGCAATGAATATATATATATATATATATATATATATATGTGCACAGCACATTTTCCGGGGACGGGTTTTCATTCCACAAGTTACTGTGAAGACATTTTGTTACTTTGGGGACTGTCCTTAAACTTTTCGTTATTCTACTGTATACACTGAAGACATTTTACTGGACACAGCGCATTTTATAGGGACTTTTTTGGCTGTATATACAGATGTCTTCAAAGTATGGGCAATGCATATATATATATATATATATATATATATATATATATATATGCACAGCACATAATGCGGGGACGGGTTTTCGTTTCACAAGTTACTATGAAGACATTTTGTTACTTTGGGGACTGTCCTTAAACTTTTCATTATTCTAGTGTTTACTCTGAAGACATTTTACTGGACACAGCGCATTTTATAGGGACTGTTTTTGGCTGTATATACAGATGTCTTCAAAGTATGGGCAATGCATATATATATATATATATATATATATCTGCATTGCCCATACTTTGAAGACATCTGTATATACAGCCAAAAAAGTCCCTATAAAATGCGCTGTGTCCAGCAAAATGTCTTCAGAGTAAACACTAGAATAACAAAAAGTTTAAGGACAGTCCCCAAAGTAACAAAATGTCTTCATAGTAACTTGTGGAACGAAAACCTGTCCCCGCAACATGTGCTGTGCACATATATATATATATATAGATATATATATATATACGCACAGCGCTTGTTGCGGGGACGGTTTTTCGTTCCACAAGTTACTATGAAGACATTTTGTTACTTTGGAGACCGTCCTCAAACTTTTTATTAATCTACTGTATAAATTAAAGACATTTTACTGGATACAGCTCATATTATAGGGACTTTTTTGCCTGTATATACAGATGTCTTCAAAGTATGAGAAATGCATATATATATATATATATATATATATATATGTGCACAGCACATGTTCCGAGGACGGGTTTTCGTTCCACAAGTTACTATGAAGACATTTTGTTACTTTGGGGACTGTCCTTAAACTTTTCATTATT